>VWZF01003401.1:925106-1051392 GCA_013396755.1 Sclerurus mexicanus
GCCGCGCTGCGCTGGTGCATCACCGGGGCGCTGTGCGCCGCCTTCCTGGGGCTGGTGAGTGACCCGGCGGGTCCTTCCCGCGAGTGGGGGCGGTGCGGCCCCTTCCCCGGCCCGGCCGAGGTGACCCCGCCACTCTGCCCCGCAGGGGATGAGCATCGCCGTGCTGGGTCCCACCTTCCCCAACCTGGCCGCCAACGTCGGCAAGAACGTCAGCGACATCTACTACATCTTCGTGGGCAGGTCTCTGGGCTACCTGGGCGGGTCGGTGCTCGGCGGCGTGCTCTTCGACTGCATGAACGCCAGCCTGCTGCTCGGTGAGTGCTGCCCCGCCCGTCCCAAACCCTCCGGCGCGACTTGCGCTTCTCCTCGGTGTGGGCTTTCCCGAGCCGTGGGAAGGGGGGTTCTCCCCGTAGATCCCCGCGGTGCCGCTCCCCGTAAATCCCGGAGGCTGGCGCGGCTCGCTGTCACCGCGTTCTGCCGCGCTGGGTTCCCGGCTCCGCGGGTGCCCGGGCACTGCAGCATCACTGCCAGCAGGCTGGGCCCGCTGGGCACATCAGCAGCGGTAGCTGCGATTGAACTGACGAGATCTGTCTGGACTCACCAGGCACAGATTTCAGTTCGGACTGAAAAAGTACACTAGGACTTTCCTTAGTTTGCATCGAGTAACGTGCTTAGTGCAGATCCCTTGGAACATACAGGCTTCTACAGCTGCCGCCCCACAAAACACACAAGCAAAACAGGAAGCTGGGTTTTGGCCGTCGTGCACGCAGTAGAAACATGCAGCAGTCACTCCTCTGCGGGGGGAGCTTCCCAAAACCCTGCCCTTACTTAACACTCATCAGACGTGATCATTTTCCTTTACGGGACAAAAGTCTGGAGGTTTGCACTGAAGTGCCTTAGCCAAATTAGAAGTTATTTAAAGTGGAAAACATTAAATACTGTCTGTAATGGTGAAAACACTTAAACTGTAGGAACCAAAGCTGATCATGCTCTTACCAGTTTTCTGCACACGTGGAGACTTGCTCCTGTAGGAGCACAGGAGCAGCCTTGTGCTGGCACAGCCGGGCTGCTTTGGCTGTCAGGTGGCCAAGAGCCAGAAATGAAGGCCTCCTTTTAGAGTTGTTAGTGTCTCGTTCTGGTAGAGATCCTCAGAGCACACCTAAAACAGTGGAAGGCCTGCCTTTTTTTCTTTTGAGTCCAGTGATTTTGGTGTGTGCCTTGATGCTGTATGTTAGGGATTAAACCAGGCACCAGGGCTTGCTCTTCTCCTTTATTCAGAGGTGGTCAGACAGAGCTGTGTTTTCCTTGAGGACCATGTTGTAATCACAGGGTCCCTTCAGAGAATATGAGAAGATCCCTTTTTCCATTGCTAAATGTTGGAACTAAGTCTCTTTGTATCCCTGTGTGCCTGTCTCCTGTAAGGAGCAGTCATGTCACATAACGTCTTGTCTCTTCTCTCTTTCCTCCCTTTCTTCTTGTCTTCGTTCTCATGGAGCAGTTCTTATTTGCTCTTGTTTCTTGTTCTAAGATGCCTGTATTCAGTCTTCTCTCTGTCCTTTATCTGTCTTCTTCAGATGATCAAAGTGGGTTTCCTTTAGCCTCCTCCTTGTGCATCTGACAAGGTCAGAGTTGTCTGCATTGCACATAGAAGACTGCACCTTCCGTAATGGAACCCATACCCCTATGGAAGTGCATGTTAACTTAAAATAGATTAGCATTTACTTCTTTTTCTGAGGTGTCATGCAGGATAACTGTCTGTCAACAATGCGTGGAAAATGATTGATCTTATCCTTTCCGATTTTGCAGTGCTCTGGCAAGACCGTAATTTGAACTACTGAACCTACTCTCAATTTTTGTCATCCGAGGGCTGTAAGGGATTTTGGCTTGTGTAGTTCTGCTTCTCATCTTTCAACTGCTGGAACTCTGATACTGTACGGAGAAAAATTGAGGGCATAATCTATTTTTGTCAAGGATGCTTTTAAGTGCCAATCTTTAGGCGTGAAGCTGAAGTGGGCAACTGAGCACCTGCTGAGAAGTTTCTTTTCAGCCCTGAGTAGAGCACCTGAGAAGCTGTGCTTAATACACCCCACCTCTAGGGTTTTCTTCATGCAGCTCAGCATGCACACCTTCAAAAATGTTTGGAGGCGTGTATTCCAGCTGTCTTGCTAGGACTTTAGGCATCTGGGTTTTTATTTTTTCCCTTGTTTGGAATTAACCCAAGTTCTTAATTACATCAGTCCCCATCACTCTCTTTAATTAATCTGCCACATCTATGATCAGACATTGATTTGAAAAATAAAAGAGGTATCTGAACTGGTGCAAGCCTTCTAAAAACATAATACTGTATTTTGAAGACCTTAGTTGCAGATTATTTTATTATGAAGGTAATTATAAGCATAGAATTTAACTGCTGAACTTTGAAATGATAATACAAGTAATTTTCATCTGCTAAAAGTATTTTTTGGAATGGAATATTATAAGTGGAGTCAATAATGACGAAATGAACACAGTGAATTGCTGCTAAATTTGAGAAATTTTGTAGTTCTGTTGCTTAAAACTCCAGAAGTCCCTTGGAATACATCCCTTGTGTAGGAATAAAATATAAATGAAAGTCAGCATCATTACACGGAAGTTGCTTGATGGCCAAGGTGCAATTACTTTATAGAATTTTAAGTTTTGTGGTTTGTGTTCTTTTAAAATGGTGCCAAATTAAATGCTATACAGTTCTCAGAGGGCAAACTTGATACTGGTTTCGTGGTAAAGTAACATTTCTAGATCAGAAGCTTGCAGAAGACTTGTTAGTGTCCTAGCAGCAGCTGCTACTCCCTTGCCTTTAGCAGGTTTCTCATGCAGTGTTTATATCCTGAGGAAATTCCTTTTTTTCCAAATGAAAAATGACCTGTTGAACCTTCTATCTGTTACTGCTAACCACGGATTGAGGTATTGAGGTTTCGTCACTTACTAGGATTATCTGTAAATTTAATAATTATGAACATATTTGTATTTCTTGGTCTTCTGTGTAGTTCAAATGGAAGCTGCAATATGTGAGGGTTTTGTTTCATTTTTTAACCTTTCCAGCATTATCCATGGTTGCAACAACAGTTGGTCTTTATGGGATACCCTGGTGTAAGGACTCCCTGCTGTTAACTATCTTGATGTCAGTTATTGGAGGTTCCATGGGAATTCTGGACACAGGTAAGGGTTCGAAGTTTCTTCACCAAAATAATTGGAAACTTCAGGCATACCAAAATGGTTGCTCTTTTTTCCTGTGACACATCCTGAGTTGAAAGAGAGGGGAGCTGCTTTTCCTGGCTGGGATTCTTGGATTAATCTGGTCTGAGGCTTCCAGTGTCTGTGTGTCTGTGACAGACCTTCCTTTAAGGGGCTTGGGGAGTGGGGTGATCAGTGTGCTTTTCAGTGGGCCATTGCAGGCATCCTTTACTCTTTAAGCAGTATTTTCACCTGCAGAAGCTGGTCAGGATATGGTTTGTTAGCATTAGCTAGAGCTGAGTTGATCCTGAGCAAGCCTTGTCTTTGAGAGACTTTCACAGTTGCTGTGTTGGAGAGTTGTCCACCTAAAGCTGGCTAGCCAGAAGTTGGGAATTCACAGCAGGCATTTACTGCCAGAGCTCACAGCACCATGGCACCCTGATTTAAGGAATATTTTCTGCCCTTGGCCAGCCTTGCTTAGGTGGCTGGAAATACAGATTGGCTCTGTCCTTCAAATGTTAAGTCTGTGGCATGTGCATACTGCAAATGGCCTGGAAAAAAGCCCCAAGAAACAACTGGAACACTGTTCAGTTTTTTTAGTAGAGGCTTCTTACTGGAGGAACATGATCTTGGAGGTCTTTTCCAGCCTAAATGATTCTATGATTCTAAGATGTATCAGTGAAGTTGCAGAGCTAAATGTCTACAGGTGCGTTTAGGAAGGTCAGTTATACTGCAGGTATGAAAAATAAACTCCCACAGAAATAAGTCCATTGGGCACAGCTTCAAAAGAATGAGTTAGGGATGGCTGGCTTTAGCAGGCAGTTTGCATCAGGAGGCAAGGACACCACAAGAGACCTGGGCACGCTTAGACACATCTGTGAAATGCTGTCATACTTGAACGTGGAGGTTAGGAAATGACCAAAAATGCATCAGCAGTGGAGTGTGCTGGCATTTCTGTAGAACGTGGTGGTGAAGCTGCAGCAGGTGGCCACTCACCTGGCATCTGTGCAGTGATGTCCCAGCAGCGTGCTGGCTGAGGGAGCCTGTGGATGCTTACTAGCCAGTAAGGTACTCCTGGATCCACTTGCCCAGCTTCAGGGCAGGCTTACTTCTGAGAAATAGCTGGCTAATGTATCAGCCAAGCCATCCAAACAGCTCTGGAAGCATCCCAGCCCAGGGCCTGCTTGTGGTGGCTCAGCTGGTCAGCAGCACAGAGGAATGATGGCTGCACATGTGCTTCATCTGCCGCAACTCTGCGGAGTTTGAGGGAGCTCTAGTTTAAGAGAGCACGGTACAGAAACCAGTAGTGAAAGGATGGTTTTGTGTGGCACAGGCCGTGGTAAATAACCTGAGTACTGAGGTGTGTTTGCTGCCACTAGGTTTAAAAATTCTTCACATGGGAAAATCTTGTTGGATAATGGTAAAAATACCTTCATTGGGTGGATGTACTGCTTGGAAGTCAGACTTAAGAGGCACGGAGGCTTCCCAGCCTGATCAGGAGTCGCAGAAGAAAGTAAGAGCAAGGCAGTAAAGCATAACTGAATTAATTTGGAAGTGTGTTGGTGCTGAGTGATAAGAGCTGTTGTGCTGCAGCACAGGAATTTGATTACTGTTCATGTTTTTCTGCATTTGTGTGAGGGACTGCTTCAGCGCACCTCTCTGGGATCTTGTTTTCTATCATTATTGTTGATCTGAAGGTGTTGTAGTTTCATCTTTGCAGCAGTACTGATGTAAACCTTTCTGCTTCTGGAAAGTCATTTGAGTGTAGTTGGGCTAGTCCCAGCCATCAGAAGCAACTGATTCATGTTGTTTCCTGAGACGTTGTTTAATGGGGCCTGTGATTCTTAGCGTTGTGCATTGTTGCTTTTGATACTTAAAGAAATGAGAAGTGGTTGATTTTTTTCTTTTAAAAAAGGCTGAAAAATGCTGCATGTTGTCAAGTAGGGTAATTAGAACCATAGGATCAGTTGTTTAGGTTGGAAAATACCTTTAAGGCCATCAAGTTCAACTGCTAACCCAGCGCTGCCACATCTGACACTAAACCATGTCCATATTGCCACATCTACATGTCTTTTAAATACCTCCGGGGATAGTGACTCAACCACTTCCCTGGGCAACCTGTTCCAATGCTTGACCACCCTTTCTCTGAAGAAATTTTTCCTAATATCCAATCTAAACCTCCCTGGCACAATTGCGGCTTTACGTTGTTGCTGGCTGTGTGGCTCTTGGTTTTGACTGCTGCGAATACCTTCCTAAAGCTCAAGTAATCACATGGATTTAAGGCAGAATTTCAGTTAACTACTGTTTTGCACATTATATTTGCTAAATCTCGCATTATTTCACATTGAATTTGTAATATAGGGTTATGGTTTGTTTTGTCTTTGAAACAGTATCTAGTCTTGGACTAAAATGACTGAATCCTCTCTCCAATCTGCAGGTGGAAATGTACTGGCACTGAATACCTGGGGAGCAGAGGTTGGGCCACACATGCAGGCCTTACACTTCAGTTTTGCTGCTGGTGCATTTGTCGCTCCAATCCTGGCTAAAATGGCCTTGGGAGGTTCCGAATTTAAAGAACTTCCAGTGGCTGAAAAGACAAACCAGATTGTCCAGAAGTCTGCGCCGACACCATCAGCTGCATCAGCTACACCAGCACCGCAAGACAATCTTGAGGAAGACTTTTTGTGGTCCTATATTGTCATAGGGACCTATCTTCTCTTAGTTTCCGTCTTCCTTTTTGTTTTGTATTCAAAGGGCAGCTCAGCTCGAGACAAATCAAAGACTTCTCTGCAGAAGGGCAAGCTTGCCAAACACCACTATGCTCTAATTGGTCTCCTCTTCACATTCTTCCTTTTCTATGTGGGAGCCGAGGTCACGTATGGCTCTTACGTATTTACTTACGCGATAGTCTTTGCCGAGATGAAAGAGAATGAAGCAGCTGCTTTGAATTCTGTGTTCTGGGGCGCATTTGCTGCTTGCAGAGGAGTGGCAATATTTGGTGCTGCCTTCTTGTACCCTGGCACCATGATCACGCTGAGCCTCTTGGCCTCTGCGGCCTCCTCTTTCGCCTTGGCCTTCTTTGCACATTACCGAGCCTCGCTGTGGGTGGGAACTGCCACGTATGGAGCATCAATGGCTACTGTCTTCCCCAGTGGCATTTCCTGGATAGAACAGTACACGGTCGTGGAAGGAAAATCAGCCTCTCTGTTTGTGATCGGCGCCGCGCTGGGTGAGATGTGCATCCCTGCCATGGTGGGGTATCTCCAAGGCAGGTTTCACCGCATTCCTGTGATTATGTACACTGCTTTTCTGTCTTCTGTAATGACAGTTATACTCTTCCCAGTGATGTACAAATTGGCCACCTCTCCCCGTGAGAACGACTTGAATGAAGTGAGTGACAGCGAGACCCGGAAAGCTTTGCTGTCAAACTCGAGGCTTACTGAGAATGAGGAGGATGAGGACGATGGGAGAGAGTGGAATGAAGCAGACTTTGAGGTAATAGAAATGAATGACAAGCTGAAAAACTCTCAGACAGACACTTCCCCTAAGATACCAGAGGGCTCTCCAGCCAAAGTCTCTCTTCAGCCCCATCTGGACAATGTATTGGGTGATTCTCCAGAGGTTGCTGGTGACTCCCCTCACAGATAAAATGGGAATGTTGACTGGCAGAAGAGTGATTAAAGTCAAAGCTGACTATCTTTCTTAAAAATGGAAATGCAATTGAAATATTGCTGTTTTAAAGTGGTTTGGGAATCCTTTCATAGTGGTGCAGAGCTCAGTGTGTTCATTTGCCCAGCCCTTTTTCCTCTTTTATTTTCAGCCTGCAGCAAAGTGTCTCGGAGTGGAAAGGTCCTCAATGATGTGAACGGGGTAACATGATAAATGTATAGGCTATGCCAAAACTGTTAAAATGTTAAGAGATGTTTTCTAAATGTGAGGCGTGCATCCAAGTAAGATATGCTATGATAAATGGGGAAAAAAGGGCACTGCTCAGTTTTTTTGGGGGGGGGGTGAAAGGCGCAGGTCTAAGGTGCTTTGTCACAAAATGTTTTCATGAGAGGAGAGAGATCTGTTATCTGTGATGCTGAACTTTTCTTACCTTGTGAAAGAGGAATGCTTCTATTGCATTTGCAAGTTGTGTGTGATCAGGAAATTAATTCAGTTTTCAGGTGATGCCCAGCAGCTGTAAATCAAATAACCATTTTACAAACTATATAAATTCCTGGTTCTATCAGTAAGATGAGAAAAATTTGGAAATTATTTCTTAGGAGTGGAACCATGCCTTTGGGTCACTTCAAAGCAGTTTATGGGAAGAGGCACAAAAGGGATCATTGTTAATTTGCTCTAATGCACAACTCTTACTGAACAGTGGTGACAAATCTAAACCATCTAAAGTATTTGTGATTAATGGCGCTATCACTGATATCACCAAATGTATGTAGAAGATGATAGAATTATCAGAATCGTAAAACAGTTTGGATTGGAAGGGAACTTAAAGATTATTTAGTTCCAACCTCCCTGCTGTGGGAAGGGACACCTTCCACTAGACCAGGTTGCTCAGAGCTCCATCCAGCCTGGTCCTGAACTCTTCCAGGGATGGGGCATCCACAGCTTCTCTGGGCAACCTGCTCCAGTGTCTCACCACCCTCACAGTGAAGAATTTTTTCCTAATATCTAATCAAAAACTACTCTCTTTTAGTTTGAATTCATTCTCCCCTTTCCTGCCCTTGTAAAAAGTCCCTCTCCATTTTGGTTCCCTTCAGCTAAAAGAGATTACTTAATATATGGTATTGGCATAGGGATGTGGGGTTTTTTTAAGCCAGTTGTTTAAATTAAGGTTATAACAGCTTCTCTGTGTGATCAGAATGTGCTCATGTTTAGGTTTTTTTAACTTTGCACTTTTATTAGTATTTTTCTTGCTAAGAGATTTCATTTACTGAAAAAAGAGCTCCAGGTGTAACATAGCACAGAACCTTTGATGTTCCCTGTATTTCAGGTCTGTTTTTGTTCCCTCTCTTGTCCTCTGAGACTGCAGCCTAGAACTGCATGGCTTTTTCCTTTCTTCTGAGAAGTTACTAAGCTGTTGGACTCAACTTGCACTGAAAATGCCTGTTTTTCTTGTTTGCATTTTGCCATGTTGCAGGGTCTCCCTCTCCCTCTGCTGTCAGCACTGAAAATGCCATTGTGTTTCTCCCAGGTTCCTTCTGTGGCATTTTTGACAGTACAGTGCATGAACCTGCACTTTCAAATGAGGCCTTGTTTCCCTTGAGGCACAAGGGTTCTCTTCTTTGCTTACAGTAATGGTAAATGCTTTTAAATATCAGACTGAGTCCTGTCCTAGCTACAGGTGATAGGAGCAAGTTGTGTGGCCTTCTGTGCTCAGTTGGTTTGCCTTGGCAACAAGCAGCGTGGTAGGCAGAGGGAGTGGGAGGGAGGGAGTGCAGCTTGCATTTCATCATTTTTCCTTTTCCCATTTTTCCGCCTGCATGCTGCAGGAACTGTTCTGTGTGGGTGGAAAGTAGGGGGTGTGAACTGACCTGGAGGACAAAGCCTGCTGGTGGATGGGCAGGGAGAAAGTGCAGGACACACAATGAAAGATACAGAAACTGTTCTGTGGCAGCTCCCCCCTGTAGCCACAACCCATGGGCTTCACCTGCATTGAAGTCAGTGTAGCAAAGTTGCCCCACACCTGAGGTCTTGTTGCCAGAAGAAAATTATTTAAAGAAATACACCAGGCAACCAGGAAGATTTTAAATATCCCCAATTGATATGCTAATTTGTGCTGAAATTCTGGATTGGAATGTCCTGCACGAAAGATTGTTCTCAGGGATAGTTTACATGTCTTGCATAATCGAGTATTAAAAAAACCCAGAAAATTAAATCAAAGTGGTATTGGGAAATATGCTGTAACTTCTTTGAAGTTTATCTACTGTGTATATACACACACTTATTTGTGTTTCTGACCAACAAACATAAAAATATTGCACAAAAGATAGATTTATTTTTTTTAACTGTCTGCATTATTAATTCCTGCATGACTAACTTGAATTCATTCCCATTTCCCCCTTAAAAAGCTGGAGGCCTGTGTAGTAGGAATGGATCTGGAATGCCAAGGTAAGAGCAGCCTTTTCCCAAGAATAAAGGAGCCAAAAAGTAGTGACTGTAAAACAGTGGAACTTACAGAATTATCCTGAATGGTACCATGTAGAATCATGTCCTACTATATGCCCAGAGACCTTTGTCTAAATGACATCTCCATTTGGAGCCTTCAGTGTCTTAATTCTGGTCTTAAACCTGAACTGGAATATACTGACAGAAAATATTCTCCTTATCCCCTAACCAGCCTGTTTTTAAGAGCAGGGGCTGCCCTTGAATGAAAATGAAATGTTTGAAACAACTTAAGACTGAAACAAGTTCTAGGACATGTCCAATGATGAGTCCAGCTCATAGCAATTCTAGGCACTCTTGATGTTCAAGTCTTAGCTTTCCCTGTTCTTGGATTTTGGTGTTCCTGAAGGCTAGTTTTTAGACAGTGAGTGTTATTTCCACATGTTTAAATATCCTTCTGAAATAAATTGCTTCATGGCCTGTAGTTGGTGAGGATCTGTTTAGAGTGCAGATCTATTTACAGTGCCTTTTAAGTTACAGGTCCTGCACAAAGCTCAAGTACTTACATGTTAGGGCTTGAAATTACTTGAAGCAAACTGTATTATGTTACTATTGCCCTGCTTATGGTAGAAAAGTCATCCCTCTGTTGAGGATGAGAGCTGAGATCCATGGATTAGATATCTGAATTTGGTAAGAATCCTCTATTTTGTCCATAAAACCAGGAATGGGTTGAAGATGAGCACTCTGCTCCAGTGTTAACCTCTTACAGTTAAGTGTCATTTAATACTTTATTTATCCCCACAGCACTGCCAAGTATTGGACTGTACTGCAAGCACTCACTCCTGGCATTTGCACTTTTGTTCTGTACATGACCAATGCTTGAACGCAAGAGCAGGCAAAGTTTTATGCCTTGATGGTTTATTTTTTTAGCTACTTTGCATACAAGTGCATTGCAATCTGTGGATGTTTCATTATATATTTAATAGTTTTTATTCCGCTTGGTGTGGGTTTTACACTGTCCTGTATAATGTGAAATTTAATAGACTGACTTGTGTGTTGACTGTAATAAATTCCTATCTGGAGAAGGCACTCAGGTTCCTTGATGTAAATAAAGTTTTGGTCTATTTTTCAAAGCTACTGTGGACTTCTACATTAAAAATTTAGTCCTGTTTTGAGTAATAGAAAACTGGAAATGTTTATGTTCTGGTTTGGGGAAAGCCTCTAAGAATTGCTACTGAGGTTTGAGATCCCAAAGTTTCAGCTTGGATTCTTAACTCTTATTTGAGCAGTCTTATTGATATTACTGTCTGTGCCAGACAAGGGAAACAACGGTATCTGCAATTGAGGGTAAATATTAAAAAAAATATTTTTTACCATATCATTTTATTCAACTTTAATATGGTTTCCATTATTAACTTCTAAAACAAAATGATTTCCAGTTTAGAAAACAATGCACTGACCACATAATTCCTTTTCCATTTTATACAGTTATACAAATATTCTAAATACACATTTTGTCAAGATGGTGGCAAATAAGATTTAACTGTACAGTACGTAAGGAAAGAAAATATTTTAAGCATATTTAGAAGCAATAGAAATGTCTATACAAAACAAGCAAAAATGGAATAAAATTTTATATTTAAAGTATTGCAACAGTCCCACAGGTTTGTAACAAAAATGTCTTTGCACAGTTCCTCACAATGCCCCATTGATAGCTAAAGCAAGACAGCAATTTTTAGAAAATAATGTTTCAAAATGCTACACATGATACTACTGCTTGCACAGTCTGATCAAATAATAATCTACTTGGAATCAAGCAAAACTTAGGAGGAGATATATCAACCAACTTTAAAATTATCTGTATAAAAGTCATTGCACATTATTTTACTCAGTTGTTTGAAAAGTAAAAAAGTGTATTTACAAAATATTTCGCAGACAAAATTATAAAGTGAATGGATAATATATAAGTAACACGTCTTGATACTGACAGTCCAAGAACACACACAAATGGTTTTATCGTTTCAAGAGGTTTTCAGTGCTCCTTCCTCCAGGAAGTAAACTTGACTTCTACTTTGAAATGGATTTACAAGATGTTACACAGATCTATTTCAACATCAGCATTATAAAACAGTATGTTAGAAACATGAAAGGAAGAAGAAATTTGTACATCTTAAAAAGTGAGCTATTCATAAATCAGCAAATGGGTTGGTTTTTTTTTTCTTTTTTAATTTAGTTATGATAAGTGTTCATTATTCTTCAGATAATAAACCCAACAGTTAAAATGGAAATCCTGGACTAGATGAGAATTGAAAAAGCACCATGCACAATAGTCTTAGTGTGGTAAACACTGAAGAAAAAAAAATAGCACCTGGAATTCTGTAACACAGATCATTTAAAACTGGTCAAGTAGTTGGCGAAGATACGGTGCCTTTGACAGTTCTCTGCTTACTCTGGAGAGCTTGAAAAGTACTGGGCAGTTGAGGGAGACGCACTGGATCTGTCGATCGAAGCAGCCTGTACAGTTCTTGCATATCTAGATTACAGGTGAAAAAAGCGAGCCAGGTTATTTTAAATGACACAAGCAAGGCCTAAACTACTTGGGTCCACCAAGTCAAGACTATCAGCAGGACAAGCACAGTGCTGCTAGATGGTTCGTTTGGCCACAGGTGGGTGGCTGGCAGGCATCATCCTCCCTACGCTGGGGCAAAGAGCAACAGCAGCACTGTACAGCTCGGGTTTCAATCCTGCTAATTAGGTTCTACTCGCATATGGCAGCACTTGAAAAAACAAGGTAAATAAGTGGATTAAAGCAGGACAGTGTGTTCTATTCATGATAAACTTATCCTGTATAAAAGCTTCCTAGTAAAAAAAAGACAAAACTCTTACTCTGCAGTTATTCTCTGCAAAGGAAAGGGACTTTAAATAAATTACTCTTGTTTCAAGATAAGCTTCAATTGGAGTTTTACCTAGTCAGAGTCAATCAATCCCAGAAACACACAGGCTACGTAAGTTACACTGCTCTCCTTGCTCAAGGAACTCCTTGTTAATGCTGCTTGAAAGTACTTCTAAGGAGATACCGGATCGAACAAAATAGCAGCAGGCACAGTTTTAACAAAGGTAGCTACCTTCAGAAAACTAAAGGTCCTGCTATGTTACTTTATTTTTATCCTTTGCACCATTTGCCATCTCCAATGGTTTTTCCAAAACCTCAGAAGTTTGCTTCCAACCACACCTGTGTTTTGCAACATTAAAATGTTACACATTTTATCTTACCATTTGCACAACTTGAACAACAAACCAAGATCATATCTCTTCGCTTTTAAAACTAGTTCCTTGCCTTCTTTCCATGTTAAATTGTTTGGGTACCAGCACGCTCTCAAGCCAGACCTGCATCAGCACTGAATCCCTACAGACCGACAATAGCCAGAGAGGAGCAGCCACTCAGCTAAGTCCCACCTCTGGCACCTCAGAGGATACCAGTCCTCTGGCCTGAAACTGTGACCAAAAGGAACAGGATTTAAACAGCTTGTTCCAGGTTTGTAACCTCAGAAATACATCTGCCCTAGTTCTTCGGAAAGAGGCTGTGGCTGGTTCAAATGCAAGGGACCAAACTAAACTGTACATGAGACATGTTCCAAGTTCAGTCCGTGTTGAGAGAAGTCTATGGTCTTAATCTACAGCATGTAATTTTTAAGTGCGTTTTAAAATAATGTACAACCTCAGTGTTGTATCAGTTTTCGGCTCACTCCAGCATGTTTCTAATCAGAGAGGGCCAAAAATTTAGGCTGTGAAGGATATATACGCCTTCATATTAAAATAAGACAGATGTTCTTACAAAGACATCAAACGCTGACTGGAACAGGATCCCAGGCCTTGCTGAGCTGTTGCGTGTTGTGGGGACAAGAGAATGTTCTAACCAAACTGATTCTTCTCTGGAGCTGAACCAATGTGCCAAGTTCTGATTTACTCCAGAGCAAGAGCAATATGAAAGGTTCAGAGCACCACAGGAAATCTCCTTACTGCCGCTTACAGTGCAGATAAGAGTAAATGTTACAAAATATAGCAGCAAGAAGTCTGCACCTTAGTAATGCAATATTTATGAACAGTGAATTATAGTGGGTTTATAACAACCTCATGAGAACCTATTAAATCAATGCTTAGACTACAGGAATGTTTAAAGACCTGAAATTCAGGTAGGTCTTTAAAATGGTTCACGTTAGAGTGTTAAAAATAAATTTTAACCAATATATTTATTAATTATAAAATGCAATAGAATGAAAATTAGGTGAGTGTATGCATATGTTTCCACAAGAGGAGGTCCTGTGCTTTGCTATAATATATTTGTGAGCACAGTCAGCTACCCTCTTAATTGACTTCTAGCTCAAGAGAAAAAACAGCTTGGAAAATTCCTGTGGAGCGGAAAGGTAACAAGAAAAGCCCCAAGCTAAAACACATCCATGTTACACATATAAATAAATAAATTTGCTGGCACAAACGCTTAATGCAAAAAAGGTGAATTTTTCACACTTTCACAGCTCTCCATCTGTCATTAGAAAAAGGCAACTACAAACCATACAAGATACTCTTAAACAAAAAAAAAAGAAGAAAATGAGAAAAGCATCTTCTGTTCTGAGCCCCTCTTCACCTTCAGTTTTATGCAAAGTTAAAGGAGAGTAACAGCTGCTATGCTGCCTTCGACACCAACGGGAAAAGCAAACACGCTGTAGCACATTTAACACCTGGACTGTACTTCCCATTGCTGTTGGGACCATTCAGTAACACTCTGCTTTGAAATTTCAGCCCATGCCTTTTGCTGACAGACATCTGACAATGCTTTAATCATACCTTGACTAGCTGTTCTTGCTTACGCTCCAGCTCTCGGATTTCTTGGTTGAGAATCACTGCCACATGCTGTGGCTGACTTCTGCATTTGTTACAGATCCCATACTGGGTCAGTTCATCACACACGGGGCAGTGTAAGGTTGTGAAATATTGGGAGATGGTGCCTTTGCGTCCTTCTAGCTCCGTGCGGGCAGTTGAGGCAGCCTTCTGAATCTGTTAAGAAAAATAATTAAGAGATAATGAACTTTCAAGAGAGCAGCTTGCCTTACTCCTAGATTACATAGTTTGGGGTTTTTTTGTAAGGAGTAAGAAAGTGCCTGCAGGACATGGGTTCACACACAAATTATGAACACTGATCAATCACATCACTCTGAAGAGTGCAGCATTGGTCCTGAAGTGAACAGAGCCCATGCTCACATCTATTTCACAGGGAACCTCAGCAGAGAAGAGAACGAGTAACCACAGAAATCCCTGCTCACATGCTAAACTCCTGATCTCAACTCAAATTCCGCTTCTTGTGGTTGTTCCTTTTTTAGCTGCTGATCTAACTGACATCTAAACGTGCCCTGGCTGCAGCCCCAGTGTCTGCCTTCCAGATTCTGCCTGCCCTAGAGTTTCTGTGCTGGTGTAGTCCTGGTCACAGAGCTGCCATGGTGCTTTGGTCCATGGCACTAGCTCTGATCTCCTTGGACAAGGCTCCACCACTGCCCCATCACCCAGGGAAGGTCACTCTCTGTACTTGCTCCTGCTGCTGCATGACTTAAGCTTTTTGCTATCCTACACTCCTGCTGCTCTGCTCCCTGTGGCTTCCTTGGTGATCCCTGGCCTTGCAGAAAGCCAGGGCTCTTTTCACCTTTTTCAGAGCAGCTTGCTGGAGATACTTAAGGTGACTGCCACAGTGCCATCGGAAAGATAAAGAAAAGAACTGAAGTCAATCAAGGCCATATTAAAAGTCTGCAGTGGGAAACATGAGGTACTACTATGCTGCTGAAGTCTATGCTGAGCAGAGTAACCTAACAACACAGATATACTGTCTTTCACTATCCCTTTTTGTCAGGGGAATCACAAACTAAAATCCAGCTACCTACCACCTCTCTTCCTGCATCTCAAGGACTCATTTAACTTCTAGGAAAGTCAGGTTTGGATATAATTAGTTTAAAATTCCTGGTGATAATTTTTGAAGTGGTCCTGCTGCTGGGACATACACCCTTTTCTATACAGAGGAAAGATCTTCAGAACGTTTTGGAAAATAGGAGTTCCAATGTCTATTATGCTAAACAGATGCATATGCACATACTACTAAAAATATGACGTCGCAGCTAAATATTCTCATAATGTATGGGAGAGGTCAGAAAACAGAAGCTCTAAGAATCAGGACTGCATGTTTGAGCATCAAACACCGCTTTGTAAAATAACTTGTGCTGTTGCCTCGTATAAATCTCATTCCATTGAAAGTCACAATGCAGCCAAACACTACAGATGCACTGCACTTGTTAAGTGTTTGAGAACACTTACCCGTGGCAACTCATGGTACCAGCTGAAGACGTCGATGCCGATAAGCGAGAACACCCTGGCCAGCGGGGGCAGAATCTGTTTGGTGATATAGTACGTGGCATTCAGCCTCAGGTTGGGATCCTGCAGGACTTCAATGGGCCGCCTCACCAGCTGTATCAGGGGCAGGCCGGGCATGCCGTACACAATGACGTAGGGCACTCGCTCCCCAACTCGTGGTTCAGAGCGACGGTCATAGGCAAGCATTCTCCTGTTTAAAAAATAGCCTTTATAATGCATACAGAGGCAAATTCATAGTCATTCCATTGGCTTGTAAGCTTCCCCATCTGATTGTATCAGTTGCTCTCCAAACAACTGAAGTTGGTGTCTATTATGGAGCACAGGACCAAACTGTTTAATTTTTAATTTGTTTTGTGATCAGACCTAAATTTCAGAACTTGGAACATGAGCCCTAAAGACACATGCTATTTCACGCCACTTGGATTTGCATGCAGGTTGCTTTCTAGCTACCACTTCCTTAAAGAAATATTTTGCAGAAAGCAGCCAAGGTACTAAAAAGAGCTCAAGTAACATTTGCTTTCTGGTCGAATTGTCCTTTGCTTTCTGAGACTGCTTGCTCAGTAGGTTGATATTTGCTTCAAATTCAATTGTCCTTTACTCAGAAAGCAAAGGCCAATTAATTTAATTTGAAGCAGATATCATCCTTCAACTTGGATTTTATTTTATTAAAAAAGCATAGGTTAATTGGAAGACCTTTTGTATTAAGCAAGGTGGCAAATGTGCCAACTCACACTATTGCTAATAAACAATATCAACAGGATGAAATATTAAGGGATTTTTTTTAAAATGAAAAATTATGCCTGGTAATGTATTTCACAGCACTGAGAGACATCACTATTACAATTTTTATCTTATCTAGTATCTGTGAGTGACAGGTAATCTCAGAGAGTCAAGCCCCTGTACAAAACCCAAACCTTAAGTAACAGAAGTGAACACGCTGTTACAGCATCCCAGCAAGATTTTACTCTTGAACATGTGTGGCTCTTTCCAGGACTACGAAATGACCTTCTAGGACCATCTCATTTTCATAATCTCTTCTCACACACAGAAGGAAGTCAGGGACAATTGTTACAACAGTATCTGAAGGAGAGATCTCTGCTACCCACATCTTCACAGTACAAAGGTCAAGAGAACAAATACCAACAATCTTCTACTCATAATGTGTCAATACAGAGATTAAGATAAAAAAATATCTATGATCTCCTACCCATAACTTGTCAGCATAAAGGTCAAGATAAAAAATATCAATGATTAGCACTTCTTAATCTCATTACCTGGTGATTTCCAGGGCAGGTACACAGGCTCCAGGTCTGTAAGCTGAGCTCCCTCTGTACTCTTTTGCAAAGATAAAGTCTTGCATGCTGGCTTTTCCTTCCAGTAGCTTCATGCATTGATTCTGAACATACTGTTTGATCTGACTTATGTCCCGTGTTTCAAATAGCAGCTTGATAGAACACTCAAGTATCTTTACAACCAAAGGAGAAAGGTGAGAAGAACATGTATGTTTAACTAAAAACCAATTAATTCCAATTCATTCAGTAAATTACATGGAAATATGAATAGACTGCTCAGAAGTACCACCAGTGGTGTACTAGGATGTTAATATGACAGCAGGTTGCACTCTCTTCTGCTCAAAGACATTCATAAACACATTACTGGACAACTTTTTCCTCAGTTTGACACATCTTTCATGACATCATCCATACTCCAGCACTAAGACCGTTTCAATAATTACAGAGGTTTTCCTCTGAGAAGGAAGAAAATGAAAAGATGTTTTGAGAGATGTTTTTCCCTGTCATTTAAAATATTTTGCCATGACCTTCTGACCTCTTCAGCAAACAAAAGAATTAGGATAAAAAAAAGAAAAAAAAAAGAAGGAAAAAAAAGAGAGAAGTAAAAACCAGAGCAGTAAAAAAGAGAAATAAATCCTCCTACCTGGTTACCTTTCTTATTGGCATAGAATTGTTTTAATTTGGCTAATAACGAGAACCATTTCTTTATAGCCTTCCAATACACAGCTTAAAATAAACAGGCAAGAAAGCTTATTTTAAACGAATTCTTAGCTAAACTAGATTTATATAAGTGAGATATTTAGCAGACACATCAGTGTGTCTCACTCATCTGGGAGTAATACTTCCAGTTAAAGTGAACTGGATCAAGAATGGTCTTTTAGAGGACTTACACATTTGGCCATGGGCTTTTTAGGGGATGAAATACAAGATGCAAAATGTAATGCTGTGAAAGATCTTCAATTTACCCTTCAAATGGCTCATACTAGAAAAACAGATCAAGTCTCAGACGTCTAACTCAAAAGGACTAGAAATGCTGAGAAAGGACAAATATAAAATGAAATAACAGAATACTATAATTTCACTCAGGAAGAAATCTATGAATATTTTACCTTGGAAACAGCAGGACAGGAGTCCCTTCGGACTGTCTCTATGCCTTTTGCATCAAATACTGGGTCCTTCTGGTCCAATGTTTCATACATGTAACCCACGTACCTCTTTTTAGTTTGCAGGACACATGGCAAGTAGACCTGGAATGTTTAGAAAGAAGATAGCTGAATTTAGCATGTGTTGAGAATATAAGGTGGCTTTGAACGTAGAGGGTTTCCTAAGGAATACTTTGCTTTGTTGTTTTTGTTGTGCTTTTGGGGATTTTTTAAATCATTAAAACTGATAAACTAGATCAAAGGACTGTTAAAGGACAGGTGAGGAAGTTGGGATTCTGTGGAGTTCCATTCTTAAATCACTTTGTATTTCATTTAGCTCAAGCTCAGATGAAAAGTGACACGTTACAAGAACCCTTATTTTTCTGGATTGCACTTGTCACCATTTCTAATGTAACTCCATTATCTTTCTTTCTTATAATGACAACTTCATTTTAAACATCAGAGAAGAAAATGTTCCCAGCAAAAGTAGTGGCTGTTATCAAACTTTATCTAATTAGGAGGTGCCAAAAATCAGAGGGTATCCCATTTGGGGAAAGTATGCCATTTTTAATGCCTATACTTGGAGAATGGTTTTCTTATTAACTGATTTTTACAGACATGGTCTCTTTTGTTTGTTTTTTCATTCTTGATTGTGTCAGTTTTCCTTGACCAGCTTTAAATGAAAGAATGGAAAACAAGTTCTTCACAGTGTTACTAGGGTAAACACCACATCTTCCTGGCTCTCGTAAAAGAGGGAACAATGAGTTTAGATTGCCTTGGACTGAAGAGGGTCCCGCACAGAGGTCTCCTATCTTCCTGAACAGATGTTCCAGCTTTGAGGCATTTTCCTGCTCCTGCACACCTAGTGATTTATTTTCTGGCCAATTATTCCTTCAGCGTGATGACAGAATTGCCTCAAAGTGGAAAGGGTCCCCATACACGAGTCAGTGAGCAAAAGCTGCTGTGCCTTCCACAGATATCCTGACTTTTCCTGTTAATATTTTTCTACTGTATTTTCCATGAAAACTGGCAATTTGCTTATAAATTCTGATAGAACTTGTTGAGTCAGGTATGTACTTTGAAAATATCCAGATCACTAGAACTAATGCTAAATCACCTGAACACCTTGCTAATGACTTTACAATGATAAACTTTCAGCAAAATTAGTAACACATTGCCTTGCTCTTCTAGAAAAGATTTGTTATTAATATTTCTTCCAGAAGCCTACTGAATGGATTTTTATGATTTTTCATTTTATAGGTATATGTATGCATCACATGGATGTATCCTGAAGTGTGTTAAGGCTGACTGAAGAATAAATATCATGCTTGCAATTAATGCATTGGCATGGTGAACATTTTCTCTACTAAGTTGCACACATTGATTTGAAGGTAAGTATGTATATAAGAATCACAGAATATGCAGAGTTGGAAGGGACCCACAAGGATCAAGTCCAACCCTTAGCCCTGCAGAGGACCATCCCCAAGATCACACCATGTGCCTGAGAGTATCATNCTGCTTCCCAACATCTCATTCCCCAGTCTGTACGTACATCCAGAGTTACCTCATCCCAGGAACAGAATCTGGCACTTTTCCTTGCTGAACATCATGTAGTTGTTGACTGCCCAGACCTCTAATTTGTCGAGGTCACTCTGCAGGGTCTCCCTGCCTTCGAGGGAGTCAACAGCTCCTCTGAGTTTTGATTCACCTGCAAACTTGCTTTGCATCCCTTCCAGTCCTGTGTCCAAGTCATTATGAAGATTACATCAACTGGCTTCCTTTGATCAACAAGGTGGGTTACCTTGTCATAAAAGGAAATCAGTAATAACAAACTGAGGGAGACGTTTCCAGAAACTGATGAGACAGGAATTTCAAACTGCCTGATGCTGCCAACACAACAGGCCACCACGCATGGTGATGTGAAAGTAGTATTCTTTCTTTTTGTTGTTCATATTGCCGTGTGCCTCTGAGGCATTAAGGAGTTTGCAATATATGCCTGCAGAAACAGCACAACACAGGACTACTGTGTATCTTTATACTACACTAGGGTCCAGAAAAATCTTTTATCTTACCTTTCTTCTTTGTTTGTTTTTGTTTTAATAACAGTGTTTTGACCTAATACACTTGAAGAAAAGTATTTTCCTTTTACCTTTTCAAACTTCAGTTTAACAGGTTTGGGGTTTGTTGCTGTCACAGCTTCAGCAATTTCTTGACCAATCTTAAAAGATTGCTCCTTTGTAGCTCCTTTCAAGAGTACAAACATGCTACAAGAAATGAGACACAGGAAATAAGTGCAAATCTGTTCAAAATGGTTCCTATAAAATTATAAACTATTGTTTCCTAGTAGTAAGGCAGGGATTTTGTTATCAAGTGTATTCCCTTTCTTCAGCTAGAAAAGCCAAAAATCTGAGAAATTTCAGTGTTCAGTATGAAATGAGGAGTGCCAAAGGCTGGATGAATGCTGTGACTAGCTGGTGAGCAGGGAACACAACTGCTCCCAGGCACTGCAAAACTCAAGTTCCCAAGAGAGAACTGTAAAGAGCTCTGAGTACACCACTGTGTTTTCCCCACTACGAGCAGCAATAGGATTTTACTTCCTTTCTCCAACAATTTTTTTTTTAATAAAACTACTATGAATTCAGTGTCTTTGAAATTTCAAGTCTTTTATCAAAGCAGGCTGAAATCGATCACTGGATTCACAAGTTGTTAAGGACAGCCAGACAAGCTTTGTTTCCCAATGGCTGAAGAATTATCCAAGTGTAGAACAGAGATGGATATACCTAGAGCATGGCTATTATTTAGATGAAAGACTGACTGAGAAAGGGGAGATGTTTATATGATGTATTTCAGGCAGCCTAATAATATCTTTGCATGCTCTGGTAGCTGCTTCTGAACTGCATCCCTTTTGAAGCTTAAAATAGTGCCTTCCTCAAGGTGCAATGCCTACTATGTTATAAATACTCTATTTTCCAAAATAAAAAGGGCATCAGAAATGGGCACAAAAATAATAATTTGATAAATCAGATTTATATTAATTTGCAACTGAAAAAACATTATTTTTCCCCCCCTTTCTGTTCCACATAATTTTCAAAAGAAAGAAAAGCTTCAAAGTGCTGAGTCCTAAAAGAGACTTGAGGAAAGTGGGTATTATTTACTTTGTATGTTCTGCAACACAGTAAGCAACATCCAAAGAGGGTCCACATAGTCTTTTCAGCATCATAAATTTGCCTTGTTGAGACAAAAGAAAAATCGATCTATGAAGAACTACTATGATTGTAAAACCCTGTAAGAAGTAGACCATTAATTACCTGTCTGTATCACCATACACAACATGAGCACCCCATTTTTTTGTATCATTCACCAGTTTAATGGCACGCTCCAATGTTTCTCTGGCTTTGTGGACAATGCTATCTCCAATCTGCAAAGTTAAAGACAGATTGAAAATCTTTATTCTACTGTTAAAGCAAGTGCTAGCTCTTGGTAAACAGATACTAAACTGTGCCTGATCTGTTTACGAAAATTAGTATATTGAGACAATATATTTTATTTCATGGTTTAAAAGCATATAATAAATAAAAAGGTTGCTTCAATTACCCCAAAATAACAAGAACTAAAGGAATAATGACCAAAAATTATTAAGAATTAAAATAAAGAAAAATTTGGTTTAAACTTCTTTAGACATGTTAAAACTGTAAGGAGAAAGACAAGACTGCATAGGATCATTTTCTCTAGTTTTTGGATTGTGCTGAGTTCTATGAAAACTATGAATCAGCTACAATGTTTTATTTTATTTCCACTTTTAGAACTGGAATTCAATCTACCTTTGGAGACACTTCTACAGAAATGCCAACTCCAAATGCTCTTTTATGGGAAGAAGAAAAATGAGACAATTTTTTCCAAAAGATCACAAATAAATCCTAAGTTGTTCACGTTCAGTATTACAAATAAAAACAGCGTTTAGAAAGGTTTTAAGTATGCTTCAAATAATAACAGTATGTTATCTGCGTAGTATCTTCCCCATATTTTTTTGCATTTTCATTTGTAACCCTTACCTCAGTGCATGGCATTCTTCCAGAAAAATTAGCAGCAGTATAACCAAATGTAAAATTAGCAATATATTTAAGACCCAGCTGACGAGCTTCAAGCATTCGAGTCACAGCCTTGTCATGCTTATAAGCCTTCATTGACTGTTTGACCATTATCCTAGTCTTCAAGATTTCTTCTAGCATCCTTGGCAGCACACCCTTTCTTACTGAAGGCTGCCATGATGGGAACAAAGGAAAAAATTATGTTAAAACTCCCAGAACTGTCAGTTAACCTCTCTTAGGAAGGCGAAATAACTAGTAAGATGCCCTAGCCACCAACAGTTTGGCTTTTCCCACAAATATTACAAGGAACCTAGAATACAGGCAAAGCTCTTAAGGGCAGAGTAAATAGCTTTTTGTTGTTTTTATCAGTCCTGCTAATGCAATGTTTAGATAATCTTATTAACTAAAACGGGACTTCAATATTTAACTGTTAATTCTCAAAATATTAAATGTTGAAGAAATATTATCTTTTAAAAATTCTGCAATTATTTTTTACTTAAAGTTTTCATTTTCCATTAAATACATGTATGCTGGTGATTGGCTAACTATTTATCAGAACTTCAGGCCATATTCATTACAAATCAGCCAGCAGGACACAAAATGAGAACAACAGAAAACAAGTCAGGGAGTTTCATCTCCCAAACAATGACTCTTTCTCTAGGAAAGTATTCTGCTATACAGGCAGGAGAAGAATGAAGTGTTACACATAGGAAATTACTCTTTGATCTCCGAACTGCACAAGTAAAATACAGTTTAATTATAGATGAAATAAATCTTCAGTATAAAGGAAAGTATGAAGATGACATTTTACTTTCTGAACTGCCAGAAGTTCAACACTTTGAAAAGTATCAAAAAACATTGGGAAATCAGAGACTTAACCATCCCTTTTTGTCTGCTCTTAACGCAACAAAATATAAACTATAATATCAATTTGATCTTAAGTTAGTCAGCCAACAGGAAGCAAAAATGCCTGTCACAGAGCACGAATAACATTACCTTGACAAAAGCTACTCCACTGGGTGACACTGTGATATCGTGCCTAATCTGGTAAAGTAAGTCAGGAGGTACTCTCAGAGATGTACAGCCAAATTTGAATGCATCGTATCTAATAAAGAGGGAATTTAAATATGAACACAATTCATTCATTTACAGCCCAATCAAGCAAAAGCATCAGCTCACATTGAAATGCTGGTAATGCCAACAAGGACTGAATAAACTTAGGTATAAACAAGCATACAATCATTTCAAATTTCTTAGCTATATGCAAAAAGCTCTAGGAATAAAGGACTAATAAATGGCTAAATTCCATTGCATGCATAATTTATCAAGCCTGTTCTGTGTTATTGAATCATTTCCAAATGCTGAGTTAGTGGAAGCACTTATACTGTAATCCCCTGTGAAAACCATGCATGTTTACCAAGTACCTCATTTCACATATTTGCTCCCTACAAATTCAAAATTTCAAATCAGAAACTTGAAATCCTGATGGTGACACTTAGCAATTACCACATGCATCTTCCCATTCTTCAAAATACTGTTTTACAGAGGTAATTATAAAGAGCAATGACATTTTTTCCCAATTAAAGGAATAACTGTCAAGCTCAATAAAAGATGTCACACAGAATAACTCTTTTGTATCTTTTAATTTGGAATAGTTAAGACCAGAGTGAACTACAACTGTTAAAAGAACTACCATAATTTATTAAGGAATAATACTAGTCCAGTTTTGAAGATAGGTGGTGGATTAACAATAACTTATTCTGGAGCAGTATTAAAAACCAGCATCACCACAATGATGAAAGAGGTGTACGAACATACATGCACATAGTTTGCTGTTTTCTTGAACAGAGTCTAATTCTATATGTAATTAAAAATACATATTGATGCACATCTGTATATGTGTGCATATGCACATACCCACACCGTAGATTTTTATCATCTCTCTTGTGTAACAGAAAATGATACTGTTCAAATGTGCCCATTGTTTCCAGTAACAACCAAGGGTTCTCAGTATCTTAGAAAAGACACTCAAGTCTCTACAGAGTCAAAGTTTATGAGAAAAGAACAACTTACTTTCCTAAGTTTTCAACATGTCCCAGGCAGGTTGAAAAACAGTAGTTGTACGCTATCACAATGGAAGGATATAATGACTGGAAATCTAAGACAAGAACAGCATTGCTGTAGAAGCGGGATTCCGGCTCCATTATTAAGGGAACACATTGTGGGGCTTTCATTTGAGCTCGCTGCTGGACACTGGGAGTCACAGCAATGTAATTCATTGGCTTCGCAATACGCAGCATCACAGACTCCACGCGATACTGTAAAACAGTTTGGATATAATCATTATGATTCCAAAAATGCAGAACAAAGATGTGTGCATTAAGACAGTGCAAATGTACACTTACGTTTCCTGAAGTACAGAAAACCACTTTTCCAAAATAAACAGATCTTACTGTGTATTTTAATGAAATTTTATATCACTAGATCTTTAAGGTCCCTTCCAACCCTAAACATTCTATGATTCTGCATTTTCTATCACATATAGTAGAACTTTTCCATGTTTCCTCTTCATTTCAGCATTGAAAATCAAGTACTTTAAATTTTTATCTATGTAAAAAATAAACATCCAACAGGCTGCAACAATATATATGGATGGCCATGCTACAGTCAGTGAATGAGCATTAGCTAAACTTTATTTGTGTCAGACTTCACATCATTGAAGAAAACAAAGTGTAACACGCAGTTGATGACCATCTTCCATAGCACCTCAGTGTCCTTGCACTGAGGGGCTCAGAACTGAACACAGCACTCGAGGTGCAGCTTCAGCAGTGTTGAATACAGGGGCACAGTCACTTCCCTAGTACTGCTGGCCACACTTTGCTGATACAGGCCAGGATGCCATTGGCCTTCTTGGCCACCTGGGCACACTGCTGGCTCATGTTCAGCTACTGTTCACCAGCAACCTCAGGTCCTTTTCCTTTGGTCAGCTTTCCAGCCACTCTTTCCCCAGCCTGTAGCACTGCCTGGGATTGTTGGGAGTCAAAGGTAGGACCCTCACACAACTGGGCTCAGCCTATCCAGATCCCTCTGTAGTCTTCCTACTCTCAAGCAGATCAATGCTCCCACACAGCCTGGGGTCATCTGTGAACTTACTGAGGGTACAGTCGAGTCCCTCATCCAGATCATTAATGAAGATATTAAACAGGGTTGTCCCCAACACTGAGGCCTGGGGAATCCCACTGGTGACCAGCCACCAGTTGGATGTGGCACCATTCACCACCACTCTCTGGGCCTGGCCCTCAGTCAGGTTTTTTCATAGTGGAGAGTACACTGATCCATGCCATGAACAGCCAGTTTCTCTAGGACAATCTTGTGGGACACAGTGTCAAAGGCTTTAATAGAGTCCAGGTAGACAACATGCACTGCCTTTCCCTCACCCACTAAGTGGGTCATCCTGTCATAGATCGGGCTGGTCAAGCAGGACCCACCTATCCTAAACCCATGCTGGCTTGGCGTGATCCCCTGGTTTCTCTGCACATGCTGTGTGACAGCATTCAATATGGTCTGCTTCATGACCTTTCATGAAACTGAGGTCAGGAAGAAGAAGTCTGTAGTTCCTTGGATCCTCCTTCCAGTCCTTCTTGTAGATGGGCATCAGGTTTGCTAATCACGAGACAACTAGGACTTCCCCAGTTAAACAGAACTGTTGATAAAGGATTGAAAGGCACTTGGTGAACTTTTCACCAGTTTCCTCCATACCCTTGGATGGGATCCCATGTGGCCCCACAGATGTGTATGTCTAGAGTGGTGTAGTGGGTCACTCGACCACTTTATGCTGGATTCTGAGGACTTCATTCTGCTCCCTGTCTTCCAGCTCAGTGGTCTGGGTACCCAGACAGCAACTGGTATTCCAATTAAATACCGAGGCAAAGAAGGCATTAAGTACCTCAGCCTTTTCCTCATCCTTTGGTGCTGTATTTCACATCCAATAAAGGATGGAGATTGTCCTTAACTTTGCTTTTGTTCTTATGTATTTGCAAAAACATCTCTTGTTGTCTTTTATGGCAGTAACCCGATTAAGTTCTAGTGTGCTCTGACCCTTCTAATTTTCTTCCTGCATAACCTCACAACATCCTTGTAGTCCTCTCAAGTTGCCTGTCCCTTCTGAAGGTGATACACTCTCTTTTTTCCCTCTGCGTTCCAGCCAAACCTCTCTGTTCATCCCAGCTGATTCTTCTCCCTCGCTGGGTTGTCTTTCAGCAGGTACGAACAGTCTGTTCCTGTGTCTTTAGGATTTTCTTGAATATCCAACCTTCCTAGACTCCTTTGCCCTTCAGGACTGCCTCCTGAGGGACTGTCTCAACCAGTCTCCTAAACAGGATGAAGTCTGCCCTCTGGAAGCCCAAGGTGGCAGTTCTGCTGATCCCTGTTCTTACTTCTCCAAGAACTGAAAACTCTTATCATTTCATGACTGCTGTGCTCAAGATGGCTATCGCATCACCTATCTGTCCTCTGTTCACAAACCACAGGTCCAACCTTCCCTAGCTGGCTCATTTACCAGCTGTGTCAGAAAGTTCTCTTCCACACACACCAGAAACCTCCTAGACCGTTTCGTCTTTTCTGTGTTGTATTCCCAACAGACATGTGGTAAGTTGAAGTCCCCCATGATAACAAAGCCTAGGGATCATGAGACTTCTCACAGCTACTTATAGAATATTTTGTCTGCATCTTCATCCTGGTTGGGTGATCTATAACAGACTCCCTTCAGGACATCTGCCCTGTCGGCCTTCCCCCAGATTCTTACCAGCAAACACTCAACCCTATCATCAACATCATTAAGCTCTAGACAATCAAAACACGCCTTAACATACAGGGATACCCCACCACCTCTCCTTCCTTGCTTTTCCCTTCCGAAGAGTTTATACCTGTTCAAAAGTCAGCCAGTTCTTCAATTACCTGACTAATAATCTGTATGCCTAAGACCATCTCTTATTAGATTTGTTTAGTCTACTATGGAATATTCAAGATGGTTTCACACAATAAAATAAAAAAATATTTTAAAAAGTTATTGTAAAACAGAGTGAGAAATACAAACATGCAAAAGTAACTTAAAATATCTGCAGTCTGTTCTTATTACTATTCCATTTTAAAATCTTTTTCAGCTAAGGAGAAAACTAATATCTTCATAAAAGAAAGTGATGATTGAGATGACTGGGAATTGTTGCAACTGCCATTTTTGTGATCTAGAAAATTTCAATGGAAACAGAACATACATGCACAGAAGGGAAGAGAAAAGAACAGTCAGGATAGAAAATGCAGCATGCTTCTGTTGCTCACTCCCACTCACAGACACTTGAAAAAATGACAGGCAGAACAGTCTCTGTGGGCTGCAATCATGACAGTTTAAGTGTATCTATGTTGGTAGTACTCCAGTCCCACACTCCCTGTCCCTAGCTGTGCATTTCTGTTCCCTTGCTCCAACAATGGTTATTTTCTGCTAATATGGTAAATTAGGGAGCTAAACTGGCAAATACCTACTAAATGCCACCACGGCTTTGCTGCTGGTGCATTCCTGCCTGCCTGTTCCCCACTCCCCCACAAACAGAGGGCCATTACAAGCAAGAACAAGAACCTACATTGCGTCAAGAGACGACACAAAACACTGCAGTCAAAGGAAAAAAAGAAAGCAAAAGTTTTTTAATTGGACTGAATCGTTAAGAAAACTGCAGCTTCAGACACTCTCATTTCTGGCTGGCTTATGACAATGCTTTCTGCTTAGGACATTAGTTTTGAAGTTGTCTTTTTGTCCACAGAAGCTGGCAAAAAAAAAAATCAGTTTTGGTCATCTCAGCTATATGTTTTTTAGAAAGCAGAAAGATCGTAGGAGAAGTAGTATGGTAGGAAAGGAGATGATAACAGAAGAGCTGTAACACATGAGAGAGTAGTTGACTAATTTCACGTGCTGTTCAGGTCTATGGTAACAGTCAAGTTAGTTTAGTCACTCAGAACCTGGGCAAGGAAGGCCTTTGGTATTGCTGGGGTCTCAAATAAAGAGTAGCTCTCACTCTGTCCTGCTCTCTTTCTCTCTGATGCTAGTAACAAAACAACAGAACTGCACATATCTTGCATGACATGTACTTAATAAAGCCAGAGCCCTTCTTGTCTTACTGTCAAATCTCACTGAGAGGTCTGCTTCACAGGAAATGTCACTTAGAACATATTTGATGCAGCTTTGTCTGCTCTGGAAGAAAATAATCTCATCTTTCTAAAACATGCTCAATTATGTTTTAGAAAGCATTCATTTTCAGACTCATCTCAGTGTGAACAATACCAAGTCAAAGGCAAAGCTTAGTGCTCCTGAAGCCAGTAGAAAAGATTCACTGGCATGATTACATTTGGGGAACTCTATTTTTAACAGCTATTTTTAAACCCTGAGGCTAGGCAACTCAAAAGCAGCAATAATAGATTGAATGGTATTCTTATGCTTCACTTTCACATTAATTTCACGTCAACAGTCTTCTGTGACTCTATGAAAATACATACATGGACTGAAATGATAACTGAAGAACTAAAACATTTTGTAAAACCTATTTTGCTTTTGTGAAGTATAAGGAAAACTAAGTCTTACCTGGGAGCCTCTTGTTAATACATGTAAGAACTGAATGCCAAAAAGTCTCGCCATTTCACTTGTTCTGTCAATCAAATCCAGTTTGTCTAAGAGCAGGAGATTCCCACGGACCCGGCACACATAATGATCAACCATTTTCCATCTGTGAAAGTGAACGTCTCGTTATAAACAATCAGGAGAGTGCTGCTTCTACTAAGAAAATGTAATTTTACGATAATTTGTTACAAACCGGCAAATAAAATTTCCTCTAGGACATTTTCATACATCTTTTTCAAAAATGTTGTGCACATAAATATACACTTACACATTCTAAAGGTATACACAAAATGTGTTACAGCAAACTACTATTAAGGCATCTCTCAATGACATATTATATTCTGTTTTCCTTACTGCCCTAAGGATTAACGAATCAGAAACTTGAGTTTCTCTTCATGTGTTTACACGGGGTTTTTAACACAGTGGTCCTTTGTGGAAACATCCTTTTGTATTAAAAATGCCTATCTCAGCTGAACATAAATTTAGACTGTCAGTATAAACCAAGTTCCCACCTAGCTAAAAGGTATTAAACTTTTATAGAAACTCTGTGTATATCACAAACAACAGGCAGATCAGTACTAAGTTTTATGAATTGTTCATATCACACAATACCAAATCACTTGTGGAAAAGTGAAGCCCAATATGATTCACGTCATACAAAGGTATTTTCCAGCAGTTATAGCTACTGTCTTAACATGTTGCACACTGTTTGGTACTACTTTTAAGCCTAGTTTGGTTGACATGCACTGTGAAGTGAAACAGAAGCCTGGCAGTTCATTAAAAACCCTTCTGATGAATAGCATATACATAATAAAAGACATTACAGAACTCCAAAATAGTACATCAATTCAGATAATTCAGTTGAAACTGTAACTGAAAATGTCTAGCTGAAATATTGAGGGTATAACTATACAAGAGAACAGCCAAATAAATAAGCTCATGTTGCTGCACAGACGCCGTTCTAGTTCCTGAACTAAATTGATTATTTCTTCCTATACTGACTTTAGCTTATACATATCCAATGTTAAGAAACTGGCCTTAAAAATAACAAAGTGGATTAATAGATCATTACCTGTAGACATCTGCCTTATTATCAAACCAATCAGATAAAACTCGGAAAGTAAATAAAGGAAAACGATGATGAAGAACATGAAAGCCCACATTTTCAAAGGTGTAATTTGTTAGGTTCACCTAGAAAAATACAGTGGATGTGTTAAGATGCATGATAGCTTTCATAATCAACGAAATTGCTACTTTTCAAAAACTGTAACAAATTTATTAACTTTTTATTAGTAGTTTGTTGAAAAGGTAAGCATTTATACTTAGAAGTCCCTAACTATTTACAAGTCAGGAAAGAGTATCCCTCATCAATTGGAAAGAAAGAAGCAGTTTATAAAGTTCATAAAGATCAAGTCTGAATTTGGGCAGAATGAGATTTGTAAAGACGGAACCATTTGAATATTTAATGTAAGGTCAAATGGAACCAACTAAAAAAGAAAAAAAAAGGGAAAACAAAAAGAAAGAGAAAATAGCAAATCTGACAGATTAAAATAAGTTCAAGTATTTAATTTAGTAAAAGCACCATACTAGACAAAATAAAATTCTTAAAACAGGTAAGTTATTCTCAAAACCCATCAAGAAGAGAAAAGGAATACATCATTAAGAAATATTACTGATTCAGTACTTCAAATTTTAGCAATATGCAAAATCCACTCTCACAAAGTAGCAAACTATTCCATTTGAAAAGGTATATAAAGAAAAAAATTAGTTACACAAGTAACATGAAAATTTCAACAGTCTATAATAATTTAAAAAGCCAGTAAGTCAAAACATTAACCTTTTAAAAATTTTACCTCATTTCTCATCATTCTCCAAATATTTAACACAATTCGCCCAACAATATTTATTTCACTCATTGTATCTGATCCATATTCATCCAGCTCAGTTGCAAATCTGTTATCTTTCTTTTCATCTAAAGACATTAAAAGAGAATGTATTTAGACAAGTTATAAGACAGTCAAGACCAGATCAAGCTCTCCCTCTTCCAATTTGAGCTTTCTAGAAAAATAAGAATTCATAAAGACTGTTACTGATTGCACAAGATTATTTATTTACCAGTCATCTACATGATATTTAAATAAAACTCGCCCAGGTTTTTCTGCTCTTGCACATTCCTCTGTAGGTAACTCTTACTTTGGTTTCACTGAAATTGTTTCCAAGGCAATATATCCTCTATAGTGAATATATTGCTTAAGCAATGCTGAATGTTACTTGAGGCTAACACACGTAAGTGCATAACATAAAAGAAAATTATAATTAAAAAAAATGATTTCTGCCAGAAAGAGTTTCTAACTCAAGGTTTCACTTGCAATAATCTTACGCAGTCAGAACCAGGTCATGAGAGAGAAAACTCGGTGCTTTTCATACAGTAAAAGCAACCCCACCACAGTGGGAGCAGGTAGACAGACATGAGTTCTGCATAAGCACAGAGAGAAAGGAAATAGGAAAGAACAAATGCAGCACTCTTTATCTTTCCATGAGACAGCAGTGACTAAAGTACAGAAATATATTGTCTTTTGCCATCCTTGATTTTTGTCATGCTTTGGAATACTAGAACACAATAGAATACAGTCTTTTTGGTATCCATTTATTGAAATCATAATTTTTTTTTTTTCAGTCAGCGTAAGTCTACAGCTTTGGTGTCCCTTCCAAAGTTCACAGAGATGTTTTTCAAAATGTACCACACAATTTAAATTCAATATGAAAACATACTGTATTATTTGATCTTCCAATCTTATTTTTTCTTATTAATTTAATGGAAGAGAAAGCACTTTGAAGCAATTTCCCCACAATTCTAAATCTATACCCATTTTTCAACTGTTGGTTGTTTTGTACTCTGCCATCATTCATTGATGAGGTATGCCTGTATGGTACCCTGCTAATAAAAAGCCGAACAGTTCGGACAGAGTGTGCAGGAGTGTGGATACACAATGCTTTGCGGTAACGATCTGAACTGAGCAGTTAGTTCCTCAGACAGCCAAGAAGCACGTTTACCCTTGAAGACGGAGGTAAAAATTGCATGAAATTCTGCAGAACTACTGTGAAACAATGTAATACAGACTTCATTTCATACGTCGACCTTTCAAAAGCGTATCCTATCAACTCAAATATGGTTAAGGAAATCTGTTTGTCATTTACTGACCTTAGCAATAAATCACAGTCTTGATAAAATTTAGCAGACCTTTCATATGCTTCACCAAAATGCATACTATCTTTTTAACCTCCTTATTGTTTCAGATGTTTAAGGAGCAAAATCAGCAATTTCTCTTTTCATGTTTGGATGGAAAAAATGCCCCACAAGCAGCAATATTTTTTCTTCTGCTTTTCGTCATTTCCACACGCTGGATCTTCTGCGAAAGCGACTAACTTACAATTTCCCCTCCTCAATTTTTTTTTTTTTAATTGGTAGCAGAAACTATCAGTTAGTTCTACTTTCTGCAGTGTCTCTTACTTCTATCTTGTTTAGGAGATTCCCTGCATTTCTCAAGTTTGCTTCATGTCTTGCTGGTAAAAACAGGTAAACAAAGTATACTGTGGTTACAAGGAAGACGCACTGCACTGATGAAACAGACTCTGTGAGAGATGAGCACTGCTAAACTACAAAAACTCTACAACGGGTGTGGGGAATGTATCACCAGAATCACGTAAGCCTCTTTGGAAACTATGTTGTAAACAAGTAGAACTGGAAATTCTTCCTATCTTTCAAGTGCACAAGATGAAATAAAGAAGTCTCCTCTTGTCCTCTGTTATCCACTCCCTAACTCTGAGCTGTGATGCAAAGGAGGAAACAAGAGGCCACAGTGCACACACAAGAAAATGCCACTATGCACAGGCACAGTACTCACTTCTGTTGTGGTGTGTCCTAATGGCTTATGAATAGTTCACTTGTAAATGGCAGAGGCAGCACCAGACTCAGCCAATAAAGCAAAACCAGAGAGAAATCCAGCTTTCTTTTTGTTAAGTTGAAATCACAGGAAAGGGAAGGAAAAGTACCTTCCATCTTTATTTCAATAGGAGGAAAGAGGAGCATAATGCTGGAAGGAGCACCTCTTGTTCTGAAAATTCAGCATGTGAACAAGGGAGAGAAATATGAAGCACAGGGGTTGGAAAAGCAAGAGGAACATAGATGGGGTCAAAACCGTGGACAAGGAGGCCACAAAGCAACAGAGAACACAACTTGTATGTATATTATCACGCATGCAAACCCACACTTATGGCATGACCTTTTTGGCAAGAGCTCAGCGTGAACATTTGTTCTCTTTCTCCTGCAATTCTGTCAAAAACCCCAATTACTTACCTTACAATAACACCAGTTCTTAGAAACATTTTAATTGTTATGTATTCCACTTCTGACTGTGTATCTATCAGCTGGAACATGAACATCTGTGGAGATCACGTCTATGTCCTGCATGCCCACTTGAACTTCATGTTCAGAAATGCTACGGGCTGCAATCCTGGCTTCCTTCACTGAAACTTTCACAGTTGAAGGGAAGGAAGCCTGACTGTAACGACATCACCATTAAGAACCATACAGTCCCCTTTTTTTGAGGGCTGATTAATGTGTATCCCAATACCAGTAACTCCAGTATGTCAGGAAGATGGGTACTACTAAGAGCTTTGCTGATCTGTTGATTCTGCATCAACTACAGTGCAGACAGACCTGTCCTTCAAGACAAGAGCTGTGACTCAGCCTTTGAACCTTCAAGAACAACAGCAGAGACATACTAGCTACCTGTCCTAAACTCAAGAGACCGTTCACCCATACTTCTACAGTAAAGCAGTAAACCTTTGCCTTTGGAGGTTAAACAACATTTACCACTCCTCTTTTTTAAAGACATCGCAAATCCTGAGATGTAGCAGGTCAAAAAAATTTTTGAACATCCTTCAGTACCTCTGAAGACTGTACTCAAAGGCATTACCACTGCAACCAGTGTCTCATCTCAATTTGAACCATCAGGGGAATTGCATAACAAGGTACATGCAATCAGTTATTATTCCTGAAGAACAAATTTGAGAACTTTGTGCTAAAGAACGAAACTTGTGAGCCAATTCATACTTAAACTATCATGTGTTCCTGCTTTCATATATTAAGGATTTTAAAAATTCACCAAAGTCCAACTGCCATCAACTTTCCACTGAAGATACAGATTTTTCTTATGTTTTCTTGTCCCTGAGAGGACTCTATAACTCAGATCTTTACGTATCACAAGTACCAAAAGCCTCAAAAAAGTGTACAAATATTCAAACCTGAAGGAAGGAGAGTGTGAATGTAGTGCTTCTAATACATTAGGTTCTCCTGGCCAGCCACACAGGACATAAAAGATACTATTCCTAAGCTGGGCACAGCCAAAGATTCAACTAGTCCAGTATCATGTTGTATCATGTACTCAAAGGCAGATGCTTTAAGATGGTGGAAGCAGTCACTGCTACTCTCTCTAAACTTGCCCAGCATCTAAACATTTGCAGCTTCCTGGGCCAGACATTATTTTCATGTATATCATAGATCCCAATGGATTTTTCTTCCAAGAACTTATCTCCTCTTAAAGCAATACACACCGTAAGCATTTGTACTATCTCTCGACAAGGAACTCAACAGTTCAACAACATAGGGATGAACAATCAACTTCTATTCTTTAGCAGCCATTTGCTAGCTTCACTTGATTTCTGGTTCTTACATTAAGAAAGATCATGAAAAAACAGTCCATGTTGTCCTTTATATCCTCAAGATTTCATAGGCTTTTACCTTTCCTACACAGTTTTGTCTCTTCTGGAATCCCAGCTTACTAAATTACTAGACACATTTAGATCACTCTTCTCATTACCAGTTCTCCTATATCCACTTGGTGGGGGGATAAGGTTATGAGGAAACTATAATTGCAGTATTTGAGGTGCAAGCACACTCTAGATTTTTACATTTTTCGCACTTACATTCATTGCTTCGTATTTTCCTTGCTCTACAATTCCTAGCATGTGTTTTTGCAACCATTACAAAGCAACAGGTTCAAGTTTTTAATAGAACAATTACAGTAAAGCACTTCTTATTACATGGCTATTTAGTTTCTGTGCAGATCTTTGGCAAGAGCCCTGAAAAAAGCAGTATTTTCAATTGTTTTGGTATTTAACATCTCCCTCATCCAGACCATCTTGATGACTGCAAAGAGTAACAACAAATTTTTGAGACAGTTTATAATTTTACAAAGTCATCTTGACTCTTCTCAAGTGCAACAGCACATTTATTTAGCTGTTCGCTAACCACGTTCTTCAGACTGAAAGCTTCTACTGATTGGCTAAGTATAGACACTAAGCTTACCATTCTCATGGATAACTTCTTTCAAGTTTTCAAGGAAAAAAACCCAAGCAGACTTTTTGCCAAATGTTGAAGGAAAGCATCAGCACTTGGGCCCAGTAAAAGAATGGCTACCGAAAACAAGGGTTTTATTAGAGAGGTGCTGGCCAGGACAATGGCTGCTCAGGAGCATTTTTATATCCTTGTATCCCAGCTAGAGATACTGCAGATGATGATGATTACGGTATGTATTCTGAATGACTGAAGCCAAGGAGAAGGCTTGGTAGCAGAAGCACCTCCAAGAACTGAAAACCTCAGGCTCAGCTATAGAAAATGAGTCCAGGTTCATTAATACATGACACACCCAGCAGTGGAATACCCAAGGAATTTGAAAATTCAGAGAACACTGGAATCTCACTTGTATTTTAACCTTTTTTTNCAACACATGAGCAAGAACAAAAAAAGGTCCATCTGAAAAAATACTCTGCATTTATTTTTTAATTTGTTTATACGTTTCAACTCGCTTCAGTTGGAACTGAATTGAAGCTCTGTAGGGTAACTTACCTGGCACACGAGAGATCATCTGGCATAAATCAACATTTAGTGCAGCAGCCCTCTGTAAGAGATAACCCCAGGAATGCATCTGGACTTCATAGCCTAACAAAATGTCTGGGTCATATCTAGAGAGGTGGGGGGAAAAGAAAAATGAGCCTTGTATTATTTAAGAAAGTATTTTCCATGGACAGAATATAAACAGGATTTTATTTGTATCATGTTGAGTTTAAAAAAGATGCAGTCACAACAGGTTTCTATGACAGTGACATCTGGACTAGGAGACTATTTAAAACAAACTTTTAGGATTTTCAGTAACATTCAACTGCAACGATATTTAGAAGGAATATTGTCACTGGAATTTTTTTTACATACTTCTATTATTTCAGTCTTTACAAATAAAGAACAAAATTGAGGTCTCATCAGGTTTTATTGATGGAATCAGGATGTATCTAGCAGAAACTAAAACCCAGCTACTGGCACAAGACAGATGTGCAATGTAATACATTGTGCCTAGGGAACAGAATTTGTTGCTAAGTTAACTTGAATGTTTTCCAAACAACGTGTCGTGCATACTGTAGTGTAGCCTACAGTAATCAGAGGGCACTCCTAGTCCTCAATGATGACCCTTTACTGGGAGCTACAATTTGCAGTTGAGAGAGAGCTGTCTAAACTGAACACACAGCACACAGAGCAAAGCAACCAAGACTACCAGTTCTCTTTAAATACCTCTTCCTTTATGATAACCTTCCTTCTAGAAGATATGCAAGAAAAACTAATTTTATGCTCTATCTCATTCTAGCTGGAAATTCTGACTGGCTCCAGTATGATGAAAAGAAAAGTCAGAATTATCTTTGGAAACAGTCATTGCCTGCCTTCCAATCAGGCTCAGAGAAGAGCTGACTGGACAGAAGGACAATGTGTCTTCAGAGACGAAGCACAGGTAGGAGTTAGATCAGAGGAGCCAGTATCACCCACCTTTTGAGGAGGCACTATTAAAACCAGAAGTCATGATCTGGTCACTTGCTAAAGAGCCTAAGAATGATTTTCTTGGACTGGGCAGAGAGAGACTGGCCAAAGTAACATGAAATATGTTGTTTTCATAGCAAAAAAAAAAAAAGAGAAAAGCAACTTCAGTGAGAAGAATAGCTGCTTCTTGGTGGGACTAGATGATCTTTAGGGTATTTTCCAACCTTGATGATTCTGTGATTCTTTCAATGCAACTCATTCAAGTGATTTTGAGTTCCAGGAGGCAGCATTCAATACAAATGAATGACAAAAGGGCAGCTGTCAAGACGTGGAGGACTGGACGATAGGCTGAGCACAGTCTATGCCCAACCCCACAAGAGGATGCAGGCTTGTGGACCTTAGTTTATGAGAGAAGTAGACAAGGGCCTTGACTTATTAATAGGATTTCTGTACTTTTTGCATCCTTAAGCACATCAAAAAAATGCCAACATTGTGTTGAATATAGGAGAATATCCTTTCCCTAAACACTGAGCTAATTGTATCGCAGTCATTACAAATGAAGCTTCAAACTTTATCAGGAAGTGTCTTTCTTGCTTGTGTGTCCCAGCCAAAGGCAGATGACACTTCACTCTGAAGTTAGTAATTATTCTAAGAACAGCTCCAGAGAAGAGCTTCTCCACACTTCTGCCATGGACACTAACTTTCTGTGAAAAATATTTCAAGCTTCTTACTCAGTATGGCTATCACTTTATTACAGTTTGGGCTTTAGCACTGGACAGAGAAAGTTGCAAAAATCCCCTTTATCACTTACTTCTACTTGTGAGGTATTGGTTTTGACACAATTTTTGCTGAAAGCAGAGAATTCTGAAGTAATTTTTTTGATTTCTAGCATTTTAGAGAAAGTAAAAGAACTAGCACTTTGCTATCTGCTGTTCATGTCAAAAGAATCATTCTTTGGTTTTGGAAAGAAAAAATTATTATCAGGAGTGGATGCAGTAAATTTTGTCATTTTGGAAACCTATTCTACTAATGGTACAAACGCAAAGCTACTAGGAACAATTTATGGACAAATGACTGAAGCTAGCCTGCAGTTTGTTCCAGCAGCAGAATCAGTGCCAAAAAGAGTTACGACCACTTGCTGCTCTGCACAACATACAGTGATTGCCAAATGACGTTCCAAAATTATGAATAGCTCCATCTCAGCTTTGAAACAAAAAGGAATTATGTAATGGCTTATACAGGCATAGAATAAATGTTACAAAAATTAACATATTTTCAAATTAATTCTTGCAACTAAACTATCCTAGTTCTAGCATATTGCAAAACACTACTGATTATTTAAAATGAGGGAAGCAGTCCTTTAGGTTCATATTTGAAAGCTGGTTTCACATGATTCAAAATATTTGCAGATTTTATGCAGTGTAAGGCATTATGCAGATGGGTTCCACGATAGATGCAAATGTGAATGAGAAGCTCATGAAGAACTGTTTGTGTGGTACATAAAAACAGCATTCATTACGCCAGAAATCTGCTTGCTCTTTTAAGCCTGCTCTGAACAGAAACAATCATACTGTTTGGAAGCAGCATACTAGCAGCTACCACCTGTGATGAAGGACAGTTGTTGGGTTTTAACTTGCCCAAGCAGTGCACTACCCTTCTCACTTCCTACTTAACAAAATTTTAGCGGGCTATTATATTACTACTGCAAGTAGCCCACTTTGTATTGCACCTGAATAAATTTCATCAATTCTGGAGGCAATTGTCCTATTCTCTTTTAATGTAATGAACAAAATGACCTCTGTAATCCATCTGCATATAATCTCAAGAACTGTTTCTCTAGTATCCTTCAGATGGCAAGATGTTTTACAGGACAAGACATAAAAGCACTTTAGTTTATGGTGTTTTCAGATACATGCATTTTGTTATATAAATAAATTGCAACTTAAATGTCACACACTTTAACACAATTTTATGGAAATTTACATGTAGACTGGAAAGCTTATCACTCGAAAGATGTTTTAAAAAAGCAGTGTGCTAGTTTTGAACTCAGTCTTGTTTGTGCAGGCCATTAGGGATTGCTGAGTCATAGACTATCACTTTACAGCACATTACTTACTATACTTTTCCATCCCAACTAGATACTCATTAGACATTTATTTAGAGGAGGGTCTCATTTCAATTAATTGTCATCTCAAGTTTTCTAAACTGGTTTCTTTATTGTCATTGAACAAAAAAGGCCTCTTTGGGCCAACTTTTTTTTATATTTTAGCCACTTCTTGCAGAATGAGATCCTGTTCTTTCCATTTAACTTTCATGGTGATGAGGGTAGCTAGTTAGACAGTGACAATGAAGTATAGATGTCTAAGTTTCAGTCAGACAATTCATACAAAGCTATCTACATGGAAAATCAAGGTAGAGTAGATAGCAAATGGTGAAATCAAACCTTACTGTAAGTTCTCTGTAAACACAGTCCCTTAATGTCACTTTGTCCATATATAAAACCTGGATCCAAGTGGTATCCTCATAAAAGCATGAAAACCAATAAACATACTACTAGCAACTGAGTTGCTTGGGTACCACAGTAAATTACATATATATGTATTTCATATGTGTATCCGTATGCATTCACAAGTATATTGCTGAATTATCTCTGTCAGAAAGTAAGATTAAATTGAAGCGCTCCTTTCTACTGAACAACACTTACAACATCAAACTCCTGCACTACAGTATGCATAACATTACCTTATGCAACAGATTTAACAGACCTAGCAGATTTCTTACAACCAAAAAGAGACTGTTGTTTCTTGCTTCTAATTTCCTTGCTGATTAACTCCATCTCCGTTTAATTTGACAAAATGCCCCCTTCCTGCAGCCCAATCTCATGTACCAGATGTACCAATGAACCAGTGTGTTATTTGTCAAGACCTCCCGTTGTATTCTTTTTCCTATTAGAGGAGAAGAGATGTCTGGACCTAAAAGATGACATTATTCCAAACGGGAAAATGAACAGGTAAACCCAAAGTTTAGCTGATGTGAGCTTAGCTGAAGTCAGTCTCTCTCCCCTTTTCATGTAGTACCACAAAGATGACAGGCTGTGAGCTAAGAGGACAAGTTTTATATGCTTCATGCTCCCTTCTCACAATTTTTAGAGTATACTATGCAGTTGGTCTTCATCATCAGTTTCAGCTGTTTTATCAAGAGAAATTTTAATGAGACCAGCTGTTACACCTGCAAGAAACTAGTAAATTGTAATAGTGATATTTGAAAGTTGCTGGTTAGGACTAACAGGACAGAAGTAAGAGGTATGCCCCCTAACACAGTGCTCTTTTGTTAAAGGCATGGCCACTGGTACTGCTTTGCATGCTGTTGCCAGTCTCTCTGCAAAGATGAAAAGCAGCATTTATGCTGGCAGGATTTAAACACAACAGCATTAACACTCAACTCATACATGCTGCAGAGAGAAGAAATGTGATTATTTTCCTTTCCAGCTAAGTAGTATATGCTGTTATGACATCTCTTTCTCATTTGACAATTTCATGAATGAACACTAAAGCTCCCAGTTACACTTCCTTTCTATTATGTGTCTGGTTTTCCTGACTGCTATTTTTCTTCCAGCTAAGATTAAGAGAAAAAAGGGGGGAAAATTTAGGTCAGACCTATGATACAGACAAAAGCAGTAACTGTGCATAGCAACAGAATACTTGGTGACTCAAATACATAATCAAAATCCCTGAAAACATTTTTCCAGTTTGCCTTAGACAATAAAAATCCATAAAGTTGATACAGGACATTAAACACTTCTACAGGAAAATGCCACAGAAGATGATACTGGCCTGGAAAAGGAAGGTTAGATTAACACATCTCCATTTTAGAAAGAAAATGCTGCTAGAGCATTTACAGAAGAAGAAATATATTGCACTGTATTCAAACAAAAAAAAATTCATTAGCATTATATCGTACAAGAAAAACATCATACAAAATATTTAAGTGTGAAACATTAGCAATTAATTAATATGCAAATATTATCCCCCAAATCTTTTAAGCAAAATCTTACATTATACTCCAATTTTGTAATTTTATCAAAAGTTACTTAACTACTTCCATAGAGACAAAGAGCTGTGGGTATCTGGTAAGTCTCATGCAACAGTGAACCTACTACTCTTTTTTCCAAGCCAGTCCTGTTTCCATATCATCTGTGTGTCACAAAGACAGGGACTGTGCATTCCCTACATGAATTCTTCAAATTTTGCTCCTCTCATGCCTCCAGGACCAGCCCTTTTCTAATACGTGGAAGTATCTGCACTTACAGAAGAATAGCCCAATTTGCCTTAAAAGTGTAGGAGAGGCCCAGACATTTAATTTCTCTTTCATGGGAATCCACTGCTCCATCAGGCTTGGACATCTCTAGTTTTCCTGTGTGTTTTAAATCTCCAAGACAAACATTCTTGTAGCATTCCCTTCCACCTCCACTTCCTCAGTCAGTTTTCTTGTGTTCTGTACTGACTGGTTTACAGAGCTACGTAAATGTGTTTACTCTTTTTTCTGCATTTACGTTCCCACAGATGGTTCTCTTACTTTCTCAAGCAGACAGATGCTTCAAATTTTTCTCACAATTCAGTGCACTTGACACCTTACGGTCAAGAGGGTCTATTCAAGGAAGCTGTTCAGGCAGTCTGAGAGCATCTTTAAGACAGCAATTCTAGGTACAGGCTCCATTTCAAGGAAAAAAAAAATCCCCTTTGACAATTCCGAAGAGGCTACATCTTTGGTCTCTGTGTTTGTAGATCATCCCTGGTGGTTGCATAGGATGAGAAGGAGATTGTTGCTCAGCTGCTTTTTGCCAGTTTGGAGCAGAAGTCCTTTATTTTGTTTATTTATTTATAGCCAGAGGACAGCTTAACAAAGAAGGGAAATTTTGACATACGTAGGTGTTGGTTCCTCTCAAGCTCCAAGATGGTTGTCAGGGTACCAAGTACCAATTTAACAATGTTTTTGTTGCAAATCCAAGTTATTGATCCTTTCCTGCCTCCTCTAAACTCACCTCTGCGGATCCTCCTTTCTGTTTCCTGACTCTCAAACCTCAGCCTCAGTATTTTAATACCTTTTAAAGTTGTCTCTACGTAGACTTTGGTACGCACACTTTTAAGTACTCCCATTTCACGGATTAATCACTCTCAGTAATAATCTCCTAGAAATAAAGGTGCTTATGCCCCTCAATATTTGGACAAATCTAGTCTTCAGCATAGATGACATCACAGATCATAATACAAGAGAAACAACCCAGTCTTCTTCCTATCTACAGACTTCAAGATGGTAATTGTTTGCCAACAGCTCTGAGCTAGAGACAGTAGCTACTAATTCCACGGAAGAACATTTAAGCTGGCATTTACTTTATGGATGTCTAGGTGGAAACACACTAATTTTACTGTGGCCATTCAAATCTAGCACACACTGAACAGCTTCACAGTGAAGGTATTAACTGAATCCAACTTCAGCTCATCACCTTTCTGGAGCAATACTCATCTTCAGTTAACAGAGAGTAACTTTAGCTCTACTATAAAAAATCAGATTTGGGAAACACTCTTCAGTTACAAAAGCCTAGTCAAAAAAGAGACTGATGAGCTAAGAGTGTTGCAGAAAGCTATAAATTTTCCAGGAATCACCTTTCCCTCATCTGTGTGCTGGAAACAGTGGTCAAGAATTCTCTACTGTGCTCTTCCAGAGTTTACATCTATTGACAAGGAGTGACAGAATCAACCTTTTTTATTTTCAATAACCAGGACAGAAAGAAAACAAAAGGCCTAAGCAAAACAGAAAGCCGGAACTTGGAAAAAAATGAGCATGTTCCACAACTTCACATACATGAAATAAGAGGAAAAATTAGGCCAGCTACTAAGAGAATGACTAGAAATGGGAACAAGAATTCTTCAGTTGGACTGCATAAGACAATTCTTCCTGCAGCTGAGGTACTTTCTGTTCAGTGCTCCAACAAGTTGCTAAAGTCTGTTCCTGATATTGACAACCAAGACTGAAGAGATATTCTGTAATTCACTATGCCAGGAATCTAGAATTTCAATCTTCCATCATTCCCTTTGACAACCGAAGAGGTTGAGAACACAAATCAAAAGCAAGCTGCAGTCATGCTGGACATGCTATTTGGTCACAAGAACCTATTATAGTCTAGCCTAAAGCATATATCAGTATACGAGATACTGACATGATCCTCAGATGAAAAATTGAGGTGATTTTGAGTTTTGCTCTATGAAGTTGAAGTGGTAACGCTTCGTAAACATGGTCTGAGAATTTTCTTTCTCAAATCTATCAGACCTACTATTAAGAGTACCTATCAGAACAACCAGAGTACCTAGATTGTGCTGGAAAAATAATACTAAGAGCAACAGCAGATTGTTTGAAAAATAATTACTGATTTTCATTAAAGCTGTTTCCTTGTTCATTTCTCTTGAGGAAGGCTTTTATAGTCCACTACTTTTTAATCACATAGTTTTACCATGCTTTCTCCTTCATTTAAAGCTTTTCTGAGACTAGACACCTGCTTTGTGCTTAAGAAATACAAAACATTTGCTCCAACAGAATTTCTTATTCTTTTTTGCCCACACTATGGAAAATGAAGGGATGAAAAAGAGCAGCAAACTGTAGATGTGGTAGAAGTTTCAAAACTTTGTTGAGGGTTCATCAGAAGTCTGATACCTGAAGTATTATTTCACAGAGGACGGAGGGAATTAGACTGATGACAGCAGGCTGTCTCTCCATCAACAGATCAAAGCTTTCATCTTCCAGGAATACAAGTTAACTAACAATCTTTGACGATAAAGTTGGTGCAGCAAAAAGGCATGCTAGCACATGCAGAGATTTCTCAGTCAGCAACTTGCTGATTGGTACATTCTGTCTTGAAGTACATCAAAATCACATGCTTTTTTCATTCTGTACCACCTTCAAGATGTACAGATACAGACGATTTCTGTTCTTCAATTATAAATATGTACTTTAACTGCTGAGTTCTCCCAACTCCCACGCAACCGGTGGAGAATTCTTCCTTTATTGACAGTTGCTCATTCTCAGTAATTTTCCTAAGTTTGATGGAGCACTAGATTTCCCAGAAAGAGAAAAATAAAATTATGTTCCTTACCTGAATTTTGTCTTCTCTGAAAAGGGATCTGCTGCTCTGTCAGGACCCACCCTGTGTTGGTTGCATTCAGCAACTCTTTTTGTATTCTGGCTTCATGGGGTTGGTCAAAGTCTTTCTCATCAGAGGTTTTCTGGTTGGAGAGAGAAAGAATTGCAAATGTACTCTGCCTAGTTCTTTTTTTCTTGTGCCTCTATTCCAGCAGGGTGACTCATAGTTTAAATCTGTTTATTTTTCCTTGCAGTTTTACAGCTTTGCACCTCTGTCAGTAGGTTCTGGAGAGACACCTGTGGTTCCACCTACTCACCAGCCAAGAGGGCTCCCAAACAGGCTTCCCAGCCTTGGTGGAGATGGGGAAAACCAGCAGTTTTCCAAGTCAGATGGAGCAGGGGATTTCCATTCAGAGAAGACAAAACTAATGAAGGAAACTGTTTTTTTTCAACAAATGGTTATTTTAAACTGTCCACAGCAGTCTCAGTACTATGTAGGGCTTTTTCTGTGTTGTCTCAGAATTCCTAGAAAACTCTTCCTGTCTGAGGAGTTTTCTGTAGCTCTCAGCACTGTGAACAACTACTATTCTGAGAGTTTCAGAGAGAGATGTGTAATGAATTCTGGGGTAAACAGGAAAAGTTGTATGTTAAAGAAGATTACTTATATGGCTGATTAGTTTCAAGACTGTAACTCAGCTGCTTAAGAGGATCTCAATGTTCTTGCTGTCAGAGAAAAGGAAAAGCAAAAAGTATTTTTATTTGAAAGACCACCATGCTTGTCCACTCTAGAAATAAGCCTTTGAGGGAAACAACAACAACAAAAAAATCAGTATTTGAAAGACTGGCAAAGGTTGGAAGAACTAAATCTGCTGTTCCAAGCCTGAAAAATAAAAGCAGAACGTACAGATATGCTACCTTTTTACAATATTCACTACTTCCTGGAAAAGAGTTCTTTCATCAGTAGCGTAACTGACTTCTAGTCCTGTAACTCCAGATCTTGTGAGCAAGGGGGCTTGGTCTCTGCTCCCTAGAAAATAAAAGTAAAAAAGCCCATTAGAATTTAGAAGGAATTCCATTACTTCAGTCAACAATACTACTTCAAAATAAAACTACAATTGAAAAGAAGTATGGAACATTAACTTATTTTTAACACTAATAATTAACACTATTAATTCCATGGACATATTTTGTTCCTCTTGGGTGGAAAAATTTATTCTCCTCACTTAGTAAAATTGTACCATAGTGGTATTCTTGCACAAATTCTCAGATATAATGATTCGAGAGAAATTTCACCATTTTACATGTACAAGAGTCCAGCTATGAGAAAACAATTTTAAATAGGAAATATTAAACGACTATACTACAGCTCACAGTGTTTTCATGAAAAACATCTATTTTATTGCTAGCTTAGAGTAGTGCTTTGCAAAAAGCCTTACAGAATGAATATGCTAAATAACATAGTATAGTTCTTTTTTCAACATGCTACTAATTTATAATAGAAATGAAAAAACATGAGCAACTGCTCAGTTAGGGACATTAAGAGTGCCTACATCGATAATGTCTGAATAAAATCTACATTTGTGTGCATGCAGGAACTCAGCATTTGCCTTTCGTTATAAAAAGCATCCCTACTCTTTAAATGAATAATATGCAACACATACTCTATCTTTTCGTCCTCTCAATACAACAGATAGTAAGATCACAATTAAGGCAATATTGTGGATTTTAAAAACTGGAGTTTTTAAAAGGCATTCTACTTTGACACATTCTTAAGATCTTGAGAATTAAAAAAAAGTGCTTTCAGAAATAAATGTTAAAATAAGTACTGTATCACAAAAGTGGGAAAAAAAGTGTATTTCTATGTCAAGTCACTCCACAAGGAACTCAAAAATTCTAACCAAGAAAGTATTGACAGCACACATTCATTAAAGCAAAGAATGTCACAGTAACATTTAAACACATCATTTTATTTCGCTAATAAAACCAGATGAGAACCTTGTTTTTTCAAAATATCATTGGACCTCATTACAAAGAGCTTTTTCTTCATAAATAATCAGTGGCACACACCTAGTGAGCCATAGTGGTTATACTGTGAAAAAATCTCAGTAAGGTAATGGAGATTAATTTTTTAAAGGTAGTAACAAGCATATAATACCAGAATAAAATTCACTACGAATAAGAACTTAACATGATATAATATCTACAATACTTTGAAAAATAAACTGGTAAAAGGAGAAGCTGTTGCCTAAATCCTAAATTTAATTTTGGTAGGTTTTTGTCCATGCTTAAAATTTTAGACAGTATTTTGTGGTTTAATACACATTCAAAATGCCAAAGAAACGCTGAAATAAAGAGGACTACGTTGGGGAAGTTTTTTGTTTGGTTGGTTTTTTTACTAGCCTAAACCAGTGGTACTCAACCTTTAACAGCTGGAGAGCCACTTCTTTATAAAATGGAGTTGCAGAGCACCATAAAAATCAAGTATCAACAGTGTGATTTTTTTTTCCATCATGACACTTCAATGTGTGATGATGCCGCCTTAACATCCCCACACATTGATACATCACGACATGACACATCAGCATCCTCTCTCCCAGCAGCATTCTGTCTTCAATCCCTTCTGGCTGCTAGGAAGGAGTGGGTGGAGGGGTGGAAGGGGCAAAAGGGCAAGTTTTTCCCCATTCTGCCCCACAGCTGCTGGGTGGGAGGTGATCTCTACTCTTACCTGTGGGGGGATCCCAGCAGCTCCGTTTCTTTCCCCCTATGGGAGGGGGAACTTCAGCGACTCCCACACTGCTGGTCCATTTGCTCAGTGCTCCCCGCGCTGCCTGATAGAGTGGAGCGCCGATCAGATGCCTACATTGCGAGAGCCGCCTGTAGGGCCATGAAGAGCCACATCCGGCTCTAGAGCCACAGGTTGAGTATCACTGGTCTAAACAAAGCCAAAAAGGTACAATAGAATAAGGGCCCCTGTTTAGATCCTAAAAGGATCAGATAAAACCACAAAAATAACCCTTAAGTAAAATATAAAACATACTGTCTTGCTTTTAACATTTTCTACTTGTAGCTTCCAGCAACTTGAGTAGGAAACTAAAGGCAGGTTTTCCTCTTTACACTTTTAGAACACTGCAGGAGCTTGTCCACAAGTACGCAAACATAGATATTTTGCAGATGTGTATGTTATTTGTGGTTTACAGCCCATGCAATAGTTCTTTGGAAGATATAAGCAGGAAAACTCTGTATTTAATATGGCCATTCCACAAGACAAAATTAAATGAGATACACAGTAATACAGGTACTCAATTACATTTTGCTTGCTACCGTTTGATTACTACGAAATAGCATTTTTGTAAAATATATTAAGAAAAAAGAAATAGGAACCTTGGCTTGAGAGTGTTCTGTCTCTATCAATCACTATAGCACCAGTGATTTCTTTTTTATCAGTATTTGGCAGTGCTGTATCCGATGAGATGCAATAGAATAAAGCACAGATCGGATCAAACTCTGGGTCTGGTTCCAAATCTCGTCTTGTTCGAGCATGCAACTCCATACTGATGAGGGTAAGGTGTTGGACCTACCAACAAATAAAGACAAGTTAGTTTGTTTTTGAGGTTTCTTAAAAAAAAATAAGAGGAGATTATTAAGATAAAGTTAAAAATCACTTAATACATTTTATACTCGGTCATGAAAACTTAGCATGTGTTTCTGAGTACTGTACTCTTCTACCAAAAGTAGATAATAAGAAAAAACCAAACCAGATAATGTTCAACTTCAACAACTGTAAATTCCTGTTGTGTTTTCAAACAGCTTTGTATATTGAGCTGAATTACATTTCTGAACTGATCAAGAACAAATAATCACTATTGGTCTTTGTTTTCTTTTCCCTCCCTCACCCAATACACACAAAAAAGCATGAAGACTAAGTCATTCACAGGAAGGTATGGTGAATACTTAACTTTCCCTTCACTTGTATTATTGAACTGTATTACCACAGCTTTTTTTCAGAATGGTTTACATTAAGAAAATGCTAATCCCTATATACTGTCAATAAATATTAATACTGTTTCAACACTATGTCGCTGTTCCGTTGCCTTGCGTAATATAGTTGATAATGTAGATTAATGGACAGGATGGAGGGATTATGAGAAAAAAAGTTAAAAATATTTCTGTGTATGTAAGCTGCCCTGGGGGCAGACTGATTTTCTCTAGGTTTGAATCCTAAATCACTACAGCCATCACTGAAGTGAAATTTTACTATCAAAGGCTTTATCTCCATTTCCTGCAAGATTATCAGTTTCTTGTGGCTTCTCCTATGTCATCTTCTCAGCACATAAAACTACTATCTCCCCATCTCATCTGTAAATTGGTCAACAGTTAATTCCATACCACAGACGTGGTGACTGTCTAGGAGCTGGTTGGCCAGTTAGCAGCCAAACACAGCTGTACTGTATTTATTTATATTGCTTCCCTTTCTCCAGCATCAATTTTGCTTCCTCTTCCCAGACCAAACACTCATCTACATTAAATATACACAAACCTTCTTTCAGACAGGTACGATTTCATTAAATGCAGTAGAAACTGGCCAACAGGTTCAGACGGTATCAATTACAGATACCAGGAGGGCCTGACTGAATGATGCCAGATGCACTATTTCTTAAGGCAACAATCCATGAAAATTATGGTCAACTAGTTTTTCAAGTAATGTTTTAATCCAAAACTTATTACTTTTTCCTTCTGACCTTTCCCTTTTCATTTTTTAAAGGAAGATTTACCCTCTTCTCAACCAAAATACTGTGAAATTTAGTTCAATACTATTACAGGCACTTGAAGATCAAGTGAAACTAGTAAATCAACTACTTAGAAGTTGCAGACATCACACACTGATTAATTTTAAGTCAGGCAGGGACCAAGGAGGAAAAGATTTTTGATTTCTGCCATTATATGAATGGTCTCATAAATGGTAATTTTATACAATGAAATGTAACAAAACGTTACCTCATGTAAAGATTTTGCTTCCTGCAGGTTTTCCACACTGACTTTAAAACCGTAAGTGTTATTTAAAGATGGTCCTTCAATCTGGGAAGTCTCTTTCTTTGGAACACCGAGGGCAGCAAATTGATTCTTATTGGGCAGGGGAAGAAAAAAGCACAGGATAATATTGAAAAAACACAGGCTCCTGAGTTCATATGCTATATTAAACGTAAATTTAACAAAGAAAATGCAAATGCTACACCACAAATTACTACAGAAAAAAACCCTTTTACTATCTCTTCATGTTATTTTCCAGTGTGGAAACAAAAGTTGTATCTATCTGCCTCTTAGGAATAATTTTAATGAAACCTCATAGCAAAGCAAGAGGGAGTTTGAAATACTTAGAAAAACCCTTAACAACCAAAACCCCCCAGAGTCCCTCAAAAAAACCCCAAAACCCAATCCCACACATACTGGCTTTCTTAGATGTCTGAGGACATAGAATCCAGAAATTCTCTATTCTCTCTTGAGCAACAATTTGTCAAAACCCTCTGTTTCACTCATGACTTTTTAAGGCACTGAATTAAGGGTACATTAAGCATCCACTTGAAATGTGTCAATACCACTACACCAAGAAGAAAGAAACCACTGGATCACTCCAGTAATGCACCTAGCCCACTGTTGTGTTTCCAACATGGGGAACAGAAACACCACTTAGGAAAAACTTGTGAATGATCATTTTGGACAATCCAATCCCTTTCTACTCTGCCACCATAACATTAGCTGCCCTCATTGTTTTCAGAAAATGCTTAGAACATTGTCTGAAAACTAATACACACAGAGACACATAAACATACACTGGTCTGTGTGTGTATATATACACACATATATAAAAAATGGGAATTGCCACAGAACTTAAAAAGGATGTTATAATTCAAAGAGCAAAACAACATCCTTACATGGTGACTCTTGAGTGTTTCACTAGTCTCTCACTATCCTAAAACACAGAACTCTCAATCTCCCATTTACAACCAGTCTCCCCCCACCCCCTCAAATTAACTCATGATTTCTTCCTAGCTTTGCAAATGCTCTGATTCTACAACAATCACACCCTACCGTTTTCAATGTGTTTTCAAGATCTTAAGAGCAAAAACCAAAAAACAACACAGAAGGAGGAATGGAAATGTTATGTGCAGCATAATAAAAATACATCTGTACATAAAATCTTAATTTACCTTCATTTGTGTGGTTAGAAGTACTCTTCGAAGACCGTCAATACTATTTCCCCTCTTGTGGCTCACTTTCTGAGCTTTTGGTTCTGTGAACATACATGAGTGCAATACTACTTAGCCTCAACAGTACTGTCTAGGCATTAAACAACATGGTAGAAACAACCAGAGGCATTTGGTTAACACTATAGATGCATATCATAAGTACATATAACTTTAGCATTTGTCAATCCAAAGCATAACTATTACAATTTGGTATTTATGGCCATTTAGGAACACACAGTACAAGGCCAGTAAGCTACAAAGCCTCACATGATTATCATCTTGAACACTGCAATGTTACACTCTACAATGAGACTATGTTTGGAAAAATACAAGCAATACAGTTGATAAGAATTACAAAATCCTTCAAATAAAAAGTATTTCTAAATTAAGCTTTTAACCAGCACTTCAGAGTTCAGATACTAGAAACCATTAGGAAGCAAACGAGTGTTCTACTTTTAGACTTTTTTAATAATTCAAGTTACCTTAACAATAATGCACAGGCCTTCTCCTTACCAAAACTAGATTTAAATATGTATTTTGAGGAGATATAACTCTTTTCTCATTATGTCAAAAGACGTATAATACATTCAGATTTTTCTGTCTCATTAAAATCACTTAACATATTTACCTGCAGATAAAGGAGTAAAACCAAGAACTTCAGGTATTCCATCTTGTTTTTTTCTCTGCACAATGGGTGTACTGTGTAAACAAAGGGATTCAGAATTTCCAGGATCTTCATTAACTGGAAATGGAGATGTGTCAAAGGATGTCCTAATGTCCTCTTGGGTGGACGGAGAGTTTTGTGCATTTTCAACAGGTACTACATCATTTCCTTCCTCAGAAAACAAAATAACATCCTGATTTTTCCACTCTGTGTCTTCTAAATTGGACTGCTTGGGGTCTGGAGATGCTACCTGCTGCCAAGGAGGAAGTACCGGAGAATCTGGTGAACTGTAATTGACGTAATAATCTTCCTCCTCCTCTTCCTTATCGTGTTCTAGTGCTGAAGTAGTAAGCGTCGTGCTTTCACATGAAGGTTTATTAGAGTCTATGTCTTTTTCAGTATTTACAGAAGTTCCTATAGTGCTTATAGACTTATCACAGCTTTCCTTGGTTTCTGTTTTTGTATTTTCTGCCACAGAGACAGGAGAATTCTTTGTAGGCACAACAGGTCTCTCATCTTCCAGGCTAGATAAATTTAAATCTTTAGCTACTTTTATTACTTCTATAGATTTCTCTTCAGACAATACTGCAGAGCTGAAATTCTCAGCTGACTTTGTCAGCTCAGCAGGATGATTCTTAGGCAATTTCTTGAAATGTTCATACTCTTCTTTGGCATGAAGCCATATCTGAACTTGCTGTTGGCTTGGAGCACACTTGCATGGCATTATGACTATTTTTTTGTCTTCACTAGTTTTATGGCTATTATTTTCTCTTTTATTAACAGTAGAGTGACCATAATGAGGAGGAGATCCTGGTCTAGGACTTTCCGTCATTGCTGAAAATGCAGTTTTCCAGAGTCGTAGACCTTCTAATGAGAAGTCTCCCTCGAACTCAAGGAGGTCATTTGGAAGTCTAGTTTCCACTGTAAGAAGCCTCCCGCCAATCTCCCTGTGAAGAAAACTAGTTTGAATTACTGTTTTGCTCTAAACTGCACTGCAGGCAGCCCTCAAGATGATAGAAAAGCAGTTTTCTCACTAAGCAATTCCTGTGGGCATTATCTTTATTTTATAAACCATGAAGGCTCATTCCCACTTACTATAACAGTATCATGCAGTAAAAACAAAACAAAGTATCATGAACGAAAATGGGTACTTGGCCTGGAAGTACAGTAATTTTCAACTTCAAATTTATGTATATCAGATGGGATCTTTCATGCATCTGTGTCACATTACAGCATAAAGTTTTTTACAGGAAAAAATTCAATTTTTTATAATCACAACCATATGTAGACAGAAATGCATTTAACACAGTACCTCGGTTTTTCTGGAGCATCTGAAGGATTGCTGCAAAATGGTTCTTGATAAACTGTTTCTGCAAGATCATGATCCAGTAAAGTTGCCATAATTTCTTCACGACTGGGTGGGGACATGAGAGGCTTAAGAATGTGAGCGGTACGAGGTGTAAAACTTCCATTCTTTGATTGTGAGGGAGAACTGGTTGATCTTGGTGAACTATCTGGAGTTGGAGTTAATGCCTCACTGTTTCTTGAAACATGCAATTCTAAATCCTCAGAAGCTGCATCTATAAGTTCACCATCAGGTGAAGACAATACAGATGTAAAAGAGGCACTAACTGAATCAAGTGGTTGACAGGGTTCAAAAGTGGTTTCTTTTCTAATGTGGCTTGGAATCCAGTCTGAGCTGGTTGGCTGAGAAAGGTTAAGAAATCTTTCTTTATTTACTGTATTTCTATTCAATTTGAATTTTTCATTTAAACAGACCTCAGTCTCTTGTGTACAAGAGGTATCAACAAAACCAGATCTAGAAGAATGAATGTTTTTCCTCCATTGACTATGGCAGTGGTTCTCATTATTATCTAGTGAGGTTTTCTCAAAAAGCTCAGGGCTCAGGGAACCAGACCGCATCCATTTACTTGTGCTTGAAGAATGTTGCTTCTCTTCCTCAGATTTTTGGTCATTATGAAACACAAAGTCATTTTCTGCTGTTTGCCCTGAACCAAGATCTTGAACTGCATCACTCAAGAATTTCTGGGGCAAATTTTGATCTGCTGGGACAAACTGGCTTGCAGAATAAAAACTGCAAAATCCACTTTGCCCTATAGCATTAATATCAAAGTTGTAATTGTGGTCTGGAGATAAGCTGTCTTCAAGTGAGTAGCAGCTTTCAAAGCCAGGGTCTGAAAAAAAAATGGGGCTATCATCAGATACAGAGTGATCAATGCGACTAGCGATCTGCTGGCTTAAAGACTCCTTTTTTGAAAGTTTTGCTGTTTTTTCTTTAGGTTTTGTACTCCTGGGAGCACGAGACTTTCTTGACGATGCAACTGACCGTGACCTTTTGATGGCTTTGCTCTGTTCAAGAGGGCAGGCTATACCCCTGCTCAGCTGTGGTTTATCCGGTAATGGCTCCTGCATAACATTTGCATTCTGAGCCTTCTGCTGTCTCTTCTGGAGCAACTCTTTCAAAACAGCTAGGCTAGACTGTCCTTCACCAAATGCTGATGGGGCCACTATACTCCTGTTTTTATACTGGGAGATGGGTTTTGATTGTATGGTTGTTTCTGACAGAGACCTTTGTTTTACTGTTTCGGGTTTAAAATGTGACATATCCAAAATAAACCCTCTCTGGCTTTGATCACAATTTAACTGTTTCACTGGACTCTTCAAAGACGTTACAAAACAGTTTTTAGGCAACTGAAGGGGCCCGGGGTTTTCCTCAGATGGCTTAAGAATAGAAGAACATGGATCAGAATGCTTGGATGCCTCTGGTAAACAAAAAATCTGTTGTTGATTATTGTCTTTACAATGCAAATAGTTAGTGGCATGTAACTGATCCACCTTTGCTGTGTCCAAGGAGTCAAAAGTTTCATTTAATTTCCCAGCTGGTGGTAAATATCTGATTTGAAAATTTTTTCTCTCTTCTGTTTTTGCAGAAGTCTTATCTTTAGAGATGTGTGCATTCTGTGTTAAGGGAGTTGAGTGATTAGATGGATCAAATATGTTTTGAATGAGAGCAGAATCCTTCATTCTAAAAATAGCACTCTGTGTCCTGGAATTTTGAGAGCTCATTTTTGGTACTTCCCTTCCAGATGCCACAGGAGTAGATGCAAAAGATGCATGAGGGTCTTCCCGTGGAGCAGACAAACACTGTGCATCCACAGGCTTATCGATTTCCATCAGTGAATGAAAACAGCCTGATGAATTACCTTGTGCATCAGCTGCTGAAGGGAACTGTGCTGACGGTAGATATCCTGCTGAATAGCCCGGAAGAGGACTGTCTTTGCGGCTATGAAGTGTCTGAGAGCTGACAGAGTTGTAAGAAATCACAGGCAGATCTTGATGTTTCAGCACAAACTTTACTTCTGCAGTAGAGCGACTATTTCCTTTTTCATCTTTAAATACAACACGCTTTCTTGAGGACACTTTTTCAGCTGTTTTTTGCCTTTGCTTTGTTCTAGGTTTCTTCTTTCCATCATCTGGTGTCTTATCAGCCTGATTAATCTTTTTCTTTTTCTTGGTAGATACGGTGGGGCTAGCAAATTTCTTTTTACACTTCTTAACCTGAGTTTTTGCTCGACTATTTTTTCCTACACTAGTATTAACAGTCTTACTATTGTACATATTGGGTCCCCTACTAAATAAAGCTTCTCTGTCCAGGTTGGTCAAAATTTCTTCCGCTTTTGGATCAGTGGGAGACCAGCAGCGAGGTGGAGATGTGTTTACTGGGCTTGTGCTTCTCTCAGAAAGAAAACCTAACTTGGACATAACATCACTATAGTTATAGTCACAGTCTTCAGCTTCAGCACTGTAGGAGGGTGAAGGAGGAGAAAGAATTGTATGAGTCCTTTTTCTGAAAGCTAAAGTTCTTTTAATGGTTGTACTACCTGTTTTTTGTGGCTTTCCAGCTTTTTTCTTGGTTGACTTATGTTTTGCTTTCCTTTTGTGACTTTTCTTTGGTGTTAGTGGATAAATAGGATATTTGGTTGCAGGAGAATCAGGAACTTTTGGCCAAAAGTCCTTTAAAGGTGCAAGCTTTTTATATAAGTTCATCTTTTCCTCTGTGAGTACTACTCTTTCCTCACTAGAATCTACTTTCCCCAGTTTAACAAGCATATTTTTTCTCCCTCTAAATCTATTGATGATAATATACTTAATAATAACAGGTGGCAATTTTTTAGAAATTTTTCTACGCTTTCGAGACTTCTGAGACCCATCCAAACTTTCAACACTTTCTATTGGTTGAGGTAGATTGATTTTTGCGTTGTGTGCAACAAAGCTCGATTCACTGTCTTCAGTCTCATAATTTACCTTTCGTTTCGTTCGGAGCGTATATTTATTCCCACATAGTCCAAATGACTGCTCAGTTTCAAGAGATCCATCTGCAAACTGGCAGTCAGTATAATTAGCAGTACTTGTAGGCATTTTGTTTTCAAAAGCCTCAAGAGGAACTTGAACTAAGTCACTCGGTAAAGCACTATCCTTATCAGGAATGTTACTACAAGCATTACCTTGTGTATAGCAGCTATCCTTCACTGATGCAACATCATTTACACCTGTAGGCTCCTGATGATTAATAAAACTATGCTTCTTTTTATTCAGTTTCAACCTGGACTGTTTGTTGCCTTGATGTAATTTATATGTCACGGGAGCTAACTTCTGTGGTCGACTGAGACAATTAGAAAGAACAACACTAGGAAAGAACATATAATGTGCTGCTTGTTGACTGAGGCTTGGCTTTTCTGCCTTATGCTCCTGAAATTCCTCATACCTAATTTTAAGCTTATTAAGGCCACCTTCATCAGTGTTATTTTCAAGTGAATGTACCACAGTTCGACTGCCTCCTGAACAAGACACCAATTCACAATTTTCTGTAACTGTTGCTGGAAAAAAATTATTTATACTTGCACTGCTGGATTTTTCATTTATTTCAGAGGACATTTTACCTTTAGAGTGGCTCAAATCAGAAAAGTTATATAAGTTTTTATTCAACATGCTGTCACCAATGTGACGGCCCACATGCATAAAAGAGCCATCCTTTTCGGCCTTTCTGATGCTAATGTACTTCCTACTAGGTATGGGTCTGTTCACTGATGAAATATCATCTTCATAGTCAAAAATATTGTTTCCACATGAAGGAACTGGGAGGGTATCTTTCTTGTTACTCTCTTTGTGTGAGTTTTCTGCATGGGTACTACTGCTGAATGGAGTTGGGTACTTTGCTGAGTAAGTGCTTTCTTTCGTAAGAGAATGGACTGAAAGTTCAGGTCTTGTTTCTGTGTTTGGTTGTGAGAGGTCTTCTACGAAATCTTCATTATTCAAAACATGGTTAGAAAGGGCACTTGTGTGTTTGCACTGAAAAGTAATTTTAGCAGAAGATGGGGGCTCTAGCGTAGCAGCATCTTTGTGAAAGATTGAGGTCTTTACAGACATTTTGCTTGTTGCAATAACAGAGGAGTGAGTTCGAGAACTTTCATTATTCAAAGGATTGTCTGAAATGGAACACAAGCAATTTTATTATAGTTTTCCTGTAAAAAAAATAACCTAAGGCATTAACAATTTTAATATTTTCCTGAAAGCCCTCCCATCCAAAGAAGAAACAAAACTCTTGCAAATCACATTACGCTTACAATCATGACAGCTACAGATCCTGAGTATGAGTTAACTTTATCAAAATCATATCATCAGTACATTTGCGTCTCAGCTATTTTGTCAGTTATTCCTAAGTGGCAGACGTGCATACAGTTGCCAAAGATTTCATGCTGACTTTCTGAGAGAAGGATTCTAAAACCACTTTCAGTTAATTAAATACCGACTGATTTCCAGAAAAGGTTGCGCCCTGCCTTTGTCTCTGAGAAGTATGTATACTCATTGGCTCTGAAAAACCTTACTTAGATGACTTATTTAAATGACTTTCCCCATACAGAAAAGTAATTTCACAAAAAGCTAAAGTAATATCTTACAACATGGCAGGGACTGTGTATTAACTGTCCTGTGCACTAAACAGAGGTGGTTTGCTGCACTTTTATAAAGCTGAGCAACACACCACCCATTCAGATGTTTGTGCAGGATCACACCGGTTAGTCTGATCCCAAATTCATATCCATGTATTATATTCCCATATAAATTTCAGACCATAGGTGCTGCAGTAACTTGTCCTGTGCAGACTCATCACATGATACCCATGATAATTTACGTCTCTTTCCATAATACTTTCACCACATTTATTGCAGGACAAATATGAACAGGGAGGTAAGTGAGTAATAAATTAACACCTGGTTTGTAGCAACTGTGTGCTTGCTCATAACCATGGTGAACAAGTATATTGAGGGAGGTTATTCCACTGCAAAGAGGCAGCTACCACAGAGCCCCTGGCACACAGAAATCTGTTCATGTATCCACACCTTTAGCTGAAATGTTGAAGAGGGAGAGGAGTTATGAAACATGCTGTATGACCTGGAAGCATATGCTGCACACTCATGTACTAGACAGGGGCTCCTTTGGGCCTTTACCATAAGTCTCAACCATTTTGGGGACTATCTTAGATTCATGCTGCCTTCAGCTTAGTAATTTATTTGTTGTCAGGTGAGAAAAATAGCAGGATGTCCCAATCTGTTCCTAATAACATTTTGTAATGCATACACAGAGTCCATGAGCTGTGAAACACAAACAAGAGATGCTGCCTATGATTCTTTGAGGGCAGGAGTCCACAGAAAGAATGAGGGTGGTTCACTGAAAACTAAGAAAATGGGAGTTTGGCAGTGTCAACAAACACTTGGAAGATACCTGGCTATTCAGATAGGTAAAAATTGCAAAAATACTTGTCAGTCAGTCAGGTGTTATGGGTACAGATTCATGTATAGATAAGCACTTTCTAATTTAGAGGATCCAGACAGAGATCTGTTTTGAATTTCCTATATCTTCTATTGTAAGGAATCGATGTAAAAGTTCACAGTAATAACCTTCCTAAGCAGACCACCTTCCGCATGTAACATTTCATTTTTTTAAAATATTCTAAAAACATAACAATTATTTAAAATACAGTCTCATTACTCAGTAGCATCTCTTTTTTACAATAAATTAGAAAGTACTGCAAATAAGGAAACTATAATTGCATATTTTACAAAAGCAAATCATATTAGTAGTACATCAAGTCACGTACTAACCCTACCATTATACTTACAAAAGCAAAGGACAAAGCAAACTATGTCTTTAACATTGAATATAAAAGAATAGCTGTGGTTGTCTACATAATAAGTCACATAGCTCACTTTCTCAACAGAATATTATAATGTGAAAACATGTAGATTTTCTAATGAAACAAATAATATTATTTATATATTTGCCTAACCTCAAAGTGTGCATTCGATTGACTAAGGCTATTTGATCAAAGACAGCATGTTATAAAGCTGAGAAGAGATATCTCTAGAGATTAATTTATTTTTTTATAGCTTTTGAAAGGCAGTTTCTTCTGCATCAGCTTTGCCACTGCATAGTTTTAACTCATGCAGAAAGATGGGAACATGCAATCTGCTGAATGAAACACAGGTCCAAATGAAGGCTCACTGTATTTTGTCACGTGTGGCAAATACTTGGAAAGCAAAGAATCATCTAAATTTACACAATGTTTACTATTTACAGTGAAATCTTAGGAGGATAAATAGTCCTAAAGAATCATTAATTTTAATACCATATTTGCAAAACAGATAGCAAGTGAAAAGTACCCCTTGCCATAAGGGTTTTTACCATAAAACCAACAAAGCAATGTCCTTTTTTTGATCGATACAATAAGAAAATCAGATTCTGGTAATTCATACTGGACATTGAAATTAAAATACTGGTGTTTTTTTAAGGAATATGTTGAGGGCCTGTTTCTACAATCTGTTGAGAACATTTCCTCCCAATTGAAACAAGGACTGAAAATGGTCAGCACTTTTGAGAATTAGCAAATTGATGTGAAAGTGAACTATGACTCAACTTCCAAAGCTTATTTTCTGTTTACTTACCACCATTTTCATCTGCAGTTCCATCTAACTGAGGTATAGAGAGATTAGTTAGGAGCATATTGTTACCACCCCACTCCATTTCTTCTTCTGAAGATGAATCCTCTTCTGTTGAACTTCGATGCACATTTTTGCCAGCTGACCTAGAGGAGAATGAAGAAATTAACTGATGTACAATACTTCTCTTAGAAAATACCATAGCCACAGGGAACCTGAAAATCACTGGGCTGGTGCTATACGGTTGTGTAATTTTGGGGAGCAAAGGGAAAGAAATAACAACATTGCTACACTTCTCATTAAAAAATTACAAATATTATCCAATGTTACTATTTTAAGATGCAACAGTGGCAGCCAACTACTTTAAAACAGCAGGATTTACTAGCATAAGATATAGAGAAGGCATTTACTGAGATTTAATTTCCTTGCTTTAAAATGCTTGAAATTTGAAGACTAAACCAACTACGCAAGATTAGGTCAGTTTAGCTGCTATCAAACAGATGTCTACTTTTTTCGTGTGAGTGGGGTTTTTTTTTGGTTAAGAAATCTTTACTGTATTATAACAGTCTCTCTTGGCAGGCTTAACTAAATCAGGACCACCAAAGCTGTTTGTTTCCATCCCTCACTGAACGCTCTGAAGTAGCTGTTGCTAATACTTAAGCCACTTTTTACTAAGTTAACTGTTCTACACTGCCACGTTTACAGTCATAAATTTGCTGCAGTACATCTACAAAGAGAAGCTTCTATGAATTTTTATGTTTTAGGGTGGCATGGCTTTATATGGGGGGGAAGAAAAAAAGAAAATATAATGGAAAATTACAAAAACCAAATCCTCCAATATATTACAACTCTAGAAGTATTAAGGAATTTGATATATTCTTCTTTAAAAGTAATGTGATATGGACACAATTCTTAATAGAAATAAGCTATTCTGTGGATACAAGAGAGAAATCCTGATACATGTTAAGGACCTGACGTTTGGGGTTTTTTTTTGTGTTGTTTGTTTAAGCTTGTGTAGTACCTTAAAAGATAGAAATACAAATGTTTCAAAGTTATAGGAAGGAAAATCCACAATATCCTAAATACAGTCTACTTTTGCAGACCTCTTTTGTGAGTGAAGTTAGACCAGAGAATGAATAATATGTATCACAACACCCTAGACATCTGAATGTACTCAGCGCTGAGCTAATTTACACCAAGTCACATTTATTAGTTCAGAAACAATAGGTTCAAATATAGCTAGATAATTTCCACTCTCGTCTGAAAAGGTGACAGTGTCCGCGACCCAAGGGAGCTTAGTTCTCCCTCTTCTATGTTCCCAAACAGGGAACAAGTGTAGTACAGAGACATTCAGCTCTCTACGCAAATTAACATCAAACTTTAGAGAGAGATCAATACTTTGGAAAGCAGATACCTTCTGCTATTCGAAGGGATCTCAACAGGCTAGGGAATAAGCAGACAAGAACCCCACAGACTTCCAAGAAGACATATCCAAATGTCCCACAAATGGGATGAAATATGCATGGCTACAAGCAAGGAGACACAGGCTAGGAAGTGGCTTAACAGAAAAGGATGCAAAAGTCCCGGTGGACGAGTTGAACCTGAGAGAGTGCAGTGTGCTTTTATAGCAAAGAAGGCCCTTTGCATATTGGGCTGTAACTGTCAGACTGTAGCAAATTTCTCTAGTTGTGAGGCTGCACCTGGAGTACTGTGCCCAGTTTTGGGCATCCCGCTACAAGACAGCCACTGACAAACTGGAGAGGATCCAGCTGAAGAGCACCAGGGGGACTGGGGACTGGAACACATGACATAAGAGGAGAGACAAAGCTAATAGGATTTGTTCAGCATTTAGGAAAAAAAAAACAATCCACAAGGAAATCTTGTTGCACTCCTCAAGTACCTGATGAGTGTATATATTGAAGACACAACCAGATTCAGAATGCACGGTGATACAAAGAAGGCAATGGGCACAGGACTGCCTCAGGGAATGTTACGTATAACGTTGTTCCTTACGAGGGTGTCTGAACACTAGAACATGTTGCCCATATAGACTACTCCATCCCTGTCTTGGGAGGTGCCCTGAGCAACTGATCTATCCAAAGCTGCTTTGACCAGGGCACTGGACTACATAAATACATTTAGATGTTTCTTCCAACCTGAATTAAGCTATAATCCTGAGTAAATCTTTGTCAACTTTAGTGAACTCAATCAGACTGGAGTGCACTTCTACAGATAACTTGAATTTCTCTGCATGCAAGCCCATCAGTTTGGATTCCAGGAAAATTTGTGTAACACACGTGATACCACTACATATGAACCAGTCCAGGACTTGATGGGCTTTTTATTCCAATTCAACACAAACCAAACCCAAGCCATTTAATTTGTTCAGCAATGTGTCGTTATTCCTCAATATATTCTGTTATATATATCTCAATAATTATCTTACAATTATCTCAATATATTTTCTGAGACAATGGAAGATTGGTGAATACTCAATAACAGCAAAGTGATAGTGTGGATATGGTAGGATGCATAAGGAAGCAGTACAGATAGAATGAGCCCAAGTACAGAGAGAATAAACTTGAGCAAAGTCAAACCCATCATCAGATTCAAACTGGCTCTTCATGCATGAGCAGAACCATGCCAGGGGCAAAATAGTCATCTTTGTGTCTGAAGTCAATCCAAATTCTCCAGACATTTCAGTGAAAAAGAACTTGTATTTCCCTCTGAACACAAGCTGACTCCCTGTGGAAGCAACTGGTATATACATTCCCCCTAGTGCTTTCTGTCTGGGATTAAGATGCAGGCATATATGAGCAAGCTATTAGTGAGACAGCTCATCAAGTCTGTAGAGTTTTTAACTAGGATTCTTTACTGTGTAAAAGCACTTAATTGCTTCAGGATCTACCTGACTCTCGAAGTTGTACTATCATGCCAATACAGAGCTGTGCCTGAGCTAAGGAATTCTGCAAGATACAGGCTGGTTTTATACAGAAACTACCACTAAAGATTCACGTTGAGTATTTTGAGATGGAAATTTCAACTCTGACTACTGTGAGGGAAAAAACCCAAAGAAAATCAAAGGTCAGATAGGAAAATCAGCTTTACAGATCAGTTATCTCTAGAACTAGGAGACTAATGATCTAACTTCTGATTCTGTTACAACTTTTGTGTGCCTTCAGAAAATCAAAGAAATATTTCTATACCTCTCTAGCTCTCCAAAACATAGTATAATTGGGATTTCTGATCTAAAAAACCCCTCAAATATCAAAATGTTATGTCTGTGAAGTCTCTCATATTTCAAACGGAATTATAAATACCAGAAGGTCTGCCCAAAGCAGGGTTGAAGAGAAACTGGATATAGCTGCTTTCGGCGCCTGTCAGTGGGGACAGTACAAAAGGTCATTACAACCTGAGGAAGTGTTCCAAGAATCTTGGCCTTAAAGACATTCAAGCTGTTGACCTTTAGCAGTCAAGCACAGCGAGCAACATTCATGTTTTCATCTAAGCTTTGAGCATGGAAACAAACCGGTGTTTTTCTCAGGCCTCTTCATCAGCCTTCACGTGAATACCTCTTAAATATTCACTTCAGTAAAAGATGTACAAGATACACCTTATAATTTGTACTACATGAAGGGTGTGACCCTGCCAGGAAGTTACCACTGAAGTTTTTTTCTTTTTTGTATTTGAACTTGTAGAACAAAAAGCCTACTCAATTTTTTCTCAAAGAGCAAACTAGAAGCTGATGTCTAGCCAAACCTAAACATTTAATCTTTATTTCCAGAAAACACCAAAGATTCAGAGCATCATCCAAACAACTGCTTTTCCAATGTTGTGAACAGAGACCTTTCCACAGCTGATGGGCTCACAGCACACAAAGGACAGAAACAGGAGAGATCTGGCAGAAAAAAAACATATTAAGAAAATCACATATATACCTTCTTTTTGGCTCAGGCTCTTCCATGCTACTGTCCCATCTCTGGGACATTAACAAGCTAAGTTCCATTTCTTCTTTCTCGCACTGTGGCTCATTTTCTTCATCATCACTGTTCTGAGAATTTCGACAGCTTCCAAGGGAACGATGGTGAGAGTGTGTTTTTTGATGTCGCATCTGATATCCATCATTCTCCAATCCAGCCAATAGATCAATCATGGCCTCATCAGCACTACTGCTCACTGCAGAAAAAGCCCATACAAATAGAATCTGTATTTTGTTCTACTTGTAAATGACTAGTTATAGTCTATCAGCAAAAAACAAACTCAAACAAAAAAACAGCTCACCATTTTGAAATCTACTAGTTTGTTACTGTTGACAGCAATGCAGACTATAGAAACAGTGGTCTTTTCATACCTTATTTTTTCAAATTTTATGATTTATCTTTTCTAGCTCTTTACCTACAATTTGATATTCTCCTTTATTTCTGCCTTACTCTTCTTATTGTACTAGATTTGGTGGAAGCACTTCTCTCTCTCCACTCTCCTATTACCTACTCACATTCAGTAAAGCTTCACTCTCCTCTAACTTCAGCATGAGTGCCACCTTCTGAAGCATCACTGCCTTCTCTTGCTGTCACCATTTCAATAACTTTGCTGGGGGCTTCTCTCTATATCACTTGAAGACTTTCAATCACTGCATCTCATGAAAAGGGATGCTGACTTTGAGCAATGAGTTCTTCCTCCTTCTCTCCTTTACTATAATGCTTAACTTCAGCTTCCTTTTCACTATAACCTATTCTCTTCCCAGGTTTCTCTAAACACCTGATTTCACTCCTCTCTTGAATTTTAGTTTTTATTTTCTTTATTTGACCCAAGTTTACACTAATTCATGCACTTCCCTTCTCATTTTTCAGTTTCTTAAAAATCCTTCCAAGTCACAAATGTTTCTCTCTTCCTGCTTACCTTTTACCTGGCCTCATAACCAATTTATGATCTCTAGTCTACCATGCATCTTTGTAACTTCTCTCTTCTCCTCTGGCTGAAGAACTACAGTCTCTACTTTCCTTCCTCAGAGAGTATCATATCATATCATATCATATCATATCATATCATATCATATCATATCATATCATATCATATCATATCATATCATATCATTTACAATGATCTTGAGAATTATATAAAATAAGTCTCAAGAGCAGTAAGGAAGGCATTTTTCATATTTTACAAAGGCTTCAAAAGGCACCATACAACTCTTTACAGTGGAAACCACTCTCTTTTGCCAGTGTTCTGAATTTACCCACTTTCAATTATACTTTCTGTTCTTGGCTCCTTTGCCCTTCGTGAGGTCCATCATTAAACTCCAGCCTCTACTTCACATTAATAAGAACCTTGTTGTGTAATTCACAGTGAACACTAGAAGTTGTGCAGCTCACAGTCCCTGTGACACTACAACTCTACAAAGGAGTAGGAAAGGCTAGTGAATGCTACGAGTAAGAGACCCAAATATGCAGCATGTTCCTCATGGTCACAGAAGACACCAGAAATTAGTAGCCCCATGGCAAGAAGAACGGGGAAGGCAAAAAAAAGGACAAAAAAGAAAGAGAGAGTCATAGAATCTTGAGTTGATTCCCTAATCAATAGAAAAAACATACCATTTCAACACTCCTATTTAGTTGAGCAATTCAATTGCACAGTTGTAAGACATACTCTATATATTATTTTAGCCACTTATCCTCTCAGGTTTGCCAGTTCCCACATAACTTCTTATAGTTCTCTCAATAAATCCAAATCCTTGCCTGTAAAACTTCCATAACCAAAACCTTACTACACTCTGCAAAATAAAACAAGCACTACAAAATACTCCTAATCTAACTCCTCCCTTCTCAGCAAGAAAAGATTTCAAGGTTGTATATTTTATTACCCATACACACATACTGTTGCCATATTGTACCTTGTTGTCCATGCACATATTCACACCCTATAGGTATCAAAAGCACAGGGGGCTATGGGTTTTAGGTATTCTTCCCTGAACCGCACCATGTAGTGCATATTAACCTTATACGTTATGTTTACCTAAGAACATACATAGAGAGATAGCATGAACTATGTGCTTTTCATCTCCTCTACAGTATTTGAATTATTTCTACCTGAAGCAGCTTTTCATAAAAGTTGCTTTGTTGGTTATTTTATTGTTGTTTCCCTCTCATGTCATTCATATATTTGGCGTCATGGTTTTTCTCCTCCTCTTTAATGTTCTGTTTCTTGTTTCTTTGCCTTCCACCATTCTTTTGTACCTACAAATTTTGGGAAATGTTCTGCTGCATTTTGCCTCTCATTATCAGCCTACTATATCGCCCAGTAGCTCCAGGCAACTGAGCTTCTAAAGACAGAAAAGCATGTCCTCTACCTTAACTGTAAGAAAGATGCAGTCAGTAGCTGCAACAGTATCATGGACAGACAGTCAAAATCTTTATTCTGATAGTTTTAGCCCTAAAATCCTAGAAGTATAAGAAAGAGCAATATGCACAAGAGACAGCATTGAGTTGACCTGGCAAGAGGACTGGGCTTAACGAACCAGTAAAACACAGTAGCCTCTGCAAATACAGCCCTGGTGACATTTTTTAGAAGACATAAGGTGTTTTAGTGGTGGTGGTAGGATGTATGTGTGTGAAGTCTCAACCTGCTTATTTTCTTTCATGACTGGTAACTTAACTGAACACAACAAAGACTGCACAACAATAAAACAGCCTGGAAGAAAAGACATTTCAGTTATACTCACTAAAAACTGCAGTCTGACTCAGTCTTTGAGACAAAGGCTGAAAGCTCTGACTATTCTCCACAATGTTTAAAATTGCTTCTTCGTTAATAAGTGCTTCCTCTTCTTTATCAGTATGCATCCTAGTAGAGTCTTTAAAAAGAAGAAAAAAAAAAAAGAAGAGAAAGCACAAAACTTCAGAGTCAGACACATCAATACATTATGAAAAGCAAGGCACTTCAGAATGGATTTTACTATCCAAGTATATTTCCATTATTTGTTGTGGCAACTTCAGAAAGGCTTACTCTAATAGTAACAAAAATAAAAGCAAAACAACTGGTTTTTCCTGACTGTCATAACTTCCTTCTGCCAACAGTATAAACACCCAAACCATAACATTATGTCTAAACAACTATGAGATTAAAAATACTCACCTTTGTTCATCTTTTTATCATCATGCACTTCTACCATATTAGCTGGTGTACACTGAAAGGCTTCGGGAGGAAGTACCTCAGAATGTAGTGTTAGCTCAGCAGAGAACTCCTCTGATCCATTACTGTAGTCCAATGATCCCGACAATGTTCTAGTAAATGGAAAAGCAATTTTTAAATGCATATTTAAGGTTTGCATAGAATACTATACTCTATGACAAATGGCTCAACACTTACACAGAGAAGTCATTTTGCTTGAGAATTTCTTTAAGTCTCTTCTGAAAAAATTTTTCACTTTCTGTTGCTGGCACAAATCCACGGTCTTTAAAATTTGAAAAATATTTGTTATTCACTTTTACTTCGACCTCTCAACACAGAGAGCAGCTAAAATTACTAATTTTATTAGGAAATGGCTCAAAGTTGAAGTATCTGCTAATTTTCAGCACCAAACTGAGGGCTGATTTTCCAAGTGTATTTAAGCACTTTAAAATACTTCATATACTCTCGCTGATCTCATTTGCAACTATGAGTATCAACAGCATTTACAAATCATGAAATTACACCAAGGTGAGCATCCAGGAAAAGAAAAATCAGTGAACAATTTTGAAAAATCTGGTTTATGCAGCCTGATTAACATTACACAGAAACACAGCAAAAAAAAGTCAGCCAGAAAGCAGTCTGCCTTACTCTGGAACCTGTCTCTTTCCTTCTTGCAATCCTCTGACTTACTTGCCAAATGTCATTCATATTTTAAAAGAAACACGGGCTAGGTTCTGCAGAGAATAGCCTGTTACTTATGCAATTACTTTGCAGAGCACAGTCTTCCCTGTGTAATGAGTTTTACATAAAAATACAGGGATTTGTCTATCCTATTAGAATTTTAATCTAGTATCACCTTAGCTATAATTCCACAGAAATTAAAAGGAATTGCCCTTCTGCATAAACCACAATGGAAAGCTTCTAGATGAGAGATTTAGTTTTGTCATTAATTAAACATTTAAATGTTTTCCATCACAAAGAATGTAATCTTTCATTATAATTTTTTCTGTCTAGAATGTTTTGCAGCTAGCTGAATCATGATGTTTCTAGGCAAGGTTATGTATCTTCCTTGAAAAATTGGAATACACATACTGGACAATCAGTAAGCTTGGAAGTGAAAAAAAGAGTACATCTAAAAAGCCCTCAAACTTGATACACCAATTTAAATTCTACCCTCCTGCTTGCTTCTTATTCCAAGTTTGGATTAACAGCTGCACAAATTATTTTTTTACCTTGTGATTCAGGTGGCTTAATCTGAGAAGATTCAGATTTCTGCCTCCGTCGCTGCTTTTCATCTTCCCATATAGCTTGCAAACCAGGGTTCCTGCCAATCTGGGCTGAAATAGGCAATAATATATGAAGAGAAGTCTGTCAGTGTGACAAAGCATTCTTTCCCCAAATTAGATTTTGACACTCTTCATCTCTTTTGTTATTCTAGCCTGTTATTTTTTAAATTGTGCTTCTTGCCTTACTCTAGGATTTGGTGTTATGTAAAAGCTAAGGTGTAACTTCATTCGTCTTCTAGATCTCCTATTTTAATCTAACATTTAGCTTTTTCTGGTCTTTTCATCAAGTATTTGCGTGTATGTATTTACAGGTGTATGTACATACACATGTATACTTGATGTTGGTATTCCCATTACTGTTCTCCTTTATAGGTCTGAAGCCTTCTGTCACGCATTAACAAAAATCTCTTTATAATTTGTTCTGATAACAGGCTATTTTTATAACCTGTTTTCTTCCAGACTTAATTCAATTTTAAAAAAAACAACTTTATAAATTGTAGATCAACAATTCACTAACACTGAAATTTGGATTATGATTTAACTAAACTGAGCTTTAAAAGAAGACAACATATTTTCTGTTGTAAAACCATTTTACATGGAAAGTTGTTAACACTTCACCTTCAATATCCAGTTGATTTAAAATGTCAGCAGCTACTGCATCCACCTCCAATTCACAGGTACTTTGTGGCTCAACACCTTTCAACATTAAGGAGCTGTGACAACATAAATACCACAGGTTAATTTTATCAATACATTCATTTTGAAACACGCATCATCCTTGTTTTCTAACTGTCTTAACATCTAAAATATTTCAACGGGAACAGGACCCGGTAACTGAATACAGAATTATCAGTTCTCATCGTCCCCTGCAAGTCCTTAAATTGATCGTCATATTCAAATCTAATTAAATAAGAAATCTGCAGCCCCAGCTTAGAGGGTCTAGCTTTTCTTTTTGTGGGGAGAAGAGAAAGAGCTGGCAAACAACTCTAAGTATTACAGCAATTACAATAATGTTCTCTTCCTCAAATACAAGATGAAATGTTCTACAGAACTGAGCCGATAGGACCATATGCAGAGGCATGATCTTGCACCCAGAAAACAGTGGCAAGAATTTTTCTCCCTCATTCATAGTTAAGAGTAATGCAAAACACTTTAACATTTGCAACTAAGGGAAGTGAAGTAAATAATGTTTTATTTTTCAGATTTTTTTTATTTAGTCTGGTGAATATAAACAGAGTATTAACAACCAACACATGCTGAACTAGGGGTAACTGGCTCAGTAAGAACTTAGAATACTAGAAACAGATTCAAGATTGTTGTATAAGGATCTTGTATCACCTTCCCGCTATGCCTTTTCAGAATTGCAAAGGTCTGTGACCTTCCACCTGTTGCTGTCAGTGATCAAATTTTAAGGAGTCCATGGAGGAAGGTAAGAAAGAGAAAGCTTTTCCCAGGTTCATATGAAAGTCTGTTTACCCTTTAGAAATTTTTAAGGTAACACTGAAAATCCCCTCAAAGCTCTTCAGAACCCTTTGTCTAGATTAATTGTCAACTCTGAAAACATTCAAGCTGAAAGTGTTCCTGTTCATTGCAAGGGGGGCTGGACTAGATGATTTTTAAAAGTCTCTTCCAACTGAAACTATTTTATGATTCTATGTACACTTTTAAGGACAATACACTGCCATCACCTCCCTCCCTTTCCAGTTAGACCATCAGCTGAGAAACAAGTCCATAATATGCTCAAAACACATACTTTTCATGCAACACACTTTGAGCATTCACATTCATCAAAGCATTCAGAGTTTGCCTGCACAGTGGGCAACAGGAACTGCAGGCAAGCTGAAACCTGTATTTTGATCCCACAACAAGAAAGAACTGCAAGATTGCTGGGAAACAAGAATGAGGGAGGAGACTGCAAAAATTGTTGGCTCTCTTCACAACAATCAAAGCATTTCTGGGAACCAGCAAAAGGGGACCACAATATAGAATGGCCACTGATATCAGAAATCTGGTCAAGACCTGCCTTTGGCTTGTTTGGAGGATACAACAGCAAAACTCTGAGCTTCCTACTTTCACTGATTTCCTCCTTTAAAAGAATACAATCAAAAAACTCCAAACAGTGGGGGAAGGGGCAGGGGGGAAAGAGAAAGAATGAAAGTTCTTGAAAAGTTTAAGAAGATACATATTTTAGTGCTAGTAACCCATTTCTGAAGAGTTTGCTTCATAATGAAAAACTTTAATTGAAACACTTGCCTTAGTTAGGACACTTTGTCAAAAAAAAATGAAAATCTCATGCCTTGGTCACATCAAGAGTGTGGTCAGTTTTGAGAATTGATCAAGACCAAAGACAAAACTGGCCAAGAAATGACACTAAATTCAACATTGCTGAATTCAGAACAAACTGGTAGTTGTCAATGTAACTTAAGCATTTTTCCATAATAATATTAATTTGAAGCATATTCTTTGTCTGCAACTCATTCAAACAATTTGAGCAACCAGAAGCAGAGCAGCTCATTTTGCCTGAGCTCTAAATGAAACAGATCTAAGGAGTCTCTCCGCCAGAACTACAGTATTCCAATTCACATGGCATATTACTCAAATTGCAAACACTGAGCTAACAAGAGTCCTTTTTGAAACAAATTTAAGCTTTATCATCGTAATTGTCATTAACATTTTCAAGATGAAGGCAGGGCTGGCAGTCAAAACTGCACGCTCCAGAGACTGATGTGGAAGCTAATGCAGACGCCTGACATGTACACTAAGTTCTGCATACACTGGAAAAGTGTCTTCCCAATGCAATCAGTTCATTAGCTTGGCATTTAACATCCTTGTCAAGGTGAGCTGCTAGACACTTGCACTAGCTGAACTCAGGGCAGTGGCACTACAAGCTTCTGCAACATTCAGGTAAGCCATAAAGGCAAGAAGCCATTTATTCCTACTTCAAGAAAAACCTCAAGGGGCACATGAAGGCAGAGCAGCTTTTACTGGCCTTTCTAACACTTTAATTTATGCTGGTTACAACAAAAACGTCAGGAGGCAAGGGAGGAGCAAAAACTGCCCTCGAGTACGGTTATTTAACATGACTACATGCTGCTTAGGAACTGTTTCATCTGAGCATTGTCAATAGCTTGGTCAGCTGTAGCTTTGGTGCTTTTGCTCACCTAAAATAAATGTGTGCAACACATCACGAAAATATACAAAGCAACCACATCTCTCATTTGCCCAGATCAAGACACATTTCCTCAGCAGTTAAAGTGCCGTTTTTAGCAGGTGAGAAGACAGCATGAAGAAGTCAGAACATATCTAATCTCCCAGCTGTAGTTAGTTGAAAATATGACCTATTTCAGGTCATTAGCAGTTGTAATGCCTTGAAAGACATTCAGAAGCGGCCTGTTAGACAGATTGCTCTATACTACAGACTAACCACCTGCTTCACGTCACATGCATCAGTTTTGCAAAGAAAAACAGTGGTTTATGTAAAGTCAAAACCATGACTTGAGAATAGCTACACTAGAAAAAGTTAGAAAAGACTTAGCTAGTCCCAGACAAAGCTTCTAAGTTTCATTTTGTAAAACAGAATGTGGAGAGAATTGTTCATGAGGTACAACCTGTAATACAGATACAGGAAAGGCAGGGTTACATCAGGTCGCATAGGAATAGAAGCAACTCAGCTTCAAGAGAACAAAACTTGACTTCCTGAAGAAGCAAGATAAATCAAGGCTGCACAACACTGAGTTGCCAAGCTAGGCTACTTGGAATACTCACAGCAGTCCATTCTAAATTGCCTTTTATACCTACACACCATACTGAAAAACTGCAATACAAATCCATCTTATCTTTGTACAAAAGGCCCCAAACATGCTATTTTGAGAGGAGACAGAGAAAATTGTCATTATTTTTGAAAAAAGTAATAGTTTATTCACACTATCCACTGAGATGATAACTATAGTTTAGGATGAAACCTGTGCTCAAAGAAAATACCATGGCTTGGTTTCTCAGATGCTGAGGCAATAAATTAAAGCTATCATCAATACGTAATTAAAAGAATGCCCACTACATACAGCTAGATAGATCCAAGCTCTGAAAAACCTTGAAAAACATCAATCTCAGTATCTTAGTTACCAAAGTTAATGACAGCCTAAGGAAACAAGTTCTCTGATGACTGCATCTAAGGTATTTGTAATGTTAAACTGAGCACCGTAGACAAAAATTAACTCCTCGGAGAATCGGAAAGGTGTCACTCAACTGCACTGATGAGGACTCTAAAGTTTGACACAATAATTTTCCATGTTTTGTTCATGGAAGAAAACATGTCTTTGTTTTCAGAATGTTCCAGTGACTTAACATGCACATTATATTAAAAATCAAACAGCTAACTAAAAACATGCATATCCTGACAAGCGAGAAAAGCAATTATGACAGCCACAAAGCCAGTAAAAATCTGCTAGACTGTACAAAAGTGTTATGTGTCAGATCTTTCCTCTTCCATATAAACTACTGCCTAACACCAAATCCAGGATTTAAAAAAAGAAAATGTTTCTCAAAAGCATTCTACCAATCATTCTGCTTTTAACACATCATGTCCCAGCGAGAGACTTGACCAGCAGATTACTCCAAGTTTGATGTTTACCAGAAAGTTTTCTCAATGGGACTCATAGAAGCGTTTCATTACTTATTATCAGCTACCAAAGTCAGGAAGTGCCCAATCACTGGCACTGCTTCGTTAAACAAGAGAACTTGTTAACTGCTACCTACAGCGAGGACCTGGCAGATACATGTTGGACTGTCTCTAAAATGTATTTTCAATGTACACAAAACAAAGGATAATGAGTCCAAACACACATCCCAGTCACTAAGAATACAAGACAGGCCTAGAAATTTTGTGGTCTCAAAGAACATTTTGACTGTTTTTTTTCCCTTTTTGCTTTTCCTTGACAGAACAACTAATAACTTAATTGAATAGTTGAAAGGTACAGAAATATTTATGCGATTTTCATATTGATATGAAGACAAACAAAGAACTTAGAAGTTCAGTGACAGAAGAAACTCCAACTGCTGCTGAAAATAGTCAAGTGGTGAAATATAGCAAGCAAAATTTTTTTGGTAAACAATTCACAAAACAGTTAAATATGTCAGCTCGGATTCAACTGGATAATAAAGTGAGGGGACTCTGCTGGTATTGCACACAGAACTAGGAATCAATACAGCTGTTGATATAGCTATACATGGAAGTTAAATATGTTGGGAGTATAGAATACACTTCAATAGGAAGAAAGACAGCTTTACAGATATTGAGTAATTCTGTAGACTGCAAAAATGAAAACAATTGAGTCACAGTCATTTTAGGTAACAGTTACAAGGGTTTCCGTGGACAAGTATCTTATGCTGTTTGGGTCAGATTTACCCTAAGCAAGGTTGATCATGGTAATTACAGCTCCATTAGAACAACCTAGATATAAATTTTCAGAATTTGAAAAGAAATAAAGTAGGAAGGTATATGAAAGCAGGACCACAGTACGGGTTTCATTACAAGACCACTGTTTTAAATTGATGCCTCCCACAAAAAAAACCAGGAGAAATTATAACAGGCAATTAGTTTTGTGTAGATACAGAAGAGAGTAAAATTAGGACTGGAGAAGTTTAGGTTTGTCACTTTGCTGTTGCATGTACTTCTTACAGCATGGGGAATACAGTCATGCTAGAACACCTTTGATAAAAAAATAAATTTTCTAGACAAAAGAATGTTTGACACAGTATCAAATAGGAAACAATTTCAGTTGGAGGAGTCGCAAATGAGTTCTTCATTAAAGCATTTTAAGAGCTAACTAAAGGTGAAATTCCTACTGATTATATAAAAAACCCCAAAGCATCGATACGAAATGTGTAAAATTTGTAGAATACAGACCAGTTTTCTGTGACTGAGTTTACTTCACTTCTCACTAGTATTTTTGGCAGAAAATGCAGCAGTGTAGTAATGAAATATGCTGATAAAGCAAGTCAGTAGACATAAACCAGTATCAGAAAACAAAAGCAGGGTAACTTAGAATTAGAGTAATACAAACAGGATGAAGTTTAAAAATGGGACGCAAGATCCTGTAAGAACTTACAAGGTATTCTAAACAGAAGATGCTCAGTTGGGGGGGAAAAAAAGAGAAATGTCTTGTACTAATAAATCCTAAAATGCTTACAGGCCAAAGTGATATGATAAATGAAACTGTAGAGCATATCAGGAACTACCAGTATCACTGCATATGGTGCTAGAGAGAATTTGTCTGGTATATTATGTAGCATACAGGATTTAGGTTCAAGAAACAAATTCCTGCTGGCAAAAGTACAAAGAATGAACGCTCAGGAAATGGACAGGCTTCAACTTTCCCCATTACTGCTAACATCCCACTTCTAGAACATGTGTGAGTGCTGGAGAAGGACTGGCACAAGTGAAGTGCTGCACCTAATGGAAGTAGGAGGAAGGAAGGCCTGTGGTTACAGCCATGAGGATGCATGCCTTGGCTCCTGCTATGCCAAGCTCATCCCTCTCCGGTCTTCACAGCCAGAAAGTGCTACTTTGCTTTCTTTTTACCTGCCTCCCCCAGATCTGAGTAAAGTAACATCAGATGATCCTGGTCTAACTTATGATCCAGCCTTCCAAAGGTTGGCTTACAGAACCAAACCCAATAAAGGCTGAAATGGACTGTGAATGAAGTATGCAGCCAGAAAGGAGAAATAGCCCCTGAACAACTGGATGTAAAGTCACCGCAAGTACAACTGCAATACAACTGTCAGATGAGCATTGTTGCAAAATCTCCTTAGAGCAGAAATAGTAGAATCAGAAAACCAGATGCTACCTAACACAAGCTTTTGCACACTAGAAAAATCAGAAGTATTGCTCAAGGCACGCACTCCTTAACGGGGAAGCAAATGCTCCCAGTACGTAACACTAGTGGGAAGCATGGCACATTAAGCCAAATAAGTTCCTTGGAGAAGAATGACAGGAACCACCCTAAGACTGAGAAGACTATATTCCTTTTCTTATAACTGCAGAGCAGAAAATGCTTAGGAGAAAGAAAAAGCATGGGAGAGACACGAAAATTCTAAGCTGAGATTCTTATGTAGCTACTATTTGAAATGGACAAGCTGGACTTTCATCAATTCTCTGTTAACACACTATTCATAGAATCATAGACTCATTAAGGTTGGAAAAGACCTCTGAGATCATCAAGCCCAACTGTTAACCTAGCAGTGCTAAACCATGTCCCCAGGTGCCACATTCACATGATTTTTTTAATACTTCCAGGGATGGCAATTCCACCACTTCCCAGGCAGCCTATTTCAATGCCTAACCACCTTTCAGTGAACAAATTTTTTCCTAATATTCAATGTAAACCTCCCCTGGCACAACCTGAGGCCATTTTTTTTGCCCTACCACTTGTTACCTGGGAGAAAAGACTGACCCTTCCCTAACTACCACCTCATTTCAGGTATCTGCAGAGAGTGATGAAGACTCACCCCAAGCTTCCTTTTCTTCAGACGAAACAACCCCAGCTGCTCCTCAGGAGACTTGTACTCCAGACCCTCCCCACCTTCGTTGCCCTTCTCTGGACAAGATCCAGCACCTCAACATCTTTACTGTAGTCGAAGCCCAGAGCTGAACACAGGATTTGAGGTGCGGCCTCACCAGTGAACTCAAGTTAGTTAAGGGTGATTACAAGAACAATACCTGTGAATTGATGTGTAAGTGTTCTCTGTAACTACTAAACTTGCTTAGTATTGCATCAGAAGTCATTAGCTACAAACATATCTTTCAAAACCAAAAGGTTGAATTTGCCACATATAGTCCCATTGTTATGTCCCAGTTGGATTTTTACAGCCATACACTAGAAAGTGTCAGAAGCCCAAAACTATACAAAGAAACTAAATAATGATAATCTGTGTCACATTAGCACCTTTTTTGAACACATAAAATATATAAGGGTCTTTTAAAAGAGACTGGAATCCTGTATTATGTACAAGTTGATGCATATAACAAAATACAGCATACATTAAAAAAAAATTGGTACACTGACCTTGGTATTTCATCTTCTTCCCATTCAATGAAAGATACATTGCTTGAATTTTCTGGCAAATGAATTCTATGTTTACTTACAGTCGATGTATCAGCTAGAAAAAAAAGGTAGAACAAAAAATTCATTTATGTGGCAATATTTTTACACATATCATTATATAACTGTACTTATTATTTAATTTTACCAGTTTGGATACTCCTAAAGAATAAATAGCACTGCATGATATCATCTTCATAAATTAACTATGCTATCATACAAATGATCTGATTTTCTAACATGTACATACATATAAAAAGAGAAATATATTTCCAACACACATTACTAGAATTAAATTTGTGTTCTAGTAATGTCTTAAATACAATCTCTTCCTATTTGTGTATATTTCAAAATAAATCATAGAGTCTGACGCAAACTTCAGAATTCCCAAGTGCTGGGTCCACAGATCAAATCCCAGTGGAAATCAGAAGCCAAAGAAAACACTAAATTCTACTTCACCTTTTCCTCTTTCTTATCTGTGAGCTGAAAGGGAATATACAGTATATTCCAGATACAGTGGCGGTAGCAGTAAGTGGAAACCTGCAATGAAGGCAGATGTCTAATCCACAAACCAAGAAAACACCATCTAAGTTTGCTCAGAGGTCTCCGTGTAATGAAGTGTGCTCCAAAGTCACGTCAGAGAAGTCCCTTCTGAACATTTACTACCTCCCTTGTGGTCTCCACCTGAATCCTCAGTGTCCAGAGGAAGGAAAGACAATATTTACAGGATACGGCACAAGAAAGAAAAAAGCCCAGGAATGGAGCTGGAGGGAGGTGGAATAGGAGAAGATTCTGAAAATTACTAACTCTCCCACTTTTATCTGAAATACCAGATTGACCCTTGAATTTTCTCCGCTATGGTGGTGTCACAGACTCAGTTTTTTGGTATTAAATTTACATTTCAGCCATAGCAAACACTTTTTCATTTGTTAAAGATACACTAATTAAACAACTCATTTGTCAGAGGCCTTCAGTAAATATTTATTAGAACATGTATTTTTATTTCATAACAGTTTTGCCAATCTGAATTCCACTACTTGGAACTGCAGGGATAAGGATATGTCATGTAGCAAAAAGCCCTGAATACCACAATTCCTAGAGAAGCAAATGGCAAACACCATGCCAAAAGAACCTTAGAAGCTACAAACATAAATAAGCAGGCTTAACTATGTTCCATACCAGTTCCTGCAAATCCTGCCTCTACATCAGAGTCTCAATGGCATGGTACACAGACACTAGACACACATGGGAGATGTGGCACTCAAGCGTGGGGAAGAGACATGCTTGTGCTTTCGCAGGAACTAACTCACATTTCAGCCACACCTGCACTGTTACTGTCTATGCACTGTGATGCCTGAGTAGGTGATTCCAGGAAGACAACACAAAGTATCTGACCCCGTTTCCACAGATCCAGCTCAAATGTAGCATAGCTTAGTGTCTGTGCTATTCCAAAGTGATGACCTGTCCCTGGGCAGAGCTGGTCGAGGAAGAAACATGCCCGTGTTTTTTTTCTGTGGTACATCAGCTAATTCTCCCTACTAAAATACAAGCTGACTATGTACAGAAACATCTCTTGTTATTTTTCATCTGTAACTTGATTATGAGTTGACAAAATGGGGCTAAATACTTGTGTATTTTAAAGGACAATACATCCCACAGCAGCTATGCAAAATCATCGGCCAACTGATGAAATATATACTATTATCTTTTAAAATTATATGCATTTCAAATTTCACACCAGAGTAGTTTTAGTGCATTATTCCCTTTTTTATTCCCCATGAACTCTATTCTAATATACTTTTAAAAATCAAGTCTCAAATTCTTATATCAGTTTGTTTCTTCAGTAAAGTTACTCATAGGGATAGAGATTTAAGGACACTCAGTATCCCTCTTTACTTGATATAAAGATTTTTAAAGACCATAGCAATGACACATCAAGGTCTTTCAGAGTCATATTACAGAAGAAGATTCAACTACTGAAAAGAGAAGTTTTGCAATATTTATAGTGGCATGTGGTGCATGAATGAACTTGCAGCTTTCATCACAGTCCATAAAGACGAGGACTTGAGAAAATGAACTCCTTCATCTTCTGGACACATGCTGATTAAGGCAGAATAGTTCCACTACTAACAAATTTGCCTGCTGACCTCTCTCAGTCTTCAAAACAGTCTACTTAGTGAGACAAATACTACTGGAAACATGCTCCTGAGACTACTGACTTAGATTTAAAAACAGATCTATTATTGAATTTTCTATTACTCGACAGACCAATTTTTATATTACCATCTTCAAGGGAACGAAAGTAAGTGTTTGCTGCACATCTTTAGGCAAAGGCTTTTATTGCTGTCTAAGAAACCATGTTTGGCCTGGCTTGCATGACATAATTAGACTTGACTGAAATGAACAGGCAGGTAACTGTGTCAGTCATAAGCAGAAGTTGTGCCTTCTACACCGCTTCAACCAGTCTGAGCTTAGAAAGTGTTGCTGTACAAGGGCAGGCCTTTTGACAGCAGTGCCTCTGTAAGGCTGTACCGGGGACGAACCACTCGTCACTCAGCTGCTGTGCCAGGAGCAGTAGACAGTGACCCTTTGCCTGGGGACTCCAGCAGATTGAGGCAGACTACTTATGGATGTGTGATATAGAGCCATGCAGAGAAATGTGAATCTTGCTAGGAGCACTGTGGTCACTATCTGATCAAGCCAGACAAGGTTGTCTGTCATTTTCTTCCTTTTATCCTATTGAGTTCTTCTCTATAAGAACAGTTAAAGTCCACTGGGCTCAGTCCATGCTCCTCATTCACCCTCTTGTTCATATTCAAGATTTAGGTCTCTCATTCTTAAATAAATGAAAAGAAGAATATAAACAGCTATGTCTTTAATCTATCATCTGAAAGAGAGGAAAAAGAGCTATAGAAAAAGAATGGAAACAACTATTTGATACAATCACACTAAATGTTTCCAGAAGGCTGATTTGGACACTTGGAAGACTAATAGCACCTGACTATACCTCCTCAGGACTGAAAATCCTGAAGATGCTCTGTCCATGGCTGAGTTTTTGTCTTCCTACAGTTCTAACACCAGCAAAAAGTGTGGCCTACCGTTGAGCATGAAAAGAGTAGCTTCCTTTAAATGAGCATTAGTTATAAAACTCCATGAATTAATCTACTGCTGTCTGAATATATATGCATTAAAAATTGAGACAAAATTAAAGTCAGCATGATTATTGTTTGGTGTTTTTACAGAAAGATACTTTACCATTCTTTTCAACTTTTGCTTTAGATGTTGGAACAATTATGATTTAAACAATACTTATTTTACTAAATGTTAAGCACCAAAGACATCATGGTTTTCCAACTGTTAACTCTCCTCTATAATGAAGCATTTAGATAACATTAGGGATGTTCCACCAATTTTAATTTTTATGTCAGTGTGTACATTCAACACGCCAAACTAATTTTTTAGAATACTTCCTCTGCTGAGACATTAACACTTCAAATTCCACCTTAGTGCAAATGACCTTATCACAAACACAAGCATTTTGATTAAGACCTTGGTTTGCCATCAGAGCATAATGATTAGCCCTAATTTTGCAAAGACGCTACTGCATCAAAAAAATTAATTTGAACCCATACAAGGATCAGAAACAAACATTAAAAAATTAAGCAACAGTATTAGTATGCTATCTTTCACATTAATTCTTCAACTAAATAGCAACAACTTTTAATCTAACTTGAAAAGAGGTGTGGTCATCTTGTGAAAATGCTCACAGCTGCACTGATGACAGAACACGTGTTTCTTCTCATTTCAGGAAGCAGGCTCTTCCTCAATCCCATACACCCATACACAGGCACAAAAACGAAAAAAGCTACACATGGGCTTTGTTTTGACACAGAAAGCAACAAGTGGATACACATTCAGCTGAACTACAGCAGAAGTCTGACAGCTACTGACATTTTTTTCAGAATGGTAGGTTTTAGCCTTCAAGATAATTATTTGGTCTTAAGAAATAAACACCTTACTTTTTCTCCTTGCCTTTCTGAATTTGACAGCAGCCAGGTTTATTAAATTCATTCCATATAAATTGTAGTCTATAAAGAGTTGAAGGAGGTAGGGAATATGAGCTTCATGAGGCTGGTAAGATTTGTTCATTATGGCTCCACCTTGCAGAAGCTCACAAACTCTAAAATTAAAGACAAATAAGGACATAAAATATTATTCCAGTACAACAACATTGACAGTTGATTTTATCAAAATATAAATGACTTTTTAAATTTTGCCTTAGTTGTATTTGTAACTTAAGAACTGTGTTTTCGCACTAACAGATGCACAAAAATGATTTTTGCTAACAATGATACAATATTTGTGTATTAGTTACAAAGCAGCCTTAAATCCTTCAGCTTAAAAAGCATGAAACTCTGAAAAAAACATCCTACAATATCCTATTGCTGCAACTGATCCAAAGCCACTACAGGCCATGGAAATCTTTCTACAAAGTAACTGTGGCAGCTGTGTGCCTACACAACAGTAACAACTTTGAAAGTGTCTCTAGTTCTCCTTGACATATATGTATGACCATGTCTGGCATGGTTTTAAAGCTACATACTGTATGCTCAGAAGCAGCATTTTAACTACTCCCTAGAAGCATGACAAATCCTTTCATTTAAACAGTTACACATTAAAAAAAATAACTGTGAGTATTTGGATAATCATGAACTGGTGCAAAAATTAACAGTATGTATCTATGTATCTGTATCTTGAATTTAGTAATTGCTGCTGAAATTAAAAAACTTTGAACACTTATCAAAATTTACTTCATAATATATGAAAGATGGCTGGATTGTTTTCCATAAGAGTTGCAGGAAATGTAACCTGATGCAAATTTGCCCAAGTGTTCAAGAATTACAGTTAACACAAGAGAGTTAAAGCCAAGTATGTTTTGGTCTTGCTTTCCCAACATGCTACTGGCTTTAAAAAGGTCACTCGTGTTTTAAAATGGCAATTTTTAAAGTGTTTTGAAAATCTTGGGACAATAACTTTGCAGCTTTTATTTTGTTAAGCTATTGGTGAATCTTGTTTCAAAACTGACTTTTAAATTCAAGACATAAGAAAATCAGACACAACTTTGTATCTCCACATCTTTACCTTTTTACCATTGCAGGATTGTAAAGATAAATCTTCATGAACTGTCTCTCCTTCTCATGGTAACCATAAAAAGGCCTGGAGAGAAAGAAAGAAAAGCAAGAAGCTATCCAGTTATGTCATTCAAACACATTTTCCTACAAAGAGTATTAAATTCCAGTGGGAAAAAATTAGAAGATAAACTGCATATCCAGGAGAATGAAAATTTCCATGTGTCAGGCCAAAGGGGAACACTATGATTCTATATAAGGATAAAAAGAGCAGGAGCTCTGCATATCAAAGTATTTTAAAGAAACATGAAAAAATTAGAAGGCACTTATGGCTTAACATAGTTTTGAACTTTCCCCACATGAAAACACACTGATGGCACACTATCATAATTTTACTTTTAATAAGCTGGACTACTCCAAAATCAGCATTCACCCTTTCTGACAAATGTTGCAACCCAGTCCTTAAGGACATTAATTCTGCAGATCAGGTGTAAACAAGTAAATACCAGCTGTATAACAAATAACTGAACAATGTGAATGGGTTAAAAGAGGGAATAGCTGCCCATTTTCAGTGATTACTAATCACCTCGTGCACTCAATGAGGCATGAATCCTGAAGAAAATAGGATTTAAGAATGCAATTAATGAATACATAGCACAATGAATATGTCAAGACTAAACTGAGGTTGAACAGGCAACATTAATTCTGGTACCTCTTGACTGAATTACTAACTTTTCAGCATCTAGAATTCTATTCTAATCTAACATGCTTGTAAAACAGCATGTTAAGGAAACAGGCCATAACTCAACCTGTTGGGTGAATGCAAGAAGTCTACAGTTTGCAGTAATCACAATCAAAGTCAAGAGAAATTAAGGAAAGCATAAATTTACATGTTACCTCTACAAAACAAAATAAAATGTCTTCATAAAAAATATTTCTCAAAAAAAATGTAAAGGGGATGTTTACCTGATAGGTCAAATAAAATGAAGTTCAGTAGTAAGAAGGATTTCAGTCCTTAATAAAATGCAAACTCAGTAGAACTACACAACTACTGCTACCTTTAATACGGTTAAACATGCAAGCATTTAAGTACAGTTGAAAGCTAGACTGAACTGTAAAAGAAGTGTTTCTGATGTTAAAACTGAGCTAAACTGAAACAAAAAATTTAAAGTTGCTAAGATGAAAAGGAGATCAGACCTTGTATAATGATTCACTGTCTTATGGACAGTATAAACCTAATGACAGGCTATACACATTAAGCTATAATGGCTCATCCTCATGTTGACATGGCAGCAAGAAGAATGCAATTTACAACGCTTTCAATGCTAGCTATGAACACCTTATTTAACTTCACAATGGACAAGGAAAGCATATTTGGCCTTTTGTTTATTCCTTAAACTCCACTATGTTTGGAAATTATTGCAACAGAAATTTTACATTAAACTTATGGAGGTTTACTAAACATTTTTAATACATAACAACTTGCCTGCTATTGCAGAAGAGAAGGGATAATACAGTCTCCAAGATAGGCTTCTTACCACAGAGACATTATAATATCTGTGAGCACAATCTGACTCAGGTGAAAACAGATTTGTGTGACTACACAAACACGTCTATCGACCCAGGTAAAGATGAAGATGTATTTCAGTTAGGTGCTTCCCATTAGCAAGCACCTAACACAACACCTTACACAAGCAAACAAAATACCTAAAACACTGATTCTTATGCTGCTTTGAGGGAACAAGCATCTGAGTTTCACTGACTGTTTTGAAGCTCTAAGACAAGAGAGGTGAAAAAGAGGCAGGTTTTCCTAATTTCTATGTGTTCTTTTCTCACTGATTCAAGTAAAGATTGTCTTCAACAGCTTACTCTACCCAGTTTTCACTTTTGAGATGAACAGCTATACTACAGCCTACATGGTTCCCACAGAAAGAAAAAAATTAAGAAATGTGGTGGGTTACCTTCCTTGTTACTGTAAATATATCAGAAAGTTCTGATTGAAAATAAAAACAAGTTACTGTAGCCACTTTACTAGCAATATCTAGAAGTCACTAAAACTAGTTGGGAAGAGAAGTACTATCTTCCAACTCTTAATAATTACAAAGATTGTATTTCAGAAGTGCATGAAAAAATAAGTAAGAGATAGTGCTACACAGTACTGACAATTAGCATTTGCATTGTTTTGAAGATGAAAAACTGCATGCATGTGTTCCTCCAGGACAGTTTCCTATTACTTGCTATGATTTGACATATTTTTCCGCCCTCGGTTATATAAGATATGTAAAAATTAACTAAGAGAATCCTTAAAATGTTAACATTCAAAAACGGCATATAGTTCCAGCAGCAGCAGAAGTTACACCAAATAAAACACAAGAGTTAGCTTGATAGAGAAATAAATTAATGTTTAAGAGCCTCCACTTTCATGGCACATGCTGCTGGAAGAATCAGATAAACATGACCTGAACTGTGGAGGCTGTTTTAGACAAACTAAATAAAAAGGAGACCTAGAGTCAGTCTCCTGCAAGATGTGCCTGGTCTTAGGGAACCTCGAATAATCCAGAAAGGTAGAAAATGGTGGCTGGAAAGTACTAGTGTAATAGCAGAGACAGAAAAAGCTAAAACAAACAGATTTGAAAAAATAATAGACACTAGGACATAAATCTAGGGGAAAAAAAATGTGTCAATTAGGTTTCTTTGGGAAAACCTGTTGACTATGTAAAGTCAAAGCAAGTGAGAAGCATTACTAAAAGCTGTACGGGACAAAGACATACATGGTGGGGGGGAAGCAAAAGAAGTACCCCTGCAGTCACCCAAGATCAAAGCAAGTGCTTCTATGCAGTACAACTACAAAACATTTCAAAACAAATACCAAAAATCCTAGCAGGTTGTACTTACATTCCAGATACTAATGACACTTTGAAAACATGTTGAACAGTAGAAGATGGATTGCCTAAAGCCACATTAAGTGCTCTGTCAATGCTGAATGCCACTTGACGAAGATGGTATTCTGGGTGCTGTCCAAAACCATCATATGGTACATAGAGGTAAGGAAAGATACCATGTAAGTGGAGACAAGTCTTCTGACCTGAAAATAAAAGGTAAACATTTATTTTCTAATGATTACATCTTTTTCTTCTTTTAAAGAGTCACTAAGTTTGAATTTTTTCATGTTAGTTTCAGGTTCAGTATTCTGCAGACAGAACAAATTTATGAAACAAATGTGGCATATTTCAGACAAAAGGTATCAATGTAGATCAGCTCTCACATTTGATTCATTGACAAAAACAATACAAAACTGATGTGGTGACATGACATACACAGGATTACACTGTAATAGCAGAACTCACTAATAATTATTTTCTTTGTAGTAGTAATACCTAAGAATAATTTTGCACACTGAGCCAATGTTGGATGGTTAATGGTTTCTCAGCCTTTGTGAAAATCTTTCACTATCAAAGTACTTCCCATTCCTCACCGAGATGAGCACAAGCCCCTCAGAAATTAAAAAGAATGTCCAGAGTACCTATGAGGCCATTCAATATTCTAGTTATTAAGATGTAAGTTTGGATGTGGAAAAAAAACAGGTAATTTTCAACTTTCAGAATCTGTGCATCCCTGAGAAGTGTCTCCTGCAGATCTCTAGACTTCTAACACCATGCTTACTTCTCAGCTTTAGCTTCTATGAGTCTGCAATAACAGCAGAATGAAAGAACACACTATGAAAACCTTTGTGCCAGACCACAGCCTGAGTTTCTCATTCGGACAAGACAGTACAGCAATGAAGACTGGGATCTCCCAAATCTACCACTTTTTATTGGTGGGTGGGGACGGCTAGTCTCAACTACAGTGCATGTTCTCTGTTCTCACCACAATACAATAGAGCATGCATTCACTGCTGAAACAAAGATCAGATCCTGCTCACCATCTTTTCAGTCCCAAAGATCATTCATGACTTCTCACGGGCCAACAAAAAACTTTCACAGAAACATACTATAAACACATGTTGCTGATTAACCCACCACCGCAATGACAGGCAGTGCATACCATTTTGAACGGTCCAGATGAATTCCCTGCACAAGGACGGCAAAAGAGGTTTATCAGCCAGGAGATAAATGTTACAGAGAGGAAGCACAGTTTCACTGGTCCACACAACCAATGAAAAGAACTACCAAAGTCCACTCTTTCAAACTGAGGTTATTGCTCAGCAGGTGGACCTTGCCTGAAGTATTTACTCATTTATAGCTACACCAGTGCACCAGTGGCCACCCAGTGAAGACAGCTCTAAGTCCACTAAAGAGCAGGAAGAACAGAGCTTCAGACTCAGGACTTCCTGCAAATCTTTGACACCTGTCAAAAGCATACCTCCAAATCCTACTAAGAGCATAGCTTTTTTTTTTTTTTTTTAACTGGGGATCAGACATATTCCTCTTCAAATAATGTCTAGAAGTGAAAGAAATTGCTCAAAAGATGGTACTACAAGTCCATTTTCCAGTGTGAATTTTATTCTTCTTGCAAGTGTTTACTTCTGGTTTTACTTAAGATTGATTTTGAAATAAAGGGTTCCCCCATCTAAATGTATTTAACAGAAAATGAATAGCTGTTTTAAGTTCTACAGTTTCTCTATCTGTTTGTTTGCTTTTGGGAAGGATTTGAGTTTGGTGGGATTTTTTATTTTTGTTGCGGAGTTGGAAGGGAGGGAGTTGCTGTTGTTGTTTCTTTAAATGTATCCCAGGATCACATTCAGGGAGAAATTCAAATTCACTCACATACATAATTTGTCTGAATGCCCACTGAAGCTTTTAAAAACAAGGGAATAAACCAGCTCACCCTGAGATAAATCTGATATTGGAGCTACAGACTAAGAATTCCTGGCAAATATACAGGTGATTCCGCCCACGACTTTTACAAATCCAGGTGTTTTCTACCTACAGCTTGTCAGTCAGAATCAGTTCTGCACTCACACTTTTCTTACTGCACTAACAGCTACAGACTCCTGCTCTTTTTGATAGTTTAAAAATACGTTTGTTTTAATGGTTGCCCAAGTATTCTGAGTTATAGTTTAACTATGTCCCCTTAGAACACAAAATCGCAAAGCACCAGAATAAACAGAACAGTGAGACAGTCTAAACCTACTATACTAAAATTCAAGTTCCTTTCAAGTTAAGCAGCTACTTAACAGCTCCTGCTGAATTGAAAGTCATTTTATTGCTGAATTAAAAAAAAAAAGGAATTCATTTGAAGAAAGTTTCCTTTTATTTCCTTCTGCCCCTTCCCCTGCACTCCCCTTTATGTGCAAAATACCCATGAAAAACACACTATAGCTTTAAATTGAGCAAAGAATCAAATTACCACTTAACTCCAGGGAAATCTTATAGAACATACACACTGAACTGCCTTTCATTTTTGATTCTGCCAAGAAAGCAAACAAGTTACTGCTGATCTAAGACTTCTATTAGGCCAGCAGCTGCCAAGTTACATGGGTTTACACAGCTACTTACTTTGATCCTATACAGTATTGACTTATTTACCATGATATTTGGTCATACTGCTATTTTTGCTTACAATCCACATTACTGGAAATTGAACCCTGCTAGTATTAAGAACAGTCATTTATTTGCATCATTTAAGTAAAAGCATCAAAGTGCACCAAATGTCATGCTACTGAGTTTGAAGGCAGACTCCAGTAACAACCACCACGGTTTGCACTAAGCCATTACAAATTCTAGTGGATTCTTTCCAATAGAGCCACAAGGAGAAAATAGATCTACCCACTCAGGATTTCAGGCCACACAGATTCACCAATTTACATAAATTAAAAACTTGGTTTGGGAGTTAATGAGTTTTATGCTTTAAATACATTAATCTTAAATTTCTGTTTCTTTTTAGAGATACAGAGAAGCAAATTCATACCAGCAGAACAGCACCAACTGCTACAGTGCCCACTTACAGCGACCAGCAGATGTTATTTTTATATCTATTCATCAGGTTCTTTACATCTGTAGAATCAATGGAAGTGCTGCTCGACAGCAGATCCTGCATATCATTGCTGTCTTTAGAATTTCCAGATACAAAAGTTGGTGACTGATGGGACAAGCCACTAAAATGTTTCATTCTGTGCCGTCATCATGGTCCAACTGTGCATGTTCATCACAACCATTCTGTATACAAACGGTACACATGATGTCTCTATTAACAAATGTGTACATTAAATGCTAGGGCTAGTGGTGACTGTGGGCTAGCAGCCAGGACAAGGCTGCTAACCCAACAATTTCTCTGGCCTACGTTCTCTAAAAAAATGAGGTCTGCACTGCCCAATTCATCTGCAGGTCACAGACCAAGCATTCCAATATGATTCAAGGGGACTGCTAAGTAAGTGTATGGAAATCCAGAAGTAAAGCTGAGGCTTAATCATGAGTCTTTGTAAGGCACTGAATGACGTGGTAAATGAAGGAACACAAAAATTGCTGCTATAATGTAGGAAAAAAGGCAACACACAAACCTTGAGATATTACGAGATACTCAACTAGTGAACTGGCTATTGCCTCTGAAAAGAAAACAATGCAGACTGAACGTCAATACAGATGAGTAGCCATAATAACAATGAACCAATACTTAAAAAATAATACAAATGCAGTCTTTTCATACAGTATAGAAAGTGAGTCCACCCCCAAAAATGCACACTTACAAAAGTAAGTGGCATAAATATTGCTGAAGTATTAAAATATAGCATCTTGCATACTTGAAACCCACGACATAGAGATTAAGAAATCCAGTTTGCTATTTTGTCTGGAAGACAGTTGCCATATACATTACTATTTGGAGTACATACCAATGTATGAGTTACTTTATAATATTACAAGAAAAATCTGTAGCAACCCTAAGATAGAAAACTTCAATATTATTAGAAGAGAACTGAAACCAGTGTGATAAAGGAATGCAAAGATGCTCAACAACTACTTAGTGAGGTAGAAGAACTTCTGTCTTCTGACCACCAGAATGCTCAGCCACACAGAATGATCTGGTATGGATAAAGTTGAGATGCAATCTACATAGAATTACAGAGTGGCTGAGATTGGAAGGGACCTCTGAAAGTAATCCTGTCCAGCACCTTGCCCAAGCTTATGAAAACCTCATTTCACAGTACAATAAGCTAGAGAACCTGAGGAGTATTATTCAAGTGCCCTCAGAGAAGTGCTTTTTCATAATTTGGAAACAGTGACTTTGATTTAAACCTCTAAATACTTCTTTCCACTGGGATCAAATTGGACAGATTTCTGTAAAAAAGAAAAATGTGAAAATTATTAATAACGGAACTTATTCTATTGTCCAGTTCAGGAACAAAGTTTGCAAACAAGAGAGACATGAAGCACTAGAGGCATCATCGCAGCTAGAACATGAAAATCTGTGTATACATTAAAGGAGAAGATGGATCTAAATCTATTCTAAATGGAATTCCACACACACGTCACTACCTGCTGGCTCATATTCCACCAAGGGGAGAGCTCCTGTAGACACTGCCTCCATTTACCTACTCCAAAAGACCTACAGTCTCATGGGAGAATTTTCTGAACAAAGCAGGTAGATCACAGGAAACAATCAGCTTGGTCAAGCGTAATTTACTTTGAGTGAACTCATTCTGACTAGTCTGTTATTTCTAATAATGAAAGAGAGTATGTCCTACAGTTGTGATACAGTTTCACTAACTTTTCATAAATGATACTCAAAGCCATTTAGCTCCTACCCTGTAATGCTTAATTTCAGAACTGACTACACAACCCTCACAAACTGAACTCAATACTGGAGACATTTTGAACAGACATAATCTCCTTTGGTATTTAGAGAACAAAAACTAAACCTAGGTAAACATGAAAACAGTTCAATGCTGGTCGACATGCAGATATATTTTCCTGTGATATTTCTGCTACAGAACAAACTGATCCCATTATAAGAAGCTAAGTAGAGCCATGGGGAATAACTGCATGGAATGCAATCCTATATGTAAATGAACAACCAGTATTGTTGAAGCTTTCCCTAAAACTGCTATTTTAATTGCTGAACTATGATCCATTTCTCCCAGACCATTGTAAAATACAATGGGGTGGGAGTAAAATGGAGAATGAAGCAGCACTTAAAAGCATGGCAAAACCCCAAGAGTTTAGGAAAATTCTGGCTGGGGATTAATAAAAAGATGCAGAAGATGGAAGACAAAGGGTTTCTATACACTTGCCATCTATTAGAAGTACTTTAAGCGCAGGTTTTTTAAGTGGCAAGACTAATTAAACATGGACATTATTAGCAGAAGAATTCACATGAACACATCAAGGGCGTCACTACAGAATGCAGAAAAACCCAGGCAGTCATAAGGGATTTCCTTCCTCTAATGGCAACAGTAAAGCAAAATCATTTGAAACAAAGACATGACACCACCATCTTTAAAAGACAGAAGACATTTTCAAATAACTGTTGAACCACCTAGATTCAAAAAAAATTGAGAAACGAACTGAACAGTGACGCTTACAGAGAATGAGAAAACCAACAATCCTGTTGGAAAAATAATTCTAAAAACGAAAATTCATAAATGGGCTAAATACTAGAACTCAATTTCATAGCACATACAGTAAAAGGTACCATGTCATAGGCAGTCTCACCTACCCTTTCTCCCGAACAGGCTTTGGAGAGTAACATCAAGTTGTAACAGGCGCACTTAATCTACCCTGCTAGGCAGATGCAACATGAGCATGTTGTACACAGTTTAGATGGTGCTTTAGGTTTAAGCAATGTCACTCACTGGGGTGGGCTTGTCAAGTCCCTGATCCAAGTCCTCTAAATACCACCCAGAATTTAACTACTAAAAATGGATAGAACTTGATTACTTTATAGAGCTAATGCAGCTTATGAAACTATAGACACCATTCTTTCCGTCTGGCACAAAACAAATGAATCACATACATGGACTGATAAAAGTAAGGTAATGTTTTGACGAAGACAAATCCCTTTCCTAGCAAAATCTGGGAAGGTCTTTCCCTCTTAAAACTCTTGCTATGTAATTAAAAAAGATAAGACTTACATCTCTTACTGCTGAAGAGTGCTTCAGCAGAATATTACATTAATGTAACTTCTTCAGTCATTAAATGAAACTCTCAATTTTTTCCCAGAGTCATGAATCAAGTCAGCTTTTTGCCAAGGGGTGAGAAGAAAGGGAGGACTACACTCCCTGGATATTAGAGAATACTGGATGTCAGAGAAACAAGAATAATGAAATAAGGTCTTGCAGCAGCAAGATATCCTCAAAACAAAATGACGAACAGAGCGCAAAGACCTTATTTCATACGTAGTATTTGATATTTGTGTCAAGGTTTTCAGTTTTCCCCTAGGATCTGCAAAAACACTTATTTCAGTAACACCTGTAAACAGGACCAAAAAAAATATTTTTTCTTACATTTTTTGGAATCTAAATGGAGTGTTTGGTTATTTTTAATTCTTTAGTCAGTAACTGTTCCTTGCCACACATAATACCTCTACTCTTATGAAGATAAAAAAAAAAAAGCTTATCCAATAGGAAAACAAGGGCCTTTGACTCATTACAATTAGACTGTTCCTCACCCTTGATGTAGAGATCCTTAGAGAGGGACTGAGTTTTCTGTTTGTAATTTAAAATTGGAAATCTCTGTATAACTAGGTGCATAAGTAATACCTTGAACTACGGAGAGAAACAAAGATAAGAGAAAAGCAGATCTCTGGGCAGTATTTACGTTCGAGCAAGAAGTCCACAAGATACCTTGAATTCATCATCTTCCAAAAGACAAATTCCTCTCAGGTTCTCTAACAAACATGTCAGGTCCCAAGGTTCAAATGCCTGAGAATCTTGGAACAGATGTTTCTACTGCTCCAAGGTTCAAAGATAAAAGCTTATGTAACACTTAGGTAACTTTTGAAACACTGAGTTTTACTGACTGCCTAGAAACACACCTCAATTGTCACATCTCCAACTGATATCCATTCAATTAATGTGCTCACAGACAGCTTTTTACATCAAATGTAAGTCGTCTTCATAATTTGAAATATTAAGCCTAAGAGACCACCTGGTTCCCCAGGTCCTGTCTTCTCCAGTCAAGCAAGGCATGCAAAAGTCACACAAAACTGAAGACTATTTGATACTTTGAACCATGAAGTATCCAAAGAAGAAATAACCTTTTGAGACTCTCGGGCTAGAGTTTACATTGGGCATTAATGCCGACGGAAAATATCAACTCAAATTCCAAAAGTGCGGCTACTGTCTTTGTCTTACTGAGAATTTTTGACATATATTTTTATTCTAATATGTAAGAAAGGCTCTGTTATTTCTTTCCACATAAATAATGAGCAAAACCCAATAAAAAGCATAAAACTTGAAACAGGTTATTTAATACATCAACTCAGTGAAGATATTCTGATGATCTTCATAAACCTACCTCTTCCTGCCTTGATGAAGATGGACCTTTTTGAATTCCTAGTGTGACGTTAGAAAACAATCTCAGAAGTACTACTGATAAACGTAACCATTTATAGGATGCAAAGGTACATTATCAGAAAGCAACAGCTATTCCCTACTGTTATCCCCAAGCAAAAACCTGAAATATAACTCATGAGATTTATTGTTATGCAGTAAGTAAACCTAGAATGAGGGAAGTCCATAGATGCAGAAGATAATTTAAAAGTACGAGTCTCCAGAAATAATGGAGACCAAAGAAGCTAAGCACCTCAAAGAACAACGATGAGCTATGTACAAACCATTCTTCACTAGCTGATGACTTGTGAGTTGCGAGAACTAGCAACAGTATTTTCTTCTTTTCTTAAGACATCCAAGGTGAGGTTAGGTATTCACTTACTAAGCATCCTTCTCTAAAATGGGCCATATATAAAATGTTATTCTTGCTTCCTCTATTGACAGATTACTCATATAAGCAGTGGGACAGTATCTATACAGTAGCTATTCCTAGACTGAGTGTCAAAAATCAGTACGGTGATAGCTAAAATGAACTAAAACACACACAAGAGGCAAATGCAGCTGACCCCAGCTACAGATTCTAGCAATCATACCAGGCTTCTGGCACTCACACGCTGGCAACACAGCCCTAGCTGCTATTCCAGTAAGAAAAGCAACCACATGAAAACAACAGAGGCAGAGTTTGTTAGACCACACTGACCAGAGCATAGCTGAATAGGAAAGAGTGCATTTACTAGTCCCAGCTAAATTAATGAGGTGTATTTTACCGCATCCTGTAGAAGATGAAAAAACGAGTCAGTAGTAAAGAAGGGAAGCAGAGTAGTCATGCAGCATTTGGTTTCCATTTCCCTCAATGACCTTTCATTAAAGATTGACTGCTACACAAGTTCTGTTATCTATCTTTTTGGTCTTTCTTGATGCAAGTAACACAAGCCACACCTAAATGGAAAATGGTGCATAAATATTCAAAGAAGAAAACGTTTTGGTGGTTGGTAAGTGAACTTGAACTTTCACCTCTGTATGAGGCTCATCTGTGCTTATTTAAATACCATGATGTATGTGCATTGTTCCAGCCACAATTTGCATCTTCTCCTGTGGCAGACAAAACCAACTGAAATATTTTTGTTCAACAGGTGTTTTCCTGTCAGCTACATAGCTAGTTAGAGAAAAAGCACCATAAATTATTGCCAAAAATTATTTGTTACTCTAAACTGTAGGCAAAAACCCCCTGACCTTGTGGTAAGGTTAACAGTGTTTTTATCAGTATTATCTTACATAGACACTTTTCAGAAACGTTCACTACTTATAAATTCCCAAACAACACCAAGCTTGTGTAATCCCCCCAAAATTACACACTCTAGAGTACACACATTCTCATGAATCAGATTAATTTATGTTAACAAGCAAACGACACAACATTCTGTTTGTTTTCTCTTCCTCTAGTCTTCAAACAGCACTAGCTACATCTATGAATATTTCTTGGAATTTTTCCTTACTTTTTCATTTGTATTAATATCTCCCACTTGTTGGTAAATGTCATTTCAGCCTACTCCTCTAGCTGATGAAAGTTAGAGGATGTGCTCCACAAATACAAGCACTGCTCTTAGGCTACCAATAAACAAATTTGCAGCAATCAATACTCCTTATCACACATCCCCTTTTATTTCATAAAAGTTCTTAATATCTTTTTTATGTTCTAGGCTTTTAATTTTTGGACAAGCAGCAACTTACTTAGGAAGTATATCCTTAATATAGACATCTTTTACATTTCTGTATAAGCTTTTGAAATGACTACGCGGTGTGTGACAGTAATAACGGGACAGAATCTCATGACCCAGAAAACACTCTGAGTTCAAGGTTTATGTGGCAAATGGTTGGTAGAGGCGGGGCTGCTGTGGGAAGAGGGCAGACACTGCTCTGTATGGGACACAGCCAGATCCAACACACTGCAGAGCACAGCTGAGTTCCTCAGCCAAGCTGGGGGCACTTCTGGGAAAACATGTTTATGAAAGGGAACACCAAAGTAAGAGAAAAGCAGAGGAGGAACATCTCCAGGGAACAGCAGATATCCCTTGCAGCTCACAGAAGAGCCCACAAAGGAGTAGATATCCCCTGAAGCCTGTGGAGGACACCACAGTGGAGCACAAGGATATTCCTGAAGGAACTACTACCCAGGGAGAGTGCACATCAGACCAGAGGAAAGAGATGTAATGAGGAAGAGAGGGAAAGAAATAACACTAAGTACTGGCTGCAACCCTCCTGCCATTGTCCATGTGAGCCTGCATGGCTGGGGTAGGGTATGAAGTCTGGGGAGTCTGGAGTGCAGAAATAGAGCTGAGCCTGGGGGGAGCCAGGAGGAAAGGTGTGCTGGTTTGAGTCCGTTTCTCACTACTTGAATCAATTTTAATTGGCAATAAATTGGTTAATTCTCCCCAAACAGAGTCTGTTTTGCCTGCAATGGTAATTGGTAAGCAATTTCCTTGTTATCTCAACCTATTGTTTTAATGTTTCTGTTTTTCCTATTTTATTCCCCTCTATTAGCAGACTGGGGTGGTGGGTTGAGGGAGGAAGGAAGCAGGTGGGTGGGAATTTTTCTGTTTGCCAAGTCTAACCTGGCAGGCACCAGTTAATAAAAAACCTCTGGATGTCAACCTCTAGAGCCTACAAACTCTGCCAGCAGGTTTGGAAAAGGTAACAAAATAAAGCAACTCTTAGTGTCAGTAGACTTCTACCTGTTACATTGTGATCTCTACCAGAAGACTTCAGAGGGTGTTACAGCTCTAAGTCCCTGCTTTAAACCTTTATTCAGAGTAGAAGTTCCAGCCTACCTGTATTAACTTAATAAAAAACACCATACAGCCTCACCAGAGTAATAAAATCTTTCAACACAACATTAATATATTTAACCACAAGCTTTCCATAAATTAGTCCTATTACCATAGCTTACATTAAATGACATAATGGTATAAACATTGTCCGTCTGTTGTATTAATACATAATTAAACAATGTGGGAGACAGTATTACCCTTTACAACAAATCTACTTAAAAACATAACAGTGAAAGATATGCTTGTTCACAAGACTTCCAAAAAAGATTATGCACAAAGGTGCAGAACTTTCAAGATGTTTCCAAGTGGGGGAGAAAGAGAACCTACAGCAAACACAGAGTAACAAAATGTTCTAATCCACTGCAGCTTTTTAAAAAGATGCTATCAATTGAGATTGCACATACCTCAAATTCTTATTAGAGGTTTTGCCTGAAGATTCTCATGACAGGACATTTCAAGCAGCTACGCATGGGAAATGATTTTCAGCTGGTAACAGCAGCCCTTGGTTTGCCATGAACCAATCCCCAGCCAAACTCAACTGTATAGAGCCATTACAGAAGGAGCAGCTCCATATCTGACTTACAGAAATTGTATTCTTGCAGGCTGGTGGTCTGAATCCTGATTCATCTAACAGAATTGTAAATCCTGGGCAATTCTATACTTTGTATCACACACAAAAATCTTACTGCCACCTTTCTCTTCTGACAATTTTTAACTTCTTCACTCTAATTTAGCAGCTGTTCAATAACTGTACTTATCTTCAACAGTTACTCAGGATTAACTTGAAAGGTAATGTGGAAGTGCAAAAACAGAAGCACAGAATCAACTAGGCTGGAAAAGACCTCCAAGATCATCGAGTCCAACCTATGACCCAACACCACCTTGTTTAAACAGCAGCATCAGAAAAATAAAATGTAGATGACAGCATTTTCCAGTGGGTTTTTATTGTTTGGGTTTTTTTCCACACTAAAAGAGCATGGCATATGGAAATCACACTACAGTAATGTTATTTCTCTATTTTTATTTTGCCTGTCAATATATTAGATAGCCTCCTTGCTTGTCAAAAGACATGGGAGAGTAAGAGTCATACACGAAAAAAAGTCCTTGAAACCAAATGAAACTAGCTCTTTTGAGACTTTATCTACAGTATTTCAAAAGAATCTATATTTTAGCTTTTTGCCGTCTACTGTGAATATACTCCTCAGACCTCTGCCACACCCTCAGCTGTGGGTACTAACAAGCAGGGTTTTTCTCCCCCACTCCAGGTAAACAAAGACCTTAGCATCCACTGATGTACACAGATGCTAAATACAGGCAGAACATCTGTCACTCCTCATATGTGATCCTTTTATACCGTCTTCTTTAATATTCTACAAAATATGTAAATGAATACTCTTTCAGTAATACAGCTGGTGTTACTATTTTATTCTGCACATTTTGCAATACTATTAAGTGTCTTACTTCCTATTTTGGTTTCTTTTGCAACATACTACTTTACTTCCTCATCTTCAATTAGGCATCCATACCCCTCTTTTCATCTTCTGTATAGTCTAGTGTCTTTTGGCAGCACTTGAAGGGTTTCATGGCTATTTGCCTGCTCTAGCCTTTCTTTCTGCAAAGAATGCCCAGTCTTTGCAGCATTCTTATCTTAGGCTTGTTACAGTCGTTAATTGATAACATACATACTGTTCTACTTCTTCACATGGTTAAAACTACAAAACCTTTTTCTGTCTCAGTGCTACAGTAAAAAAGTTTAAACATCTGAGCACTTTACAGAAAGCATGTATCCAAAGACTGCTTGCCTTGAACAGATTATTTCATGTGTTTGTCTTGTATTTAATCAATAACCTTCAGAGTGGCTGTAAAGGCTGTGCAGACTGGATGCTTCACTTGCCAAAGCAATGTACATACAGCAGTGTCTGCATTCTTTAAGAAATGTTTTGAAGTGTTAAATCAGAAGTATCTGTTGCAGATATATGTCACCCCGTCCAGATATTCCTATTTTACAAGGTCATGTCACTGGTTAATAAATTTTAAATTGCTTAAATTCTGTGTACAGTACAACTAATTTACTGACTACCTTTCTGCACTGAAAACAAAAGCTCTCCCTTCAAAAAAACAATCTAGTTTCACATTTTAAGCTAATCTCTCAAATGCTCTGAAGGACTACTTAATACCCATCTCTCCATTGCTCTGTTCAGATCTGAATTCTCTTCATCACCAGTTACCCCTTCCCCCAAATCTATGAATAGTAGTTATATGTAGGCAGTATTACTGAATCAGTTAGGTTGGAAAAAAGCTCTGAAATCATCAAGTCCAACCTATGACCAAACAGCACAGCACTAAGTGCCATGTCCAGTCTTTCCTTAAACACCTCCAAGGTATGACAACTCTACCACCTCCCAGGGCTGTCTATTCCAATGTCTAATCATCTTTATGTAAAGAAATTCCTCCTCATGTCCAATCTAAACCTCCCATGGTGCAGATTAAGTGTATGTCCTTTGTGAATGATATGAGTTTTTCTTTAAAAATAAAAATAAAATTTGAGCAACAATGAGGATTTTTTTCTGTGGTTTTGTCTAACAACATTAATAAAATGTGCAGCAAGAGCAAAACAGCTACACTAAGATACCAATATTCCCCCACCTGAGACTCTCAGTAGCACTACTGCTGGTATACAGCAAGCACAGAGAGAAAAAAAACCAAACCAACTCTAAACACAGTAACTACAAAAACCCAACCCAAAAAACCAAACCACGCATGGAGATGGAGAATAAAAACATAAACAGAGGTATGAAGAAATGCAGAGTGGGGAGTGTGTGGGGAGAACAGGGCCAATTTACTCACAGAAATCTTAAGTAAGTGCCAGAACAAAGTGCAACTAGCTAAGCCTTTGGCTCCTCACATATATTGTTAAAGCGTATTTATCAACTGATAGTGACTCCCTCACAAAAAAGCTTCACCTGACACAGAGGAAAGACCTGGAATCTGCAATATTGTCACAGCAGTTAAAAATTTATGCCAATGAAGCAGGCACCAATACATAGAGAAACATTCATCATTGAGGCAGATGAGTATCATTCTAGTAAAGAGATAGCATTCCCACCTTTCTCTTGGAATTTTTACTGTGATGCTGACTAAGTCATACGTTAAAAAGGCAGAGTGAGCCTTTATTACAGTGAGACAGCTAAAATGGTTTAGAAAACGGCAAAGTAATTCTATGCTTCATTAAATCATTAAGCACTATAACATTATAAAAACTTAAGCAATAATACTTTCAAATTAAAACCTACAAAAGTTTAAAAAAATTAAAATCTAATATTTTCATTTTGTAATCTCAGTTCTTCATGTACAACATACTACCATTCCCACAGATCTGACTTGCAGATAACACCACCAAAAAAATTATAAATACATCAACATTACAAGAAAAAATCCCCTCCAACTGAATGTTTTATTTGGATTAAGTTTTCTACTGCAGATGATAAAAAAGATTGCACCTACTCACCGAGTAATTGGTTAAAAAGTCATTAAGCACCATGTGCTAATTATTAGAAAAAAATAACATTTTATCACTATTGAAAATCATCCTCATTACTTCATAAAAGGGAGAAGATTTCTGGCATATCTTCACTCTTTTTAGTGACTGAAACCCTGGTGTTCTTTTAATAAAGAGTTTATATGCAACACAACAAACAGGGACTGCAGAACCCCTACAGCAGAGGAGGAAAAAAAAGATGGGAGGGGAACTAGTTAAAATTTGGCAGCTGTGAAGGTTGAAGATGTCCCTGCTCATTGCAAGAGGGTTGGACTAGATTACCTTTAAAGGTTCTTTCCAAGCCAAATCATTCCATGGTTCTCTGAAGGTGAAAAAACAATTGACCAGTGGATGCCATTTGACAGACCTTGCTGATCTAGATCAAGATCTAAAGTCATCTGCTCCTTGTCTCAGGATACAGAAGGCCCGAAGTCTGTACCAAAATTTTTGTTGGCATTTCTAAGGCTCTATAAGGCTGTATTTCTCCTTTGTTGCTTAGGTATAAGCTCGTATTTCAGGTTAAACCTGCAATGATTTACTACACTTTGATAAAAAATATAAAAAGCAAGCCAATTAATAATAACACATTGAATAATGGAAAATTTTCAGATAGGTAAAAGGTAAATGTGTTCAGGCTGAAAGCATCGATTTATTGAAGTTCAAGGTTGATGATAAGTCCCAATATTTCTATAAGAAACTGCACTATATTACCAGTACATTTAGAACTAAGGAACCACAAATGGTATCATGACACATCTGCTTTGCTAGCGTAAGCACAACATCAGCTCTTACATATCAGTTATGAGAACAACCACCTACCAAACATAAATTGACTGAAATTTGACCTCAGCACAACTGACATCTACCACACTATTTAATCTTCTCAATCAAGATCAGGCCAGGCCAAAAAGAGCAAACCTGGTAAACAAGCCACATTTGGTTTAGCTACTGCTGTATGCTGTATTCACCTTTATGGTGAATATATATACTTTCTCATACAATTCCAGCTCTAAAAGAACAACAACTGCACAAGTCACCTTGCAGCTCAAACAAATAATGTACCAGATTCCTTATGAACTTTTTATCTAAAACCAGTTTTATAACGGTACTGCACGTTCAGCATCTGCACACATCAATTTCAGCAGGTGTATTCAAAGGTGAAATTATGAGTGCTTTGGTTACAAATGCTGTATCTGAATTGCTAAAGAGTTATTTCTCACACCAGCACATCAGAAGCTACATTATAAAGCTATATGGATGTATTCGAGTTAGAGGTAAAGTACTTGCTTGTGAGTGTTTTTTTTCAAAGTTAAATGACAGATTTAAGTATTACCTATGAACTACTGTTGAAATATAAGTATGTTTTAACTTACTACACTGTAAATTTTAAAAAATATATTTATTAAAGCATCATTTAAGCCTAGCATATAGCAAACTGTCCATTCAGATCTTTTGAGTTTTCATATTACAGTGAACTGAATGGAAAACACTTCAAGGTTTGGATACTACTTCTTTCCCCCATCCATTTTTAATGTTAACAATACTTCAGAAGAAATGAAATAACACACAGTTGTACAATTCCAAAGTATTACACCTGCTATGTACATTCCTCAGTTTTTAATTTTTGCCCTTCTATTTCTCTAGGAAAGTCAAGGAAAAGGAAAAAAGGCAAAATACAGTGTAAGGAAAGCAACAAACACAACCCCAAAATCAACTTTGTGCTCCAAGTGTTTCAATACAAAAATATCCTCCAGGCATTTATACAGAAAGAAAACATGACACAGAAAGATAATTCTTTAGAAAAAGCAATTTGGCTGTACAGTAGAGACAAAAATCAACCAAAACCAAAGCCACATAGCTCATCTGGTCTTTCTCCTGCCCTCCAATACTCTAGACATTTGCATTAGGAACTGAAGTGGAACACTGACCTGGTTAAAAAAAAAACAAACTATCCTGCAAGAAGATTACTCTTTCAACAGGTATCAACTCACCAAGTTCACCATAACCGCACAACTTACTGTGCCACCACACACAGACACAAAGCTGCACAGGGCAGTTGTGCACAGCTCTTGCTTCACACAGCATCAATGTCAGCTAATAGACAGCATAAGCAGCATTCAAAACTGTAAATTAATTGTTAGCTACTTTAAAAGCAAAGGCAAACAATCCCGAACTGCCACATTCTTACAAGTGGGAAGGAATGGCTGGTACACCCATATAGCAGCTTTTATGCTCTGCCCTTACACGGTTTTACTAAAGACAGATAAGAAGCAGTATTTTCTGCAAAAACTAGTCAACTGCTATAACATACTGGAGCAAACAACATCTCTAGATTTTTCTTCCTTTTAAAGCAAGCTGGCCAGTCAGTATTTTACAATAGTTTTTGCAAACTGGGCTGACAAACCAAGTAACTTCCAAAGACTAATAAAACAGAAAAGGATTTGTTCTACATTTTCAAGACTTTATCACTTGTAAACCACATAAGATGACTTGAGTCTCATGTTTCAGTAATGTCCCTTATAAATAAAGATCTATATAATGAAAACAAATGTTCACGAATACACAGCACAAGAAATTGGCTCAGCATTGGAGATTCAAACAGATCCACATAAAGTTACTGTGTCAGAATTAGTTTTATCAAATCACTTTAAAAAAGTGGAACAAAGGCAATCTAATTGTAATACACCCAATCCAGGACTCAAGACACACCAACCACAACCTGTAGTTAGGCATGCAGAAGAATGCAAATTTATTTAAACATCCAAAAAAAAAAGTAAGACTATTTTTAAGAAACCTTTGAAGAAGTACTGATGATAGAAATCAACACCATGGCCTGCCATGTGACCAGATTTACATTTTTGCTGCTGAGAAGTTTGAGGTTAACCAACTAATAATTAACATCTGCACTCAACTGGAAGATATATAGCTCTAGGGATGTGTATTACAAAACAGACTATTTTCTAAAATACCTTTATTCTAGTCTTAAAAAATGCTTAAAAGTCTAATTTGCAGCTCATTGCTTATAAAAATTATACAGACAAGCCCCCCGTGTACACTAAAAACATGCAAGAATGTTTCCTTTTTTTAAGGGAAACACTTCTAATAAAGGACTGTCTAACTGCAAATGGAGCTAACACAAAGTAATTTTAAAACTTCCTAGTCCCACATCCATTTCAGCAAAAGTAGAACCATTGCAAAAGCAAGTAGACATAAGACAATTGATATTGATATGACAAAAATTAATTGATAAAATTACTTGTCATGTAGTTATCACACCATGTTCAAACAACATGATCTGGCCAGTTACCTGTCTGCACTTTTAGGGCCCATACATCCTATCTACTTGTGTGAGGCTCCTTATTTTCAGTCCCCTATCTTCACTCATTTCACTATGTGTACTTCAATCCAAAACTTGTATCACATACTTTGTGCTACCATTCACCCCATAAAGATGCTTCTGTACTGCTGTTCCCTGAAGGGGGAAAGAAAAACAAAAGGCAATGTATTTTCATGTGTCTGTCAGAAGAACATGTTTACATGAATTTAACAGTGAAAGGAGCCTAAGGACTCCTACCACTAAAGTTTGACCTACGTGGAAAGACAAGTATTGAGAAAACCATAAAAAAACAGTAGCAACAGCACAATCACCTCTACAAGCAGCATATTATATAGACCTACTATGAGTAAGATGGATCTTTTTTCTTGGTCCAGAGGCCTACCTTTTCTTTTAAGCATGAGGTTCTTCCAGTCTAATGAGTAAGCATTATGCTGCCTCTAAGTCAAAGAGGACTAGTGGCAGATTGGACCCCTTCAACAGGTAATTCATCCTAATTTAGACAGCAGTTTTATAGATGACACCTCTCCAGAGCTTCAGGGGGCACAAACAGCTACTTCTAGAAACAGCTAGAAAGCAGAAAAGTGATTCCCTGCCATGTAAATTTAGAACTATGTTTTACAGGCATGTCATACGCATTCATATACAGAAGTCCTGGGGGAAATTTCAAGCTGTCACCACCAGATTAATTTTCTAACAAACTTCTAATATTTTCCACTATGTTCTAAAAGCTGTCTTACTTTTCACCTCTGTGTTGTAGTTAACAGACAATACCAAATCAGGTTTACTCCTATTACCATCCAAGCTAAAACTTTACACCAGTATATAATACAAAACAGAAAAGCACAAACAAAACATAAGCACACAGAGACTCACATCTTTCTGATATTTCTTTAATTTTAAATTTAATTATACATTTCACTGCTTTTCTTAAGCAAGTCAACGGGCATCACCTCCTTAAAGTCTTCTTAGGAGCACATTTTCCTTAAAGAGTCAAAGCCACAACAGTGTTAAATCAGAAACATCAAAAGCTACTTATATTGTCAAGAAAATCATAGCGATTCTATGTTATGAAGCTTTATGAGAAATACAATGCAGAGTGCTTGACAGTTCGCCATTAAAGTATATAACGTCCTCTCAACTGAGCCCATAGCTGGACTGGCCAGGAAGCAGTGATGTTCTGGCAAATACTTGCTTCCTTTTTAAGTTCTCCCTTTAAAAACTTGCCTTCAACCAGGACAATATTCACTCAAGCTGGAGTGTATACTCTGTGAAAGACATAAATGAATAATACTGAATTCAGGGAATATTCAGTGACGGAAGTTTACCTTCAACAAATGAAGCCCATTGTCCAGAAGAGCCTCACACTTTCTGTGATTGCTAAGGGTATTGGAGCAAACACGACGGCATCAGCTACTCCTTGCACAACAATCATCTCTTCATTCCACTTGAAAATTCTCCAGTGATTCATTCTGACTTGTATTTCATCAACATGGTTGTGCAAAGTATGACTGAGTAAGAAATCTCTGATGGGACTGAAGGGATGACCTTCTTTCAGTAGAGGGGTCTAACTACTTGAAAACATTTATTTCCAAAACAATACTGACCTCTATTTTGCAGTGAGCTCTCATGCTCTCAGAAAGAAGCAAAGGCAATGGTAAGTGCCAGGAAGATCTCCCAGTGCCATATATCAAATCAGTATCAATGAAATACTTGTATTGTCATAAACAAATCAATCTGTCTAGAAATAAGAGATAACTTTCAAAGAATATTGTGATGTATTTGGCATTAGTGCACTTGATGCTGAGGTGCTTAACACTAACAGGAACAAAAATAAACACTTAATTTAGGAAGGAACAGCAGCTTTCTATTTCTCATAGTACAGAATCAAACCACATCTGGTTTGATGCTGTGCTCTCCTGTAGCTGCTTCATACATGCTAAAAACACGTTTGAATAAAAACAGACCAGGCTTACCAAACTATGCCTCTGCTTACTAAGCAGTGGCTTTATTAGGCTGACACACATGCCTGATCTTTCAGTAGATCTAACCAGATCACGCATTACCTGAAAAGCTATCTTGTTTGTCTTACATATCCTTCTGGAGAGTTTCCCCACACAAAAGAAACAAGGAAATAGCATCTGCCAAAATGCAATAAGCACCAGAAATGTTTAACAATATTGCATACGTAATAAAGTCCAATGTTTCTACGAACCCCAACATTTCTGGCTTTGCACCTGGCCAAAATGCTACTACACACTGCTTATCTTATCTGAAAGGCAGAAAGAATCAAGAGGCAGGTAAATTCTATCCACATCACATCTATTTTGTAAGGTATGCATTCATTACAGCATCCTCTCCCAGAACCAGAAAGAACAAACAGCAGGTGGAAGCCACTTGCCCTTTATGCCCTGAGCTACAAGGTGCGAGAGCACTCAGTATTAGCATCTTCTCTTAGGTCACACACGGTCAGAAGAATCCAAGCCTGCGCGTGTTGAATTATTAATGAGACACATTTCTAAGGACAAGCACATCTCAAAAACAGGTTTATCAAGCTAAAATTGACTCAAGCTGTACATTTAACAGCTGCTTTTGGAAGACAACACAGGCGTCCCTGCTCTGTGGTGCTAATTTCTCTCCCGCATAGTAAGAAAATGGCAGAGAGAGACCCCGATTACCGACAGACACGGTTCATGGAAAAGTTACATTTAGTTTCAAATTCTGATTCCACTATGGCAGTGACACCAGCTGAAGACACAACGGATTGCTCAAATGCTTTGAAAAGCACAAGCATGATGTTTTGCCTGTCATCCCTGGAAGCATGAGCACATGCACAAGTTACAGCAGGTTGAACTAGCACATAAATTTATAGCATATCAGCTGCTCCTGCCACGGCAGTTTGCATAGCTGTTACTACAGGATAACACCATCAAAGTGGTGCTGCAAAGCTACTGAGCTCTCTCATGAGCTCCAAGACAGGGAGAGCACAATCCTACCCACAGATTTTTATCTAAAACCCCAATACTTGGGGTCAGCTGTTTAACATACAGCTCAGATCTACACAGGTCAGTAACCTCTGAAATAGCACAAGGAGACTCATGGGGAACTGGAACATAAATCTTTCTACTTCACACACCTGCAGTTAGTACTCTGCATTGCTGAGACTGAACCAGAAGCAGTACTTCCCACTCAGACACAATCCTGCACTGATCCTGCACTGAATCATACTGATGCAGTGGACTGATATTTAATGTACTTTTTGTTGTTGTTGTTAAGTTATGGGGCAAGACTTCATTAATTTATCCGTATTCCAGGACATTAAAGACTTGGCCATCCAGCAGCTCGCATGACAAAAGCAGCCATTCTAGAAAGATCTATGTCTTTGTCTAGTCTTAGGAGAAGAGGTGGCTACACTTTCCTCAAACAGGCAGTTCAAAAGTCTTTGAACTCCTCTCTCTAAAATTCATTGCTTAAGTATTTGTTTGAATTTGACTGGCCTAAATTCCAGGTATTTGGGTTTTTTCTGCGGTTTTCTTCACTAAACCAGAATCTCTCATCACTTCTTCACAAGCTCCTGATACCATCTACAAAAGTGTATCTTAATATCCACCAGAGGAGGAAAACCAATGTTCGAGCTCTCTTCTGAGTCTCTGATATTTTTCCAACATACTTTAAAATACATTGGCAGAGAGTCAGACACACTGCTTATCACACCTGTTTCATGAGTTCTACCTTCAACTTCCTCAGCATTCCATTGTAACCAAAAATGACCTTTCACAGTCCCTGTTTTCTATACCATGGGCTGTGCTTACATTCTTTTTTCTTATATAAAACATCCCACTTTGTTTGTCTGAACACCCAAACTCTATCAAATAATTTACATACCTAGGTATGACTGCTGCACTATTTAACTTTCTGCAGTGCTTTGACTTTCTTGAATTCTTCAGCTTTATTACAGTTAGAATGAATACTGTTGTTCAACAGCCCAGAAAGAGCCAGCATGCTTGTACTTCATGGCACACGGCTAAAGAACAATAAATTAAACAAACAGTACTAGAATAAAAACATAAAAATGGCAATAAGAGTATGAAAAACATAAAAACATCAATAACCATACAAAAAACATATGTGCAAAAATATGCAAGAATATGTTTATCACAGAACTCAAAAGCAGTCACATTTAATACAAGATACTTTGTACATTAAAAACAGTACCATTTCTAACTACACACATTTCACCCATACAGATATGGTAATTACAGCATGTAGGCGTGTTTATTCAAATAAGGAGCACTCCAGATGAAATGTCCACATTATATAAAATTTTACTTGCAGGACTAACAGAGCACTGTCTAACTCAGATTTTTTTACTTTTCATTTGTGTTGAAGTATTCCTAGTTTAAAATCCTTTGGTATTGCAATCGCCAAAACTGACAAATTTAAATCTGCTGAAGGGATACTCTGCATGCTAATTTAGCTGTTAAATGCCAACAATCAAATCTAACTTAATCTGAACTATGCAAATTTTACTAAGTGTTGGCTGTTTGCCTTTGTTCCATGATTGAAGATTTAATCACTTAGTGACTTAATAGTATGTCTCTCCTGAAACTCAGCTCTTAGAAGTCTGTAATTCTTGAGTACAACAGCTGCACTGCTTCATCACGAGCCTCTGCTAGCTGTACTAATTTCACCTGAACGAAATCATGCTCCTTTATCCAAATAGTTAACTGTCACTCTTCCATTTTTAGGGAGTCACAAATTATATATTAGTGCATGGTGGTTTGACCCTGTCTGGATGCCAGGTGCCCACCAAAGCTGCTCTATCAGTTCCCATCCTCAACTGGGCACGGGACAGAGCGTTTAACAAAAGGCTCATGAGTTAAGGACAGGGAGAGATCACTCAACAATTACCATCACAGGCAAAACAGACTCAACTTGGGGAAATTATACCAATCAAATCAGAGTAGGATAATTAGAAATGAAAACCTGCCCCATACCCCTCCCTTCTTCCTAGGCTTAACTTCACTCACGATTTTCTCTAACTCCTTCCCCCAGCAGCACAGGGGGATGGGGAACAGGGGCTGCAGAGTTGTTTCACATATTCTCACTCCTCTCTTCTCTGGCTGCAATTTTCTTCTGTGCAATAACTCATTTTTTCCTTCTTAAATATGTTATCCCAGTGGTATTACTACCACTGTCAATGTGCTTCGCCTTGGCCCACAGCAGGTCTCTCCTGCAGCTGGCCAGCAATCGGACATACAGGAAGCTTCCCAGCAGCTTCTCAGAGAAGTCCCTCCTGCAGCCAGAACCTTGCCACAAAGACCCAATACACAGTACTGTTCATCAATCACATTTCTGAAAAGACCCATTAATGTCAACTAAAATACTATCAACCCAGCCCTGAGCCTGAAATCACTGAAATAAGTGGTGGGCACTCTCACAGGAATGGCTACCAGAAAACCCTCAGCAACTGAATACCACAAAACTGTTAAAACTTTTTGATAGTGTCTTATTATAAGGCGACAATGGTATAGTTTCCATTCAAGTAACTTTCAAACAAGCCCTTTCCTTTTAGAGTATACCTTTAAAGGATTAAGTTTGAAAGTGAAAAAATTTATACTGAGGTTTATGTTTGCTGTAAATCACTGCCATAATTTCAATTAAATTATTTTAAATGTTAAGGAAACCATGTCCAAAAGGAAGCTATTAAAAGAAAATCAAACCATGAAAATGGAAAAGTGACCTAGAATTAGAGTCTTTCTAAATACAACTTGTGACAGAGACCATCTCTCTCAAGCAGGTGAAGAACAAGTATCTTCATTCCAGTTCTGTGAAACAGATCAATATTCCTTCAGAACTGAGAAAGAGCTCCATTAATAAATACCATGTAGAAATGATTTAAGTATTCTTTAACTGAAGACAATGAAATAAGATAAAATATTTCAACAAAACAAAAAAGGAAAGAAACTGAAATACAAACTAGTTTGATAAACCTATTTTAATGCAGGTATATTAAATGCAACTCTTCTGTCACATAACAGACTGGCAGAACAGTTGATGTTGGAAGGAACCTCTGGAGACCATCTAGTCCAAACTCCCTGCTCAAAGCAGAGTCACCTAAAGCAGGTAGTCTATGACAATATCTAGTATTTTAGTTGGGGTTTTTTTCACTTGTTTCAGTTTCTGCACAGATGTATTTTAACAAATGTTTAATCACAATCACAGTTAGCCTTAAGGCCAATAAAAAAGTGAAAGAAAAAAAGAAACAGTGGGGTAACTTTTCAAGGAAGTAAATATAATTAATTAACATGTGTATGCCCTATAGCTGAAGGATCCTGAACTGACATTAATTATACCAGCAAATCTAAAATTTTACAATACTTATTTCAGAGAAGATACTCCCAATCTAAAAGCTGGCTGCTGTTCAGTTTAATATCCACGTTAATATCCACGTGTCTGAAGCTTTTTGCTCATTTTATTGACTCTTATCAGCTTGTCTGAGATCTACATTTTTCAGAATGTAACATGCACATAAGTACAGTACTACTTTCTAGAGCTCAGTGAACAGTCAAACAGTAAAGTACTCTGACAGGGAAGTTTTAGAACACCACTACTGGCATTCGTCTGAAGCTTTCTGACAGCTCAAGCACACAGCATTTAATTACAGTGGCTTAGTTTTGGTGTTGAATGTTTCCTTGCACTACAACTACAGAACTGGTTCTCATTTGAAAACAAAGTAAGGATGACAAATCACAAAACAAGGATTCCAAGATGCTTTCTTTTATGTCCCCTGGAATTGCTGCTATTATTCTAAGAAATCTGACTTTATGCAAAATTCTGGTTAAATTGAAGATGGCAAGGAAAAGCACGTATTACACGAACAGGCATACAAAGTTCCACTAACAGAATTTTATTGATTCAGGCTTTGAAAATCTATGTCTGCTAATTACCATGTTAGGAAAAGGTAGCAAATATCCAAACAAGTTTAATATAAATACTTCAAATCTTACTGTATTAAGCCTTTGTGTTGAATGGATCATCAAAGGCAAAAGGAATGCTTAAAGAATGCAGAGAACATGCATTTCCAATGCACTGAGAAAATTGCCATCATCATCCAGTTGGATCCAAGTAAGTCCTCAATTTTAATCTGTAATTTGTTTTAAAGCTGCACATTTTAGTAATAGGATGGAGGCCATACACATTTAAGACACCCATAGGACTTCATTAAACTTCACACTAGAACATGGTAGCTGAAATAGCAAGATCCAAACCAAACAGGCATCTCACTGTTTTAATCAAGGGTCCACATGAACTAAGAAGTTTTCATACAAAAGCAGATACGAAAAAAGCAAAACAGAGAGTTTTAGAACTAAATGTTAGCTAAGAGAGAGGACAGAACTCTCAGGACACTGAACATGTAGGAAGTAAACAAGATAAATTTTCCTTACCATAGTGACAGGTAAAACCAGCAGATAAGACTGTAGATTAGCTATGAAAGATAATTTTATGCATTTTTTATATAATTTTTGATGAAACAAACATTTGAAACCAATTTGTTCCATACTAGTTGGTTTTCTGTAGTGGATTCTTTGCTTTTTACCCAAGGGCTTACAGAAACAAGCATTTATTAGGTCTTTATTTCAGCTGATGGCAGAATACACATATGGTAATCTTCTCAAACCATTGTTTTCCCATGCTACAGCTACCGGAATAGTAAAAGCTAGCCATAAAACAAAATAAAGAGGACTAGAAACTACTAAACATTTCTCTTTTCATTGTCAGAGAAGCAATTGTATCCACCCCTTTGAAAATGGTTTTTGCTTTATTGACATGTGTGTGTTTAGATGTCCTTGTAGCTGTTTACACCATGGAGAACAAAAAGATTAGCAACCAAATCTGAAGATCCAGGTTAACCTTGTAAAACACCACTGACTCTGCATCTTCAATACTTCATCCATGTACCTCTAATGGTATGTTCTGCTTTTCATGCCAAGATCCTCAAAGAGCTTTTTACCAGAACATAATGTCAGCTTACCTGCCCCTTGAGAACAACTGCAGCAAGAGGATTGAAGGACTACAAGCCCCTAAAATAATTTTAGCTGCATAGTCACAACAAGCTTGAGTAAGAAATGCGCTTGAATTCCAACCTATGTTTTTCCCCCGAAGTCAGTAAGCTGGATCAAACCTGAAAGCATATGCAGGTTGTTAATCTAAATTCCATGATGATATACTTCTGGACAAGAACCAAGAGCACTACTGCTAATCGATTGGTAAAGACACACCTTGAAAGAGCACATAAGAAGAGTCTTCTTCAGAAGCAATGCACATTTCCAAGGGTTGAAAAGCCATCTCCCTGAAGCCATGCAGCAACTTCACACTAAGCATTCAGTGTCAGGAGACAGACAAAGTTTATACAAATTCAGAAGTATATTGAGAAATCACAGCTCCAATTTTTTTGTCCCTGAGGTCTGTTGGACAGTTACTGCTGCAGTTAACCCATATTCCGTAAAGATTACTAATTAGCATCATGTTTTTGTGCTGTTGAAGTATAAAGTTGCCACCATCTCTTGCTTGTTTAACAAAGAAGCAAAACATTTCTCAGGATGTACTATTTTGTAAAGCAGTACGAGCACTGCTTAACTAGAGGCCCCTCTTCAAGTCTAGAAAAAAATCTCTGAGAACACCAATATCACAGAACAGAAACATTCACATTCTCATGTTTCAGATTTGGAAGTATTTGCATTTTATTTCCAGTATCACTTCTATTCTGGATAATGAAATTTATTTTCCTGTCCCAGCTCCAGGTTCTTCTGAGAGAAACGGTTAACTCAATTCTTAGGAAAATAATGATGAAATTATTATATAATAAGTTTAAGAAACAACTGATACACTTGAGCTTGTTTAGGCATCCAAAACAGAAGAACCTGGAAGTACTGATAGCAAAGTCCAGGACAATGAAGAAAATATAAATTTTTTTTAATTTGCAATTAGACTAAAAGGTGAAAATAGGACAAAGCAGACTCAAACTATCTAATTAGATTAACAATCCAGCACTGTGCCAATTTATAAACTGGGACTTTACTTCTTATTTTATATTTTTATAGATATTAGGAGTATTTTCCAAAGTCTCACAGGAAACTGACAGAAAGAACAAAATCTGAACTCTCCTTAACCAGCAGACTGCTTTAACTTTTCCAGTGGGTATTTAAACCCTTGAACTGGTGTAAACACACCAGAATCAGAATTAAAAATCTGTGCTTAAAAATAATTTTGCACAGTTAGGGCAAACATTTCACTGCTTATTTAAAATCCAAGTCAATTAACTTGAATTTATTTATCTTACTTTCAATACAAAATGCATCAAGAGCAAAGCATAGACCAGGTGAATTTCTCATACAGATGATGCGACATCACAGTTTTAACAGTGATGGCTTTGGACTGGGAAAACCACCTGAAAACCTCCGACTGAGAGAAAGGAATAGTAAGTCTTGTGCAGCCTGAAGGAGAAGCTGACTACTAAAATCTCTGGGGTTCCTAGCCCTTTAAAAGATAAAAAATTCCCTCTAGAAAAACCAGGTAATGCTATTTATTTTCTGTTTCGGTCAGAAAAATAACTAATTACTGTCACTGGGGAGTTTCTGCACTGTCCTGTTCTAAAATTAATGTTCAAAAAATTTTAATTATATGCAACATAAACAGATTTTAATTTCTTCAGGAAAAAAACTTTAGGAGAAAAAAATCCCTGTGTTTCTAACTCTTCGATGACAAAGGCAAACTTCCAAATAAAACCCATTTCAATCCTATGCCTGTAGAAAAATTGCTCCTCTGCCTTTACTGTTGCTATTCATAGATCTCTAAGCAGCTACTAGTCCAGACCAGATGACTGTAACAAATTCAAACACTTCTGGCAGAGGCGTGTTTATTATTTTCCAATATGACTGCCTGCCAAGTTTCCCTGTCCAGAATTTTCTTTTTTTTTTTATTTTTAAAGAAAGGAACTGTGTGAGCCAAACTCTGTCAGGGACTATCCTTCAAGCAATTCTTTCAGAAAATGGAAGTGCACTTTCATATATGCAGACTTATATTTGAATATGGTTCAAAAACATTAGAAGGCACAGAACAGTCAAAACTTTAATCTTCAGAGCACAAAATGCTATCCTGTGAGTCTTGAAAACCATTTATCAGTACACAATATTCAAAACCCTCCTTAACATGTGATTGAAAAAGCATAAACTTCAATGAAATAAGCCATCTTTAGTTTCCCTCAAAATACAACCTTTTAACAAGACCTTTTGTTTAGGGACTTTCCAATATATATATTTCACAAAGTCTGTTTCCAGGCTATTGCTCATTAGTTTGCTGTACAAATCTACACACATTATTAGGGCATAAAGGCCCATATCTTGTGAGGAATTCTTCACCAATGCATATCATCATCTTAAAGGATGATCTTCTGATTACAATACCTAGAGGCAAGAAAAGGAGGATGAATCCTACTTCAAATCCCTCATGACCTTGTACAAAAGTAATTCAATCCCTCAGTCTTGATTCTAAATCTATAATAACCAAATTCATAATTAATTTAATATTTTAAAGCACAAAATCATTTACTAATCACATACATGGCATTCAGAGACAAAAGTTGTCGTGCGGTCTATAAATGCGATAAACAACAATCAAACAGTCTTTGCAGGGAGAATTATGAGAAGGAAAAGCCAAATGTCTGCAAATATTCTGTGTGTGATTCTCAGCTTTCAATTTGTACATAATATTCAAAGGCCAACTAGAAGGAAATACTCTCCTGCAAGAGTTTAATCCAATATAAAAGAACTATTATGTAAAAAGTAAGGATGGAACAACAGAGATATTGCATAAACGGGCAGTAATTTGATATGACAAGTCTTTTGACTTATCTTCTTATTATCAGGTTTTTAGGTCTTGACATATAACATTCTGTTTAGGACCCGAACTGGAGAGTTGTGAGGGAGACAAAACCCTTAAGTTATGTCTGCATAAAATATAGCAATCACTTAAAAATAACAGTCATAAAGCACAAAAAAACTCATACACCAATCACAAATGAGGTTGTAGGTTCTCCTTATTCTCCCCTACAAATAAGTAACTAACCTTGATAATTATGCAGTAAAAAACCTCACAGGACTCCAGTTACTGTTTCTAAATAAAAGGACTTGTAGCACGTTTCTTAAAAAAAAGACTTAGGATGGAATTCCTGGAGAAAGCCATAAATGCACTGATTTTACAGAAATTGTGATTCTTATACACTACTGAAAAAATCAAGTCTTGATATTATGAAACCACATAAGCCAGATCATCTGCTGACAAACTTCCTTGCATCCAACAGATGAATTGACCCTTGAAATTCTGATAATGTCTCAAGTGTTAAGAAACTGTCTTAAAACAAAGATCTAATACATGATTTCCTACAACAATGGCAAATTAACATAAAAGAAACCTTTAAATGTGACATTTTTGACACATTAATCCTGTTACTGTACCTGCCACTGTTCAATAGCTAGGGAACAAGAACTCTGTTAACCGACAATTACAGAACATAAATATTTGTCACCTCATTGCAACAGGTAATAGTCATTTCTAAATAAATACTAGCTATAATCATCATAATCTACTGCATTTCTTGCTTTTCTTTTACGTTTCACTTAATGAAAATTTAGAGTTTAATTTAGTCCAAAATTCCTTTTGTTTCACTTTATTTCTTTGGAAAAGATCACTCCATTTTCATCACCCTCTTCACTAAGAGTAGAAAACACGTTTGCCTTTTGGTATTTTTAAACGTATTTTTTAACTGCTCGAGCAAATTCTAATACAAAACTACACCATTTGCAATCATTACTATCTCTCTTAGAGTAGTAGTCTTTTGTCTATGATTAGGCCTGTGGAGAAATGCCATTAAGCCTAATGAGAGGTGATCTTTAGAAGCCCTTTTAAAGCTAAATACTTCAACTTACAGCTTGGCAATGAGAGACAATGATGGCCAATTGCAACTGAACTTATTTTAAAACGTGACTGAAGTTCCTGAACGGAAAAAAGAGCTTTTGACCTTGCTGTGCAACCACAAAAATGGTCAAAGAGCAACAATTTTCACTACAGATGTGACCTGTGCTTCATGACTTCAGAGATAAACATGAACTAATAAAAGCAGAAACCACCCCAGGCCAGATTTACTTCTGAGTTAGGAATGAGTATACACAGAAGCTGTTTGCCAGAAAAACAAACAATTCATACAGTTGGCACCTTATCCTTTTTCATGGCTAGCCTCCAATGTCAGCTTGAAGATTTCCTTGTTCTAAATGCTAGCAGTTACTAGAACATAGAGTGATGAAAAAAACTCACTTTACTTCTTGTAAAATATGTAATGTATCATGGTCATGAATTCTGTTGGCCAGCTGAAAACTAATCAAAAATAGAAAACAAACAACACAACAGGTTAAAAAAAGACTGCTTCCTTATACACAAATAACTTGTATTCTTTTCTTTCAATTCCAATTGTAGCTTGCAAACAATAATACCAGAGAATATAAAGTTTCCTTATATTATGTACTAATAAGCACAATACATTTAAACACTCAGACTGTTTAAAACAATCATTGCAATCAGATGCTGTCAAATAGCTGCTGTACTTTGGAATATGTAATCTTTCCTTTCATAAACTGACTTTTTAAAAGACATTACAAAGAACTACATTTACTTCTCACATTTGTTTTAAAATTGAGAGGACACAAGCGCTACAAGGAGAAAGGAAAAACAGCATTTTAAAAAGTAACAGATTAGTACTCAAACAGTAATAACAACTAGGATTTGGTTGTTTATTCCTTGACTGGAACTCTGGGAAGAATTTGTGGAGTTGCAATTAAGGTTCAGTCCAGTATGACGATGAAAAGCACAACTAATATTTCACCAGCACTATAAGTTTCATAGAAAGAAGTAACAAAGTGATACTGAGAGATTTTGGCTGGCACCAGCAGCAGTGACTTCTAAGAATAGTTAGAAAACACCAACAACAAAAAAAAAGAGCTGCCACCATTTCTATGGAAGTTTAGTAGAAGTCATTTCTTTTGTATGATGACACTATCATCCTTAATTGCAAATTTCATCTTTAAACTGGTTTTTAAATAATATTTTCCCAAACATTTGAATTTTCCCTAAGAAACCCAGACTAACAAATGAAACTTACACTTTGAAGTAGAAGGGACTGCTCTCGTACCCTATCACACTGGTATTGACAAAGCCAAAGATAGTGGATAGCTCTCCCTATCATGTATTTCTCCTCTATGAAGATAAAGGACATCAATACAACACTTGCAAAATTTTCCAAATATTACTTAAATGCTAAAAAGAAAAAAAGTGAAAAATTGAGTCATATTTAATTTTAACACTCAAAATTTTATTGAAAACTGTATGATAATGTTTGTAACTGCTGTAACGTGTTCTGTTCAGTCAAAAAGACTATGGTTCTGGGTATGCACTTAAATACAATTTACAGATACTGAAGAGCTGGGCTTATATTCAGAGTAACACAATACATCTAACTCCATTACGTCTAGTTACATTAAGGAATGGCTGGTATCTGTAACAGATCGTTACACATTTGAACAAATTAAGAAACTGTTTTAACATATTTAGATGGAGAAAAGTTGAGATTCCTCCAGGAATGCTGATAGAATGGTCTTCTAATTCCCCAAGCTTTATGTTTTCCTCTTTTTCCTTCACATACATCTCTTCCTGCAATTCTCATATGAACGTGCCACCTCTTGTACCAGAAGGATCCTGTTTTACTGTTCTGATGTACTCAAACAGCACACTTCTGTAAAGCTGCAGTAAGCGCAGTAATTCAGAACACAACCAGCAGAAAATCATCTACCTTTCTTTAATTACTCATTAAGCATCAATATGCAGCTCACAAAACACTCTGAAGCAGTACGTTATTTTCAGCTCTAGAACAGCTGAAACCTCAATTACGCGGTGCTAACAATGAACCCAATTACTTGAGGACAACAGACTGAGTCTACCTCCATTAAAAAAAAAACAATCAAACAGCACCACAATCACGAACACTCCCCCCTAAAGCCTCTTTAGCTCAGCAAATGTATCAGTCCTTCCCACTTTTTTGACTTTTCACTGCAATTTTAAGTGACTTTCTAGTGTAAAAGCACTAACAAATAACCATTTACTTGTCCATTTATTTGTTGAAACACAAGCCAAATAAAATCAGAAGGCTTTTAAAAGGAACATGTATGCAATGTGATGGCTACTACATTACACTCTTGGACCAAGAAACTCTTGTTCAATACTGCATCCCATAAAACATTTTAAATCATGAACTAAATATAGAAGAAAAAAAAAAGCAAGCTACTGGATTTGGAAACTCATCAAGTTATCTTATGTACAGAGATTCAACCGTATAATCCAACTTCAAGTTTTACCTGATGGCTGCTGCAGAGCAGCTGTAAAAACAGCCAAGTTTTGTACTACTTGGTTTTAAACACTGGATGTGCTTTTCCAGTACCCTGTATACCAAATTATGTATCTTCAGACAATAAAAGCACTACCCTGCAATCTTAGTCACCATGTTTTCTCCTAAACCAACTTCTCACTAAAATTTCTCTGGCCAACTCCACTCTAATCTACTGCTATTTTTCCATCACTATTTTATCTCTTCAACTTCACTGCCAAATGCATAAGCTTCAGCCTCTCACCATTAAATGTTCTGTTATCAAAATATCAAGTCGTTAAGGTACTAGAAGTACAAAATGCAGTCACACATTCTTTAAAAATTTGAATTCAAACATTCAGTGAAATTAAACGGTGTACTATGAGTCAGATAGCTACAGAAGCCAAATTGTTAACAAACTTAAAACGCTGCATTGCTAGAGGTTTCCTTAAGAGAAAGACATTCTGAAAAAGCCAAAGACTAACTTGGAAAGAACAAGATGTTGCTAAGGTTTTCTTTCAACAAATCAAGCTTACACAAAATGAGGAAGATTTTTATGGAAGTAATCGAAGAGCGTGACAAACAAACAGGCTACAGGAAGCCCATCTGCACTAAAGATGAGATAATCGGTTGAAGAACAATCCTGTTTTTCATGGTGTTTGGGTTTTGGTCTGTTCTTTAAATCTGCCACATATGCACCTAACATTATACAGGCCCACCTATCTTTCTCTGCCAGCAAAAGATGCATTTTCATGTGCACACATCACTACAGGGTCAGACTTGAAGTCTGGTGGTTTTAGGTTTTTTCCTACTGATACACTGGGAAGACAAACACCAGATATTTATTTACATTTTCACATCCCTCAGCCTAAAAATAATATAAATTTTCATGAAAGTTGGAAATACAAAGGGTGTTCATGAACTGTACAGTGCACATGGTAATACTGTAGCTCTCCACTATGTTCTACACCTCTTGGACCATTCTCAATCAGGAGGATTTTGTTTTCTTTTTCCCTTCTCCCACTGCACAGAGCAATAAACCTCATGTAACACCTCATCTACTTCTAGCCACAAGTCTGGAGATAAGAAATTCCAGGGGATGAGTCAGCCCCATGAGCCAAAGCAAGCAAACCAAAAAGGAGCAGCCTTAGATAACTGGTCCCTGTTATTGCAACTCCAGCATCAGTATTTTCCGCAGTCCTGGCTCTCAACACTCTCCTTCCTCCAATCCCTGCCCCTCCCCAGTTCACCTCATATGCTCTACATATTGCTTTCCGTTCCCAGTCTTCTTTCAACACATCCTACCCTCCTGTTTTTCCATTCAGGAAATCCCTCCTACAAAAATCCACTTCAAAATAATGACTAACAATATTGCCATGCCATCTGTTTTCATAACATATCATTCTTTCTACACCTTTTAATGCTCCATTTATAAAGAACATAATTTTTTTGGAGTGAGAACTATCTACTATTATCTGCACGCTGTCTAAAACAACTGTTTTTTGTTCTTTAGTCTTTCATCTTTAATACAGCAGTGGTTAAAAATGACTATTTATTTCCTTGATTGGGTTTCCAACCGCTGGCATAAGAACACAGTCACCAAAACCTGACACGCTGGCACAGTCTGTAAATGCTTAGCTTCCCATCTATCCAAAGGTGGAGGTTTGTGTTGATGGGGAGGATTTTTATGTCTTGGGGTTTTATTGCTTTTTTTTGTTGTGGGTTTTTCAATGCATCAGACTCAAGTCAGGAATCTATACTGTAAAGATACTAAATTCATCTTTGCATGGGAACTGCAGGTTTACATACATGTATTGATGTGTAGCATGCACATGTTCCTTAGGAACTAACAAAAACAGAATAAAGATTGAGCTGAATTGTCATGGCAAACTGCCTGTAATTCTCTACTGATTTCCTACAGACAGCAAAATGTGAATGTCACTGCTTACAAATGTGAATGTCACTAACTCATCTGCTTAATGGTGAATGGATAAAGACCTACAACTACACCAAAAACATTTCATCTGCAAAGAAAGCATTTTGTAACATTTTAGCTAGGTTAAATAGGTACCTTTTGAAAAGTAAGTACAGAAGTTTCTGTATTAAGAACTCCAGAAAACAGCCTCCTCATCTGGACAGTAAATATAATAGGGGTGGCACCAATAAAAATTTGTTCATTACTGATCTGAAGGCAGTGTCTGCAAAAGTGAGGGCTGAATCAGTTTCCAATTCCCACTGTTCAATAAGATCTGTACTACGCAGAAACCCATCTAGGTAGTTTCAAACACAAAATGAAAGACTCATTATACATCTCATTATAAAAAACTCAGAAAACTCGAGCTGCACACCTCCCCTGAGGAGTAATGTCAGGTATTATGGATTAGGTGCAGCATTCCACAGTCCTTTCAATATTCACACTCAGTACCACATGTTGATATTGCACCTAAAATAGGACATACAGCTTTTCTGTAGTAAACACTGGTTTAGTTAGCAAACATCACAGAAGCACAACTTGAATGCAAATAAGCAGGGCTGCTCCTAGTTTTTCTGTAATTTTTAGGAAAAGAACACGTCACTGAGGAACAAACACAACTTAGTAATGGTCTCCGCAGTGAATATTCTTTCTTTTCTTCTTCTTTTCAAATCTAAATCAATTTTCATTAACATCACAAAACCTTCTACTAATTTTTACAGCTGTGGGGTAATCAATTTTAATACAGCTACTTGGCAACCTTTCCATACCATTGGGATGCAACTGTGTTTACCTGGACACACAAAGAGGCTGTACAGAGCACCTGGATACTGAGAGATGACAACAGTAATCTCAGTAATCACAGAACTGTGGAGGCTGGAAAGGACCTCTGGCTGTCACCTGGACCAAAGTCCCCGCCCAAGCAGGGCCACCTACAGCTGGTTACCCAGAACCACATCCACAGGGCTTTCGAGTGTCTCCAAGGAAAAGGACTACACAGCCAGAGAAGGCATGCACATATACACCAAGGTAACATAACGTGAACACATAAACATGCAGTCAACATGACAGACTGCATATATATGAGCCAGGAAAGAAGCTATCCGAAATGGCCATCTGCATACTGATCGCAGAAAGACTCAAACACAGACATCAAATGGTTCCCTAAAAAGCCATATGGCTCCGTAGAGCCAGCAAGTATGAAGATTTATTTAAATGCCCTGCCAAAAACCCCACAAGTTCTACACACTTTATAAGTTCTCTGTAATAAAAAGCAGCTCTTGAAAGAAAAGAACCTCAACAAGCATACATGAATGGAGTCTATGCAAGCAGTGACATTTCAGACAGTCCCTATATCTAGTACAAACTTTTCTGGTATTGGTTTATGTTCTTGTACATTTTGGGCTCTATTCTCAGTCTTAACTGCATCCCTGGCAGAAAAATACTGCCTGTTTGCAAGCTCATATATTTGATTATTCCACTGCACTCTTAAAAATTATTGGTTTCACCAGAATACATATAGGGATTGTGAATAACAGTGCAATCACAGCCTAACTATACAGACTTCATGGCAAGTCTTTGCAACCCACCCCCAGACCCTATTAATCAAGACTAGGCCTTAATGTTATAATTGTTAAAACTATAGCTTTGGTCAACATATAGAAGAACATTATTTTACTGTTTACATTAATTACTGGCCAGGGTAGTAGCACAGAAATAACACTGCTTGTAGATAGCAGCTTCTTCATTGTACTATCATTTCTGCTATTTATTTGATGTGGGAGCCTAAGTAAATTCATTCTTTTCTTTACACAGGTATACCTTTCTGCCTGTTAAGAACACGTTCTTGTCATGTGAGACAACAATTCAATGTAGTGAACCATTTTTCCCATAGAATGAATGTGATATAGAGGAGACATATATAGGAGCTTAAAAAACACACATAATTGTAACACACAGGAAACAGTACATATGACATGGCAGACAGAGAAGAAGAAGCAAAGAAGCAAGTTCATCAGTCATTACCTCAACATCCAATGATAGATGAGGCTGAGATGCTGGCTTTGCAACAGCTGGAGTTACAGAGTACTTCATTAAAGAAAAATTTGATTGCCACTTGTCCCGAGATTTTGATCAGCAGACTCCCGTAACACAAGGTGTGACCCTCTCTAATCATTATGATTTTAGCTGCTTCATCTGTGAGACAGAACAATGACTATAAATCTTTTAGCACGAGTGTTCATACTGCCTCTTTTCAAATGGTTATATGCTCATCATCAGCATCATCCTTCTCAGAGGTCTACTGCACACTGAGGTCAATCAAGACAACCAAGGGTAAAGGACAAAACCAGGGTAATGACAACAGTTAGCAGAACAGGGTATTATTAAATGATCAATACTGGAACTGTGAAACAAGAGACTGGAAAGAAATGGATAGCATGGTATTACCACACCTGTTTCCTTCTTTCAGAGATGTATCTTGTCTACTCAAGACTGAAAAAATTACTCAACAGGAGTTGTTTCTCACTGAGTGTTTACACATCGTCTAAACCTACCAACCTCAGTTGTGACAGGCATGTGCTACTCTGGTAAAAATAAGGGAGAACTATTTTCAGACCAGTGTGCTATTTTGAGGAGGTTCATTTTACATAAAGAAAAAGAAGATATTTCAACAAGCAGCCAAAAAGCACCCTTAACAAGTATGTAACAGAACTGGAAGTTGTGATTAACATAGATACGCTCCTAGTCTACTTCCAGGGCCACTGATCATAAAAATCAGTCCCAGATTCAATATAAAGGCAGCTACTTTGTGAAACACTTCGACGTCAGCAGCTGATCAAGTTTTAAGCTTGTCGGGTCAGTTATGCACGTGTTTTTTTCACTGAATTACAAAGGCACAAATATATTCAGTGACACGACCAAGAGGTACTCTACAGCAGCAAGCAGATTATTGGTTACAAGTCCAATATATGGATTCTATTTAGAACAATGATTTTTGTCATAGTATTTTAAGGTTTATTTAAGAAACAGAATTTTAGCAAGTTGTATATACAAGAATATGAAATTGGCTACTTAACAAGTTTCATGCCAGTGGAGCAGAATCTCAGTTTATTCAGGCAGACCCTCATTGTTCAGACAACTCAGCAGGCAACCCATACAAAGTATAGAACAAATGCCTCTAAAAACCCAGAAACAAACCAGAAGGTTCTTAAAAAAAAAACCCAACCAAACAAAAACCCCACCAAAACAACCCCCCAAAACCCCAACCAAAAAACCTAGAAAACACACCCTTTTAAGAACCAGTTAAGTTTCAAGCTAATGATCTCAAATCATATCACTTACAGAACTCAAACATTAAAACCAATCTCAGAATAAACACATTATTTCAAATTCCTCAAAGACACGGGAGCACTGTTCACATATCACAGAAGCTATAAACCTCAGAAGCCAAAAAAATGGATATAAGGTGATTTTTCAAACAGTAATTCAGAAGTACAAGAAGCCTGCCAGTGCAAGAAATGGTATGATGGAAGTGAAGCTACACTGTACTACACAAAAAATGTTCTAGGCCATGCTGCAGTCCACAGAATAAACCCCTTATCAAGAGCTGTATGCTGGCATATTTTGGGAAAGGGACTGAAAAGGTAAAGCAGAGGCATAAGCCTCACCACAATGGCTACATCCTATTTTGCATCCTCTCACAGTGAGGCCAGAGAAGAAACAGTAAGAGTGTTAGCAAGAAGTACTCACCACTGGGAAACGGAATATGAGAAGTAGCAGCAATTGGAACAATGCTCAGTTGTGAACACTAGAATAACGAACTAAGGAGGCTGCAGGGAATGACCACTGTGGGACACAGTGTCAGAAATGGCAGTAAAAATGGGGAGAGAAAAAAGTTAATCTTGAGCTGAGCACAGAAAGCAGCAAGATACTGCAATGAGCTCAGTCCTTCTCAAATGAGCAACAACAGAGGACAAAAAGACAGAGATTGGGATGGGATTAGATACACAGCCTAGCCAGGTCAGTGGGGGGGGGGAAGAGGAGGGGGAAGAACAGAAGAAAGAAGATAAGCAGGCCCCTTCACTGAGTCATACCAGAGCTACTGCTGCTGGAAGGGAGCCAGATCTGAGCTGGAGCATTCGACTCTGCCTTTTTCCCCCCCCTGTCAGAAAACCAAGGTGAAGTGAAGCCACCAAACTTAAATGTCTACCCAAAATACATTCAGATTTTACTGACTGTAAACCCCTACTCTATACCACATTTAGCCTCAGAAAAACTCATAATCAAAAGCAGGCAAGAGTAACTTAAAAACATCCTCTTCTTTGGCTGAGATTTTGTGCTGCCCTGAAGTAAGATTCTTTCTTGGATCAGTGATTCCATAATGTAAAATACAAAACCCTTCCAAACATGACAAATACATAAAGTGGCAGTTGAGGACAGCAGAGTTGTATTACTCCTCAAATTACGCATTGTTTTTTCTTAGGTATGTTCCTAATCTACCTTCTCCAAAGACCCTCCTGTCAACTGAACACACATTTCTCAACCCAACACCCTTCAAAAGCAATTTTAAAATGTGCATCTATTTCTGTAAAATTTATCACGTATCAGCCTCAAATCACACCCAAATAAAAATTAACTTCTTTTGTTAATGTTTCAACTATCTGACAATATTCATTATCACACACCAACAGGTATCTCATACGTGGTTTATGGGTAGTGTCCTCAGCTACTTGCACTCAGTCTTGTTAAATGAAGTGCTAATTTAGCAACTCCAGCTTGCTTGTTAATGACTCTCCTAAAATGACACCTAGTCTCACTCTGATTTCTTTATGGATGGATTTACAGCTTGGTTCTGTCTTCCTGCAGCTGAACAACCACGGGACAGAAACACCCAACTGAGCATTCACATATATATTCTGAAGTGCTCAGCGAAATCCTGAGGACAGAGTCCAAGGGCTTGAAATGGCCAAGAGCTAGTCAGAAATAAATCAAAGCTTTGATACCTCCATACACCACAAGACATCTCACAGTACAAGCTAAATGGAAGCAACATGGGATAGCAATCTCCTTCTGAGGTGAAACGAGGCTCAGGGTGATTTACAAAGTTTGATTAACAAACAGAGAATTAAATTCCATATATTTTTTCAAAAGAATAAAAATAACACAGCCATGGTGTTCAGTCAAGTAGTGGAGTACCACAGGGCTCTGTCTTGGGCCCTGTGCTCTTCAACATCTTCATTAACAACTTAGACACAGGACTTGAGGGAATACTGAGTTTGCAACAACACTAAATTTGGAGGAGCTGTTGACTCCCTCGAGGGCAGTGAGGCCCCGCAGAGAGATCTCAAAAAATTACAGAAATGGGCAATCAACAGGGGAAAGTGCCGGATTCTGCACCTGGGATGGGGCCACCCTGGTTGTGTGTAAATACTAGGGAACGAAAGGCTGGAAAGCAGCACTGTGGGAAGGAACTTGGAGGTCCTGGTCGATGGCAAGTTGAGAGTCAGCAGTGCCCTGGCAGCCAGGAGGGCCAACCGTGTCCTGGGGGACATCAGGCATTGCCAGTCGGTCAAGGGAGGGGATTGTCCCGCTCTGCTCTGCACTGGGGTGGCCTCACCTTGAGTATTGTGTGCAGTTTTGGGCATCACAACATAAGAAAAACATTAAGGTATTAGAGAGCATCCCAAAGGAGGGCCACAAGGAGTGGCTGAGGTCCCTTGGTCTATTCAGCCTGGAGGAGACTGAGGGGAGACCTCACTGCAATATACAACATCATCATGAAGAAGCGGTAGGTACTGATCTCTTCATTCTCCTAACCAGCAACAGGACTCAATGAAACAGCATGAAGCTGAGTCAGAGGAGGTTTAGGCTGGATATCAGGAAAAGGTTCTTCACCCAGAGGGTGGCTGGGCACTGGAACAGGCTCCCCAGGGAAGTGGCCAGAGCATCAAGCCCGTCTGAGTTCAAGAAGCATTCTCAGGCATATAGTGTCACTCTTGGGGTGTCCTGTGCAGGACCAGGAGTTGGACTCAGTGATCCTGATGGGTCCCTTCCAACTCAACATATATTCTATGATTCTATGAAGACCTATAGAATAGCCTCACCCCAAACAAAACTATTAACATACAAGACTGTTATGAGTACAGATATGTCTTACCTTAAATATGCCTGTTTTGAAGCAATAAATTAAGGTACTTATGTGGTTGCAAAAACCTCAGCAAGACTGAGATTAACAACAATAACGACAATTCAAGATTTGGCAATTCAACAAATAACATGTTAACAGAAAAATAAACTTCTGTTATGATTTCACTTTAAATGGGCCTTGCAATATTTCCAAGGTTTTTTTCTATTTTTACAAAAAGCATTTACAAAAATTGCTAGCTAGTAGACAATACTGCCTGAGAAGATAATGAAACTTTGTTTCATAGTTGAGCATTACCTAGTGAATTAAACCCCATTGTTTTTAAATATAAGCAGCAATATTATGAACTTCTTTAGAGATACAAATACTACTGTATCAAATAATACCTATGCTCTTACACAATAAAGCGTGAATTCAACACTGCTTTCATTGTATTACCATCGTGGCAGCGTTGCAGCATTTCTGAAATTACACTTTTGTCCAAGTCACTATGTCAACCGACATGCCAGTCTGCTTAAAGCACCAAATAGCTAAAATGGAATGAAACAGCTCAACCAGCTTCGACACATTCAAACATAAATTCCAGTAATGCTTCACTTCACCTTTTGCTGTCGTAGTCAGAACTTTACTCTGTTTATTTCACAGAATAACATAATATAGTAGGTGCACTGTTGAGCTTAAACAAAATTTTGATTCCTTGCCTTTCAAGCTCTTATTACACGAAGATGTAGGACATCGAGACATGATTCACACAGTCTTGCCAAATACAATGAGATTTCCTCCTCAAAAAATATAAAAAAGTTTTCAGATGTTATTGCCAACACAGTCCACTCTAGGAGTTGATCCTCCCATTATTTTTAACGAAAGCCCATTTTTTTTAATCTCCTCCAACCACAAACCCCTTTAATTTTATAGATTGTACCAGTAAACCTTTACAAATTAATTGTTGAGTTACAGATTACATAAAAGGTAAGAACAATGTCATTCATATACCTCACAGAGGGCAGTACATGCAGAAGATGGGGCAGGAAGCACAGGTGGATACCTTCAGGACCACTGTCCATAGCTGATAGCAGACACAAGGATACAGTGCTGCCAGACGTTTGACTTTCTGAACATCTGCATAAGCCACTGCCACATACCAGTCAAACCCCCTTCACTCAGCAGGTGGAATTTGGAGTCTGTTCTGAACCTGACTCCCAATTAGCTGCACAGCTTGGGCACACAGCTATAAACACACTGAGATTTGTGCAGAGTTAATCATGCCGGAGGTGGAGCAGCCTATACAGGCATAACGGGTTGCTGCCATAGAGGCAGCAAGGCAACTGAGCACCTTTCCTGAAGACAAGACATGCACATTGAACCCAATGAGAAAGGGTTATTCCTATACAGGCCAACTCAAGTGGAGACAAGCATCACACTGCCTGTATAAGGACATCTCATTGCCTTAGACAGTATGCTAGAAGTTATTTTTATTATTTCTTTTTCCTCAAAGAAAATGTCAGTGTATGTGTAAGTGATTATACTTTTTTATTTTCATCTTGTATTTCAACTCTCAAAAAATAATCTGAGAATCATTGTCAGAATACTTCTGACAATGACTGCTTAGGTCCAACACCTTTGAAAAGACAGAATTACATTTGTTTCCTTCTTGGAAAAAAACCCAAAAAACAAAGCAGAGATACAAAGATTGCTAAAGGTATAGAACAGAAAAAAAAAATTACACAAAGTTTAAAAAGGAAATAAATAAAAGATAGACAAGTCACACTGCCTTTGCAGACGCTAGTGAATTGTCTTCTCTAACAAAGACAAATTAGAAACACTTCTATTATGCAAACTAATATTAAAGTTTATGGTTGGGGAAGCCAGAGATTTCCTACTGTATTCCTAATAGCTGGACAACTAAACTACTTCACTGTTTACTTTTTGATGCCACATTCATGATATGGCATAGCCTAAACATTTTCTTAAAAGAAAATAAGCCTTAATGAGTTAACCACACGCATGCAGAGAAATCCTGCTACCTGCCAACAACCTCAGGCTCTGCATTTTTTACTAATGAAATAGTTACTCGTGCCATTACATAAATATTATTACATAATATCTCCTTTGTATGCAGAATTAGAGCAACAATATAATAGGTCCCACTATTTCAATATCGTATCTATTAATCCCACTCATCCACTTAATAATTTGGAGCTGTAGTTGCATCAGAGCACAACAGCTTTAATGTCCCACATTTCTCTGTGGCTAAAGAGAGAACAGACAGATAATTCTGAAAAAATAAAATAAAAATAAGCCAACAAGAAGTGCAACAAAAAACCCTGCTCTACTATAATAACTGAGGGAAGGGAAAGACACCTCTGCTGTGCCTTTTTTATTACGTGTTTTTTGTCTTGGCTAACGTTTAATGTATATACCAATATACAATTTTCACGATACAAGTCAATAAAATACGCAGAAATTCCTGAACTCCCAAGGACAGCATTACACAACATTAAGCATAAGGGGATCACAAGCAATGATGCGTAATATGTCTATATCTCAAAGAACAGGTTGTGGGTTTTTTTCCTCACTTAAGTGTGGGTAAACTACAACACACATTACATTATTTTTTTCTAAGTACCACATTTGTTAGAGTTTTTTCCTGACAACGCACTTGTCTGCACGGCTCAGACCCCGCGCTAACCCCGCGGCCGAAGCGCGTGTGCCGCTCGGGAGCCCCGCGGGGCCACATGTGGCGGCGCTCGGGGCGCTCCTTCCTGCAGTGCAGCACCGGCGCCCCTTCCCGAGTGCCGCACAAGTCCCACTTGTGGCCGCGCTCGGAGCCTCCCCCTCTCCCGCTCCCACACCTCGCGGGCAGGGCCGGAGCGCGCCCCGCGGCCGGCGGGGCCGGGGCGGCTCCGGTGTTCGCGCGGCCGCGCCGCTCTCCCGGGGCAGCCCGGCACAAAGCGCCTCAGGACCCGCCGCCCCCTCCCCGCCACCGGGCGGG
>VWZF01003401.1:1052452-1080108 GCA_013396755.1 Sclerurus mexicanus
AACCTTGGGGCTGGGCTGCGGGGCTGCAGACCCCTTGGGTTTGGGTCGAAGATTCCTTTTGCGGTCTCTTTGTCTTCAGCGCTGAGGATTCGGGGCGGGGGGTGGGCTGGGGGGGGCGGAAACGAATGCGGCCAACCCACAGCAGATTGATCCGGCGTGGGAGACGAGCCTGCTGCGAGGGCGAGTGTTCTCGGGCGGCCTCAGAGTGTTGCTGTTGCGTGTGCGTGCAGGGGTGGGTGATAGGAGGCAAATGTACAAATCTATAAAACCTGACACGAGTCCAGTGTGTAGAACACGTGTTTCACATTTTGGTTACATATGTTTTGGGTTTAGATTGGAACAAAAGACAGGTCAGGCAGTTGCTACCCTTCATTTTTTTCATTGTAATGAACAGGAAGCCTGCCTGTCTACTCGAGAGTAGCTGGTTTCCTACTCTTTCTTTGTAAGCTGTTTATTTTCTCTAGCTCACATCTGTTTTCCTCCCTAAACTCATTTTATGCTAACAGAAAAAAAAAATCCAACTACCTAATCATCAAGAAATCTTGCATCACAGAAGTCAGTGGTTGAAATAGGGTTGAAATCCAAACTATTTTCATTGCATCTAAAGAATAGCTGAGTTACAACTTTAGTTTTTGGCAGTTGTTTACATTTGCAAAGCTCATATTTAGAAAACCTTTGGAACTGCAAGAATACTCTTACGAATAAATACTTAGATTTCACAAAAGCTAATAAATCACTTGTTAACAAACAGCATCTCTAGCTATTGTTATTTGAATACATTCTGTATTGCTGCTTCACTAATACATTTGCCTAATTTTCCGTAGAACTTTGGTAGGGACAGTAACAGTTCTTGTGTTACTCCATGCTGTTTTCTTTCTGTTCACATGATTGTCTTGACTTCCTGAGCATTGTGTCTTCCCACCACTATGTATTTCACTGATGGTTTAATGTCTTTGAACAGTGGCAGATGAGCTCTGGTGCTGCTTCCTGATGAGCTGAAGATACATCTGCAGCCCACTTCTGTGCTAGGGGATACTGGTGCACTACTGTATTCTGTTGTCATATGCACAGGCAGCAGAACAAGATGTGTATTTGCCCTACAGCTGGGTTGGTGTATAAACAAAGTCATTTAAGCTGCTGGTGGAGTCTGGCTTCTCCTAAATGAGTGTGATGTATGAGGTGCAGGCAGAAGTTCATACCTGGTAGTCCTGCTGAAGACAAAGCAATTTCCCACAATAGAATAACGTAAAAAGACGAAATAACTATCTTTTTAGGAGCGTAAAGCAGGATTCGGTAAAACACATCACTCATAGTCTTCTATTTAATTGCAAACATTTTTATGTTGTTTATTAAATCAGAGAGAACCATGCTTTGAATTAGGACGAGGTTGTACAAACAGAAGGCAGCGGAACTGAGATGAGAACAGTTGCTACCTAACCTAGAGCCAGTTTCTCGTTCATATGAGGTATTAATTTGATTTCTGAAAGTATTGAATGTTACTCTCAGAAAAGAAATTGACTTTTTTATGTAGATAGCTTAATCCAAGTAGTCTTATAGCCATGCAGACATTTTTGTGGAACTCGCATGCTTTCTGAGCTGTGCTTTTTCAGTTTCCTTTCATTTCTTACAGCTCACTTCTGCTTTCATAGTTGTCTTGCAGTCAAGTCAATAAATTAGTCTGCAGGGTCACACTGCGGTGAGACTGTATTTTCAGAGAAGGTTTGAGTCAGCACTGTCACGGGAGGTCCCGTGCCCTCCTCCTTATGTCAGTGCAAGCATTTGAATGGCTGCACAAGAAACTTGATTCGGAAACTGAGCCAGGTACAAGTGATCCCACTAAAAACTGTGGTTTAGTTTAACTTAGATCAAGTCCTCCATCTGCCTCATTATGTAGGGGTGCGAAAGCCTGTCCTTATACAGAGAAGGAGGCAGTGCAGGGGCTGAGTTGGAGCAGCTGCAGTAAAAAGAGAACACTTCTTCCAGAAGTGTTAGCTTGTGGTAGTTTAAGTTGCTAAAGTTTGAAAATCAGCTTAACCCTTACAGTAGATGACAGACACAAAGCCTGTTTCTACGCTTCCTACATTTCAACTTCTGTGTGTTTAGCAGTTGTTCTACGTGATATTCATGCATGTGTGATGCATGTACAATATATACATTTTTGTGTAGTTTGTTACCTGAAAATGCTGCCATCCTGTGATGTCAGTAATTGCAGAAGGAAACATCCTGGTTAGAGAGCACTATCACCCATTTTCCCTGATATCTCCAAACACTGTATGTTCTCTAAGATTTCATAGAGTTTTCTGTTATAAAGCAAGTCACCCCCTTTCTCTGTTCACCCAGTTGCTAAGCAGCAGCTGTTCTCCCCATTAACCAGCAATATATTTGCATGAAAATAATCAAGCCTGAATATATAAATGGTTTTAATCATGCACAGCTAAACAGCTGTATAATCAAAATTTGAGTATTAATTGTATTAGTTATAACCATAACTGATGACTGTCTTTTAAGGTAGATTTTCTCTATAGAGTAAAATCAATATAGTTTTGCCTTTTTTTTAAACAAAAGGCATGACTGTTTTTATTTTTCCTTAATGCTTACTGTGTAGCTACTTAAAAAAAAAAAAAAACAAAAAACAACTGGTCACAAAATTATATCTGCAGTTCACAAAAAAATTATAAATGCAAATATGAGCAGACACAGAATCATCCCGAGACTAAATATGATGGAGGCCAAGGGAAAAGCCACGTTTTTCAAATATCTAATTACAGTAGCACAGTGCAAGAGAATTTGATGATAGAAGTTCAGACTATAACACAAAGGTAAAATTTCTAACAGTACATCTTACCTTCAAAACCACTTAGATATCTGTGTTTGAGTTCCTATTGATTTCAAGGATGTTCAGTATTTCTGAGGTCTGTGATCTGAAATCTTGAAATAGTCTCTCAGTATGGGGATGCCCTGGATTTATCCAAACTATATTTCAGAATGAGGGCTGAGTGTGGCTCATATACTTTCAGGTGTTGATTTTTCAGACGATAGAAACATGGTTTCTGTAGGGAGAAGTCCTGGGCACACATATCAGGAGTAATATGTGGGCCCTCCAGTTAGTATCCTAACCCAGACAGTCAGGTTGTCTACATTACACGGGAAATTTATTGCCCAATGTGCGCCGCAGACTAAGTGAATGAAAAAAGTCTGAACCTTCAGACTGAAATATTTGGTACTATGCTGTGTAGTTTTGGACTGCTAAACCTGTACCTGCTTTGCCACATACGGCAATGCATAGTCTCATAGATGTTCTGTAAACACTTAGTGCAAGAAGTAGTTCTCTTAGTCTGCAAAAGTAAGCTGTGTAGAAATGCTGAGAAAGTGTAAACTGAATATTTCCCTGCCAAAAGGACTAAGGCTGAAGCCTTCTCTCAGTGCTCTGTTCGAAGACCTTTCCCAGAGTTAGCTACCTGAGCAAGTACAACCTTTATCTGATTTTAGAGTTAAAATAACAGGGAAAGATAGCTTCCTCTTCCACGATGAGTTGACCTGGGATTTGAAAAAAAGAAATGCATTTCACATGTGAGTGCTTAGCAGTAGGTTAATGGATGAACCTGTGCAAAATATTAGGAGAGATTAATTTTGGTGGACCTTAATGTTTTGAGAATGCTTATTAGGCTGGACATCATAGCAAGCAAGGTAGACAAGAGGATTCCTCACATGAGAGTTCTGACAAGCCTTGCTTATACTCCAGGTGGTTAAGCCCACTTATACCAGAATGTGAAGCAACACAGGTGCATGCCCATCAGACCAGTTAAAAGTCAAGTACTGTGTGGATGTTATCAGATAAATATCTAAGGAGAGCTGTGAACAGCAAGGAATTGAGCAACTTGTGGATACCAAGCTGCCTCAAAGGGGCTCTTAGGCTGCTGAATTAATTTGTGGGGTAAGTGTGCTTTGGAAGTAGTGCTTAAGGTCCTAATTAATGAGATTTACTTATTTATTTTAATTCTCAGTTAATAGATACGGGCTAGGCAATAGGCTCTGAAGTGTAGTGCAGTCAGGTTCGGTGATAACCAGGGCAGTCACACATTTCATCAACAGCAATACACCAGCAGTATCTTGTCACTAGGCACCTGATAGCAAGACTAACCTAGGTCTCAATTACAAAAACATGAGAAGCATCAAAGCAGCCTTTTAGCTAAGACTCCTAATAAACCTATCAGGGCAAGAATGGTGCTATGTGATTGGAAAGTAATAAATGTGTTTGAAAGAGAGCCTATGGAAGTGTTACATGCATTGTATGGGACATATGAAACAAATTGTACATAGGGTGTGCAAAGGCATAGAAGTAAAAAAAAAGAAATGTGTCTTTGGTGTAGTAATGTTAGATTTTGTTGGGGTGACTGTATATTTGTTTTATAAAATAATTAATTTATTGACAGAGGAAATTAAGGAAATTTCCTTAATTCACAGAATCATCAAGGTTGGAAAAGATCTTCAAGATCAGCTAGTCCAACCATCATTGTAGCACAACCACAATCAAATTTAATCTGTATTTCATAAAAAGATTGAATATAGTGCCATATGAGAAGTGAAGGAGGATGCATAACAAAAAATTGCTGATGAAAAATTATGATGGATTATATTGAAAGAAAGACTGTAAAACTGGAATATGGCTACAGGCAGGGTTTGCTCATTTGATGTCTTTAGTGCAGTTCTAGTTAGCATATAAATAAAAGTAACTAGTAACCTTAAGCTTGAAGGAGAGCAGCATATTGTAAAAGATCCATAACTTTGGAGTTAAGAATAAAGAGTATCTAAGGCAAAGTACAGTGTCAATGTAGAATGATTAGATATAAACTGGACATGAACTCGCCATGAAAGATTTCTAGCCAGTGGAGGAGGAATGAATTTGTTCTCTCAGTGAAAGTAGCAGGGCAGAGCATTCAGCAGTTTTCAATATGGAGATTGATGAGATTATGAAGAGGGTTATGTGATGTTTGCTGGTTATCACACAGGACTGCACCTGATTATCAAAATTCTGGAAGGACTGTGTATAAATCCCTGAGCATTTCAATAGTGGGTTCCACTGATCAATGCAGGTAATTTAGCCATTAGGATAAATGAGTTTTCATCATCATTGTACAAAACACATTTTATATCGTGGATATGGCACAGGTTTCTGTTTCAGAAAATCTTGACTGTAGTGCAAAATGCAACCCTTTTGCAACATGCATTGTGGCCAGATGTATATGTTCATATTTGTAAATGAGTTGTGTATACAAATTCACATACATAATTTTTATATGAAAATGCAAATCAGCTTTGACTGTTTTTGTTTCATGGTCAAAGCTTTTGGGAACTTGCATATTTCAAACAGAGGTTTTGACTGAAAGTTTTTTCTTTCTTTCTTTTTTTTTTTCAGTAACGATGTTTTTCCCCAGCACTTTCAGATCTTGCTGTTGCCTTGTATCAGGAAAATCTGCCACTGAATGTCTGTACAGGAAAATGCTTAAGTATTCAAGAAAATTATATAAATTGAAATGTAAAAATTAATAAATAATTACATGTGTAACAGTGTAGAATTATGCCACTTTTAAAAAAAAAAATTGAGAAAGTGTTTTTAATTGCAAAGCAACATATGCATCATGTACGAAAAGGGTCAGTAAACACTTAATTGTAAAGATGAGATTCCTGATCTGCTCTTTGCAAAATGAATTCTACATGTCATGAAGGGATTGAGTTTCCCTTCCATGCCTGGAAAATGACCTATTGTCAAGAGTAAAATATTTATATGATTGCGCTAAGGAATTCAGTTTAGTATAAGAACACACACATTGTTGGGGAACAGTTAACCGTATAGTAATAACAGTATAGTAAGAAGTGATGTTTAGGGATTGTATGTATGACAATGAGAATTTCCTAGATGAAATTTGATTAAGATGAACTGATTAAGTCTTAGATAATTGAGTTGCTTTTATGAGCAGCATTGCGGAATCAGCATCATTTAAAAACCTGCTGTCTAGTGATTTGGACTAACAACAAAGTTGATTATGGACTTAAAAAATAGTGTGTAATGAGATATAACATTTGAACATTGATACTATTTGTGGGAATGGTATGTTCCACAGAGTTACTGTCAAGTAGTGGAGTATACAAGGAAAAGCAACTGAGCTTTGATTAGTAGCTTTTTAAAAAGAAAAAAAAAATAAAGTAGTTGGTTTATTTTAACAAGAGAGCTGCCAGTTCCTACCAAACTTCGAAATTTGTATTCCATACAGTGCAGCTCAGGTAAATGGTTTTAAGAATTGTTTTTGAACAGGCAAATGAAACATTGTTTTTTGTATTCTAGTTCTGATAAATAGCTGAAGTGTTTAGTTGAAACTCTCCATTGAGAAATGTGTCTGGTGTGAAGAGAGTTAGTCCAAGTGGTTCATGTAATAAGTAATTAGAAAGATGCCTTAATGGAAAATTGTCAGTACTATAACTGCCAACCCCCTATCAGTCTTCTATAACTTGTGTAGCAAAATATACATGACCGTGGTTATTATTTGAATTTTTGTTGTTTTAAAATGGAAAACGTGTTTCTGCAAATGAATCACAGAAATGGGGGCTGGATGATAAGTAGTGAAAGCGCTTTAATTTTGGATGCTATATATTTTTTCTGCCATGTAGTCTGACTTATGGGAGGCATTCCTCATTTATGCATCAGACAAAGTGAAAGAAGCCTCAGTGCAATATGTAGATCACAAACAGCCATCTGTTATCCAAAAGGAAAGAGGAGTGTTGCTGTAAGAGTAAACTTAAAATGTTTTAAGATTAGCTTAGAGATGGCAGAGCTACCTTAAATATTTTGTCCATCTCTGTTGGTATCAGTCCCTGCCATATATGAATGTATACATTATACTGCAGTTTCAGATGCCTGCTATATTTTTTTTCTATTAGGCCAGTTACCTCTAGAACTCACTATATGCTTTCTTTATTGTCTAAATTAAGTTCCTAATTAGGTATGTATATATAATCTTTTATCACCTCAAATAATTCTTTTTCCTTCTTAGGGTGTTTCCCTTTGAAATAATTTTCCAGATCAAACTGACAAAAAAGAAAGCATTTTGAACTTCTTACTTGCTTAGCTTAAGGAGTAAGGTAATGCTTGTTTAGGCCTGTAACATTTCCTTTTGATTCTTTCCATCTCCCAAAGAATTTGTTATTTTTATGTGAATTACGTCCAATTTCCATAGATCTTTCTTGTAATGTGCCTAAAACTTGTTGGTGAATTCCAGACATGGTTGTAAAGAGTGTGGATGAGGAATTTATTTTTTATGTTCAGGCGTCCTTATGACCTCAATTTGTAGGGCAGAATTAAGTACTTGGGTGTATTAATTTTGGTCCACCAAGAGACTTGAAAGGAAGAGAAACTGTTACCTTCCTGTTCCAAGATACAGAGCATCCAAGTATGCAAGTCAAATCTAAATTGCTCCCTTTGTTGGTACTCTGTTACAAATCTATTTGTAGTTTCTCTTCACTTGTTATCCTTAGATCCTTTAAAAATATGATGCCTTTGGGGTATTTCCATCCTACTGAATATATTCCAGAATCTATTCCAGAATATTTCAGTCATTTCAATTACAGTAGCTTGCTTTCTCTTGTAGTCAGTTTGATTTTACTGTTTTCTGTCTGCCTTTTAGCCTCACTAATTTACTTATCCACCTTGTAGCGTCTTGGGAATTAATGAAGCTGTCAAATAAAACAAGGCCTCGTAACAGTTCCTAACAGGCACCACAAGACTAGATAGACTGCTCCTTGTCCTTTATCCTGGGATTCTTATTTGTGGTCAGTTTTCACAGTTTTATCCTGAGCCTTGCATTATTCATTGTTTTTCTTAAGCTTCAGCATTTTTACACAGTCTGGTGTCTTTGGACCTCCTTTTCTGCATTGTAATCTATCCAGCACATTTGGAGTGATTTTTGAGGTTTCATGAGAGAAACATATGCTTTCCAAAAATTGAGTTATGTAATATCCAAAGGTTTCCTTTGGACTGTGTGTGGCTTTTGGAGAAAGTGGTGGTGTTTGTTTTATTGTAAGCTAAATATTGCCTGGTATTCTGTTGTCCTTTGAGACTAACAAGCCTTCTAGGCTTGCTTGGACTGAAATTAAATATAATGTAATTTCAGAGGTAGTGCTCTTACCTAGATGTTTAAAAACATAGTTTTATGGCTACTGAAACCTAGTTTCAAAAATTTTCACTTATTGAGCACTTTTTGATAGTGTTCTTTTTTGCCCAGTACTCACATGGAAGGAATGATATTATTATGTTGTTATATTATAATACTGAGATCGTATTATTATTATTAATACTATTAAACTCTATCAGTTCTAGTAGCATCTGTTAAAGGATGACACTGAAAATGCAGACCCCATCAGCACACAGATCTACCTGGACAATTTTGGAGTCTTGCAAATAAAATTAATTTTCATACCAATATATTGATTATTTGATGTCTCAAAGCATGAAATAGGTGCTACTGGAGATGCAGACTTGGAAAGAAAATAAATTTATAGAGTAGATCTGCTAATCTAATGTGATATGTTCACTGAAGTTAGGCAAGATTGAAAGGAAAGTTGCCATGATTCTGTTTCCAGATTTTTGGGAGGAAAATTGTGTGCTGCTTATGGGTGCCTGGTCAAGTACAGAAATTGGACACATTCTCTCTGGAAGCTGTGCAGTTAAGCGACTGAGACTGGATTCTCTTATAATATGGTGCATGTTTCCTGCTGTGTCTTGAGTTATCTTGCAGCTGCTTTACTTAGGAAATCAGTGACACTTGTTTTCATCCAAAAGCAGGAACTTGGTGACTTGGCTAGTAAAATGAAACGACACTGTTCCCAAAATCTGTGAAGCGTTAAGTACTATGCCATGTTCCAGCCTCCTCACCCATTCACCTCCACCTTCCTTTTCCTGTGCTACTTTTTAACTTATTTTGTGGAGACAGTGTTTTGTGCTGTTTTTCTGAGGACAGGGCTGAGGCTTGTGACCTATTTAATTTTTAAACTCTAATAGTTGAGTAGTGTGCTCGCATTAGGATGATGCTTTTTGGAAAAAAAAATTTGTGAAGTGAAAATAATAATGCAAAGTGGAAAATAGGAAATTATTATGCTGTAAAAACAACTTTGATCAGAGTCTCACATTGTTCAGAGAGGGAAGAGAACCTTCCAAGAAGTGATCACATTCTCATGCTCAGCTTTAGACACATTCTTTATCTTTAAAAGGAAACAGAAGATAATCAGTGAGTAAATCAAATGTAGTTGTGGGCTTGTCTGCAAAACTGTAGCATTCTGAAATAAGGCACTAGGATTGGGCATTTGGAACAAGAATTGTCAGTGCCAAGGTTTCTTGTGCTTTGAGAAAAGTGGGTATGTCTTTCATTAAACTATACCTTTTCTTCATCCCCCGATTTCTTTCTTGATCATTGTCTAAAGAGACCAGTTATGGTGGCTACTCTGAGTAAATCTTTAGGTGCACATTAAAAATCAGGCTATTTTTGTGCTGTAATGAATACGCTTTTAAAAGCATTGTAAGTTTTTTTAATATCTATTTGTTTGAAGAGGAAGTTTGATTTCTTGTGAAGAATCTCCACCTTTTCTTAGTTGCTTTTGGAGAAAAAAATGTATATTTTAAGACCACATGTTTTAACTGCAGTGCTTTTTGTGATGAAGCTTTAAATACCACTAATCTGAGTTTCTCTCTCTTGTTCCAGCACAAGATTACTAGTCGGTTCCCTAATTTCTTTTCTTTTCTGACTGGCACAGAATTGCTTTTTGCCTGGATTACTTCAGAAATTACTTTTTTTAAACAAAAGAAATCAACAGCATCCATTTTTTTCAAGCTTATCCTGGGTAGCTTTTATCTCTTATCATACTTGAAAAGTATTAGCATTTTTAAAATTAAATAGTTACATTTAGAAGTAAATTTCACTCAAATAAAGAGAAATTGTGGCAGTGGTTGCCAAAGGGATGAAGTGCATTACCTGGAAACATATGCTTTATTTCTTATGTTCTGACAGAAAAGGAGATGAATGAGCATGTTAGAGGCACAACTTTTCAGTAAATATTTTATTGTTGTTAGCATAATTTATTTCTATGTCCCTAAGAAACCCAAAACTTTTAAAGCTTATTTTAATCATTTATAAAATGATAACACTGCTACTTCAAAGGTTTAAAAATTCCAAATTATTTGGTATGAACTGTAGCATGACAGTAGAATTCATAATTTCCTTCTTGGTTCCTTTGTAATGTTCCTTCCTGTATATTGCATCTATACTGTGAAATAAAAGAAGTGCTGAAGAGACGGCTGCATCCCCCTGCCTCCAAATGCTGTCCCTGAGCACCATGGGAGTGCTGCTTTGGATGGCGCTTGTTGTCATGGTCCTAAACTGCCCCACAGAACACTGGCAGCTTAATGGCCAGGGGGATGAGCAGCCTGGTGTTCAGGTTTGTTCCTTGGTATCATTTTGTTAAACAGTATACGCAGAGCAGCAGTGTCTCAGGTGAGGTTTTTAAAATGTGCCAATTTGCCAAATTCAGAACAAGATCTTACTTAGTTCCACTGTTTTCTTGTTTTTTCTAAGTGCTTCAAATAGAACCATAGTATGGTTTGGGTTGGAAGGGACCTTTAGCATCATCTAGTTCCAACCCCCCTACTGTGGGCAGGAACACCTTCCCCTGGACCAGCTTGCTCACAGCCACGTCCAGCCTGGCCTTGAAACACATTAATTGCTTTTCATAACTTTCAAACCAGTGAGCAATAGGGGTCCCTGCTCAACAGTCCTTAGTCCCTGCACCCTACTATGTATGCAAGCTGTATAAGGTTCCTTACTCTTTTAGGCCTCTAAGTCTTCCAATCCTCAGCACTGATTGGCAAAGTTCTGAACTGGAGGTAAGAAATGCTTCACATGCAACCACCTGCTGACAGGAGCACTCTCCTAGGAGTGTGCCAGGACTGTATGACAGGACACCCTGATTTGGTGTCCTTCAAGCAATGGAAAGCTGGAATCCAATTTACTGTTGCCTTTTCAGCTGCTGTTGAATAATGTAGTGTCCTAACTACTCTGCAGCTACGTGGAAGTATGCAACAAAAGTATGTGTCCCAAAGGAGAGGGAGATGTCCTTAACCCCTGCAGAGACTTAGTTCTTGAAAAGCTCTTAGGCAGCAAATGCAAATTTGTGCCTGATGACTGATCTAACTTTTGTCAAGGAGAGAGACAGACTGAACAACAATAAATGTCCTTCCATAACCTGCTGTTACATACATCTCTGGTTCATGCTGTTAAGAAGGTAGGAGTTGCAGTGCATTTCTGTCGCCGGGTCCTGCTCTTGGAGGACTAAATTCTCTAGTTCATACGTTCGCCCATCTCTGTCAGTCAGGTGGTGTGCTACCTAGTGAGAATAGCCGTGTTCTGCACACTGTCCATGTGAGGCATAAATGGCTACACAGAGGACAAAATTCTAAAGAATTAGGTCAGTAGGTTTTATATCTAATTAGGCCTCTAATCCTACAAACCACTTACGGTTTTGCATTATTCTATGTTCATTGTGTCTTAAATGGAACTATTCATTTGAGTGAAGTTGTGGGTGTGATTGCATGCAGGATCGGATCTGGGCAATCACATTTCAGCTTATTATTTGTACTGTAGCACTGTTGCAAATCACATATATCTGATGTTACCCCTTGCCCAGTCAGGGTGAAGAGGTGAAGGCGTATCTGAAACTGAGCATGTTTCTGTGTAATGGCTTGCACTCCATTACCATGGCTGTCCAAACCAAGCACTTATAGAAAGGCACGTCGGAGAGAGCATTTTAGCTGTTAAGAGAGTCATAAGGCATAGATTTTCAATGCAGAAGGTCATGAGGCTGCAGTTTCACTGGCTAATGTGCTGCATTTGCATAGACAGAGATTCAGACAGTTAATGGTAGTGCAGAATGCTTTAATGATTTTCATTTGCATCAAGCTGTTCTCACCTCTTAGGAACATAATGGATAAATAAAAGAGGCCTTTTGTTTGCTCTTCATGGAAGTTACCAGTGATTAAGTGGTGCTGAGGGAACAGACTCATGCTCTCTTTTGAAAAAAAAAACCCAACACCAACAACAAAACTGCCCATCAAAGCTGACTTCAAAGTGACCTACTTAATTTTGATTTAAAATGGCATTTGGGTAATTTATTTTAATGTTATGCAGATTTCCTAATTCAAAACACAGAACTGGTCACTCAACTGAAAATACAGAAACACTTATTACATCAGACAAAATACTCATAATTTGTTAGGGCACTTTTTATAGTGTTGAATTACAAACAAAGCTATATACACTTAGATCAGGTTTTCCTCCAAATGGATTCAGCACTTTTTTTATTAAAATTATGTCCAGAATAGTTGTGAGTAATTTGATACTTTTTGCACTATGCTCTGGTGTTTTATAAGAAAATCCATAACAGAGGCTTGCTGGAGAAAATCTTCTCATGATTCCATACTAGTGTCTCCCCATGAAAGACTTCTCCAAGCCCTCTGGAATATGGTGTATTCTCGCAAAGGGATACAGACTTCCACACTATGTATTGGACCCTTGCAGTTCAGTATCAACTTCTTGAGCTCCTCTTTCACGCATCAGTTCAAAAGCCTCTTCTTGAAAAGAGCTCAAAAGAAGTTATCTTCGTCTCTGGCTATGTTACATTTTTAGGCATTTTCTGGAGAATTTCATATGCAGTTCAGTCTCTTTCAGTGTAATCTTAAAAAAAAAAAAATCTGAGTGGCTTTTTAAGAATAAAGAACTGTTCTTAAATACCTTTCTGTCAGAATGGTCATGCTTAAATTTTTGTTCCTGATTTTTAGACACACACATCACAATTTCATTGCTCCTATTTACACATTGGTGCCTTGGTGTCAGTATTTTTGTATTAGGTTTTTCTATATGTCTTAGAGTTTCAACACTGAGTGTCACACTGAGGAGCACAGCCAAGACAGTCCACATCTCAAATACCCAAATTTCAATAGTCTCCACTTAGGGTACAAGAGTGCAGTGTTCCTGAGAACATTGCTAGGATGAACAGGCTTTCAAATACTTGGGTCTTTTGTTTTCAGTTAATGACTTCCAGTTCTTTCAGTTTCTAACCTCCTGCCTTCGAGATAGTGATCTTGAGTGTTTCTTGCGGCATTCAACTTCTCTCACTCAAGCCTGTCATTTAAATCAAGATACAGAACTTGACTTCGTGTATGTGGAGTATTCTCCATTTTCACAGAATCAGTAGGATATTTGGGGAACACAGAATATGCAAATGCAGACCTGCTGAATACATAATTTTTATGGCCCTTCTGTTTTGTATTGGCTTTGTAATTTGTCCAGTGTTTGACTGGGGGCTAATTAAATTACTGAATTTACAATGAGAATATATTAGTCCATCCTTCCCTTCACTGATTTTAATTCTTTACTCCTCCAGTTAATTTTCGTTTACATCTGCCTTTGTGTTCGCAGTGTGGCATGAAAGGACTAGTCAACAGCCTGAATACAGAGCCAGTTAAGGGAGATTTCCATCTGCAATCAATCTCCCTGCTAAAGGAGGAGTGCTGGATATCCTTACATACACAATAAAGATAGGTGAATTAAGACCATTGCCTGAGCAGCATAACAATTCCTTAGCAATTTATGGCAGATTGGGAGAGCAAGGATTTAGGATTGCATCTAAGAAGAGGTCTTGAGTTAAGATTTAAAGGCATGTTTGGAGGTGTGTGTAATTTCACTGTATGGTAAGATGCAAAGTGTCTTCACACGTGGAAATAAGATCCATTACTGACACTGCATTTCAGTACATGTAGATAAAAATCTCTTTTACATGTATTATCAGTGTAGATTTTTTATATTTTGTGTGGTTACAGCCTCATGGCCTGGATCATCTTCATCTTGGTTTTCAGTCATGAACTTACGTGCAACACATGGAAATATAACTTACTCAGTATACATGACTGAGGAAATATTCCAGAAACAAATCCTAGAAGTGAAGATGGAGCATTGTAGCTGATTGTGACAAAATTACAGAAACTCTTTGCTGTAGTGGGAAAACTGTGTTCAAAACCAAGAATGTTCTTATGGTTTTAATTGAGTGGTAGAAAATTACTTCTGTGTGGTCATCCCTGCTAAGAGATTCTTTAAAACCAACATTTTCCATTTTTCCTTATTTCTTTTTTTGGCTAGTAGTTGCCTCCATGAATTGGATATATAAACTATGAATCTGAGGAGGATAAAATGTTTTCTGGAGAATTTTATCCAGATGTATATTACTGTTTCAATAAATATCTTTTTAGTATTGAGGGTAAAGAAGATTTTTTGGGGATTTGGGGGTTTGTTTGGCTTTGGTTGTTTGGTGGGGTTTCTTTTTGTGTGTGTATGTTTTGTTTATTTAAATATCCCAGTTAATGTAGAAACAGCCAAATTCTTGCTGTGTAAAACTCCAGGAAAGTCTATAGTATTTCAGCAGGGATTCATGTGGCCCTTGGGTTTTTGGACCATATCATATTGCAAGCTCCTAAAATAAGACTGTTTGGAAAGCTACTGGCATCCCATCTTTTCTTCTGGAAAAGTTATAAAATGGAACAGGCAGGCTTTTCACTGAGCTGCTGAGAATGCAGTTCTGGCTATGCAATCAGGACTAAATAAGGAGCAAGATCTGCACTAAAAATAGAAATGGAGGCTGATCCAACTGCAGCGTGAGTTATAATCCTCACACAGCAAAGGGCTGGTGGGTTCAGCTGAGGACACTCAGTTACAGAGAATCAAACAAACTTTACCCTGCTCCTAAAAAACCATCATAATCCTGCTGCTCTAACCAGATTTTTACCAGTCAGCAGAACTGTTAATCATGCCTGAAAATTATTTAACACGTTTTTTTCAGATGTAGATTTTAATTATTATTATTTTATTAGAGAGAGGATTATATTTGTCACATAGTAAGAGTGAAGTGTGGGTTGGTGTTACATAACTGTGTTTGAAGAACACGTAAGAAAATGACACAGGGAGATTTACTGCACTTTCCTCTCAGCCGGATAAATACGTTCTTATCACTGCTGTGTGTGTTAAGCTGATGTGTCCACTGACATGACATGACTCCAGTTGGGCATGATGAGCTGATCTGAGTATCTGGCCAGGCCTGGGCTCTTGTCACAGACTGTGCAGTTCACAGCCTGTACCTCAAGGAAAGTTACTCTACTTATTTCAAGAACAAAGCACAGAACTGTGTAGGTCATTCCTGCACCCTTCCTTTCCCTCCCCTCCTCTTTGTTGGTAAAGTAGTTCAGAACATATTTATCTTTCATTTGTGCATTTCCTTTCAACTAACACATAACTCATAAGCTTAAGCCAAAACTTGCCCAGGGAGTTCAAATATATCCTTTGATCCAGAATAGATTGCTATTGCTTGTTTATTGTTAGAAACATTTGCTTAAATATTTGGATTACATGAGCATGGCCAGCTACAGCTATGTTCTGCTTGCTTTCCTTGCCTGTTCCTGTATCTCTCCAGGCAGTGATAGAGCAAGCATGAACAAATTTTCTGTTACTCCAGTCTTAAAAGGCAGAGATTCTGTAACAGACTTTGACAATTCATCATATAATTTCAATTTTTCTAAATATTGCGTATGAAAATTTTAAGAAGTAGTAGATGCTAAATAGCTCATCTACCAACTAAATGTTTAAAAATATTTTAAGTAATTTTTAGTTTTCAATGAGCTGCAGAATTTGTTACTGATAATGCACACCGTGCATGTATCTCTTGCCTGTTAATCACAGGAGCTGCTCACTCAAATTGGAAGACAGTCAGTGGAGGAGAAACATCTGGGTCGTTGGACACATGGGAAAGCTTACGTAGCAGTGGGAGTATGTGGAAGAAGACCAAAAGACAGAGATCATCAAACTTGCACAGGCCAAGAACAAGGCAAATAAAATACACAATGTCAGTGAGTCACAACTCAATTTCTTGGTTGCATTTTCCTTCTTTAACTCCCTGCCCACCGAAGTATGAACTACAATATTCCCTGTTTCCAGGCTCCTATCCCAGCACCACTGTCATCTCTTTCACATCCCATACTGAGTGCACAGCTTAGCAGGAGCTGTGAGCAGCTGCCTTGCAGAAAGGCAAGCTGATCGACACCATCTTGTTGCTGGGGAGGCAGCAGCCTCATTCTCCAGCTGAGTTCAGAGGCCTTTTTCTTGCTTTGTTGTTGTGTTCTCATCATTTAGGCTTTTATTTGAAGATCTGTATTTTCTGGTGGAAAAAAAAATGGAGTGCGTGCGATCCAGGAGGCATAGAGAAGGGAAGTTGTTTGATAATTGCTGTGAACACTATACAGTGAAATATGTGTATCATTGTGTTTTGGTCACATTCAAAACTTACACTGATTAATTGTCTCATTTTTCAACATAAGCTAAATCTCTGTAAGACTGTGTAGGGTTTTGTATTAGTTTAAGAATGGGCTACGTGCACCTAGTTTTCAGGTGCAATTAGCTATTTGAAAGAAATAATTTGGTGCAATAAAAGCGACATTACACTTTAAAAAATCACACTCAATCCAACAAAGAGTTGTTAAAATCATATATGGAAAGGTGAAAATCCTTTTAATAGTATATTTTAGGTAACTGAAGGTTGAACAAAGAGAAAGTGGCATTACTTGAGCTCACAGTTTCAGCTCAGATAGTGTATTACGTGAATGTTCATATCAGTTTACAATATCTGGTTCAAGATTAAAAAACAGTGGTGGTGAACTGTGGAGTATAACTGAAATGTTAAGACAAAACTCCAAAACTAAGTATGAACAGGTATAAAATCCTACCTTAGCTGCCTCTTCACTATTAATTCTGAATGTAATAAAAACATGGAATACTTTTGTGGGTTCTTACACATGCAGAATGAATGAATTCAAATTAAGAATCTTTTTCTTAAAGAGGATGTTTGTTTTTTGTCAGAGCCCTTTTGAAGTACAAGGAGAGGTCACAGCTGTTCTTTTCATTCACATGTAGTCTAGTAAAGCAAACAACATATGTATGGGGCACAAGAGTTTAGCACTCAGAACATAGGGATTTGTATATGATTTTGAAAACTGTAAATAACAAATTACGCTTAACCTTTATCCTTCTGCCCATCAACATGATTTGTTACTACAGATTTGTGTTCGAATTGAGGTTTTCATATGTTAGTTACATTGTTTAGAAAAATAAAAATTTTCTCACAGAATGCAAAATAGAAAGGCCCACATTTACATTTTCAACCTTAATTCCAATTGTCATAAGTCTTAAATACATAATTATATATATAGTTACCACATTTCCATAATCATTTAAGACCTTGATCTGTGCTCCAATGAAACCTTTTTGTAAATCACACTTAACCACATTTTGTACTGTGAGGATACAGGACTGACCTCAGATATGGGCATATTGCCATTTCCTTAGAGCTTGTTGGCATCTGGGTACCTGAGTGAGTTCAGTGGGTTCATACAGTAGCATCCTAATGGTCATGAGCAGTCTGATGGTAGTCCTTGCTGCCATAATATATCTGGAATGGATAAGGCTTGGGGAGGAGGCTTATACCATGCTTACTTCTGGTCCAGCGGACTTTTGATTCCATTACAGTGTAGACAGAGCTGTGGTGGTCTCGTTTACCCTCAGAGTGGAGCTTTCAAATAGCGAGGATTAAAAAACAAAATGCATCACTCAATTTCTTACAAGTCAAGTGGAAAGAATAGCTGAATATTTCACAAATACAAATCAGCTCATCCCTTTATTTTGTTTTTATTTTTCTTCTTGGAGGCAGTGAGCTACAGAAACCCACCAATTTGCACATGGTCATAAGGAAATTTGCTTTTGAATCAGGCAGTGAATTTCCCTTTGACTTCTCCAAACCACAGAACTCTTACCTCTCATTTTACTCTAAAAATTCTGTCAATGCAGGGGAACTGTGCTTGCTAGACTGAAACACTAGAAAGCAGGCAAGTATTTCAGTGCAGAATAGGTGGTTGCTATTCGGTTATATGATAATATAAATGAATTTCCTGTAGGAAGAATATAGGATAGTTCTTGTTGTCTCACAAGTCATGACAGAAAGTTGTCATCTGATATTTTTTGGATGGCCTCTTTAGAGTTAAGTCATACCCTTAAACCAATTTCCAGTGGACAAATATCTAAAGCAGAAGAGTCATCATGATTGTTAGCAATCTTCTTATATGGCTTCATGTCAACAGTGTGAGAATATGGCATTACTCTCTGTGCCAGGAAGAAATTAAATTATGGCACTTGCATAAAATTGTCTTTTTTTGTGTTGTGCTTAGTCTGCAGAATATCTGGTTAAAAGATTTCAGCAGATAGTCCTCTTCAAAACACAAACAGGAAATCAAAAACTGTTGAAGGCTTCTACTCAAAATAGAGTTGTCCTGAATGGACATCTTCACAGCACAAGTCAACAAGACAATGATTTCCTTGTTCCAGGGATAGCTGTTTCCTTTTATTCTTTCTTTTCAGTCCTTCTAGGTCCCAGATTACTTGGCAAAATCAAGTAAGACTCAGCAAAATTAACCTTTTTAATCAGTACTTGCCAAGAGAGTCCTGGTTTCCAGATATCCTGAATAGATTAACTGCAGAACTAATGGACTTCGAGCATCTGGAACCACCAAACAAAGGAATGGTTTGATATCTGTACTTAAAGTTGTTCCCTCTCTTAGACTGAATACTGGATGGCTGTTAAGAATAAGAAGTGCTACTTTTCAATCAGTCTTGCAGAATGGTAAGAAGACATCATAGAGGCAAATTGAATTGGCAAAGAAAATGAGATTTTCCTCCTAGAAGTATCTTGAGTTCGTTTGAGGAATTGCTGCATGATGCTTTAAGCTATCTTCTGGCTTTGGAGCAGTGATCAGTCCTGAAGGGTGAAAGAATTTGAACATGCAGCAGTCTGTATTCAGTGACTTCACTCACCTCTCTGGATTCTTCAAGTTCCTTGAAGTGTCCAGCCAAGGTAAATATGCTAGTTTTCCCACCTCAGATTGGAACCTGCATCTGGAACCATCGGCTCCCAGGAGTCCCTATCTTTGACAAAAATCTCATGCCCTTGATGACTTTGGTCAGGTAGGATAACCTGGAGGCCATCGCTCTAGTGACGAGAGACTTAAAAGTACAGCTGATCCCTCTCCTCTGAATGGATATGGGGCACTGATCAGAATCCTTCAATTTCTTCTGCTGAATTTCTCCATCTGAACTAGAAAATTCATCTTTCTGGATTCTTTTGTCAAACCACATGTTGTTGGAGACAGTCATCTTTCCACACATGGGATGTAACAGGTACCCTGTTAACTACAGAAAGTGAAGTATTTGAAGATACTCACTTGACTTTTCCAACCTAATTATATTGCAGACTACAAGTCTGTCTAAAGATTGTTATGGCAATTCCAGGTAAACAGTTAGATCATACTCTGTCAGAGCAGCATCTGTGCTGACAATTTCAGTAAGAAAATTATTTATCTTAGACATCTACAGAGCACATCCTGAAGCTCTGTCTTCCCAATTCAACAGATGTTACATATATTAATAACTCTTGATGGGTTACAATGTAAAATGGTGTTCCAACTGCAGCCTCTCAAGAATCTGAGACTGCAGTGTAATGATTGTTACAGCATATACTGCAGTGGAAATACAGTTACATACTGCATATGGATAAACAAAAAATGATTTACCTATCAGTAGTGATCAGTGCTAGGTGTACACATATCCCACACAGCCCCCAATCTCTTTTCATTGTACTCCTGCACACTTAGGATTTTCATACACATAAGGTGCACTCAGTGTGCTATTGCCCAAATTAAAATCTCAAGGTGCCTCAAGGCTTACATGTGCTATATAGCTATAGGAGGCCTTGCAGTCCCATAAACAAATGTGCAACTCCAGCAGATAGGCGTATATACCTCTCACTGAACTCCTAGTACCTTATCATAAGTAACTTCATTCAGTCAGAGGAATGAAAGCCTTTCCTATAGGTTCTTTGTGCAGTGAAACTAGCAATACTGGATAGCATAATCCTGTTCAGTCATACAAAGAGTAAAGTAACTTTAAAATGCACACGCATTGTGTGTGAGTACCTGGACAAACCACACTGGAAATAGCGTGAGTTACTACTTCTAAGATACTGTTCTATAAGTCCAAGTTTTGAAACTTTAAATGGAATGTGACATCAATGAATAGCTTGGTTTATAGCTATATCTGCACAGTGAGTGTGCAATTCTAGTGTCATGTATAATATTTAAGAACAGAAGCAAAATTACCAAAAAACATCACCAGGCAAACAGTTAAAAGACAAGGGTAAGCCATTATCCCTAAAAGCAAAAATACAGACCAATCCACAATGAAATAAAAATTGGCAAGAGCACATGAACATTTGCTCTCGAAGAATTCTGTACATTTCCAAATCACAGCCAAGCAAAACACAGGTAGACATCTGTCTGCAATCTGCATAGTTGCAGGATGTGTCTTCTGCCAATTCATCCCTTAAATAATAAGCATTTCTCTGCAATCATATTATTGTCATACCTCATATACAGTGGCTTAAACTTTTCAATATCTCATAAATAAGAACAGTAAACTAAACTAGGGATTAGACAGTGTGAAGCCTGATAGGAAAATAAGGATTCAGGAGACTGTGCAAAAAAAAATGTAGGAAAAAACTGGGAAAATGAGAGAAGAGCGGAAATGGAGCAAAATAATAAACTCTGAGGAAAGAGTCAGTGCCAGTATATGTAATATCCTACTCTCAAGAAAAAAGAAAAAGAATGAAGCACAGATGGAAACAGGAGGGTATATTCATCCAAACCCATTACAGGAAAGCAAGACAATTGTTCCTCTTTTTTTTTCTTTACCATATTTTAATACTATTATATAAAGTCATGCATTGTAACAGTTGAGGGAAAGGTATACCTAGAAATTAAAATCAAGCACATGCCATAGGAAGAATCATGAACCACAGACACAGGAAATAATGATGGTCATCATTTCTAGAGAATTCCTGGGCCTTCTGAAAGCCAGGGATCAAAATCAGACTTGAACCCCCAATTAAATATGGCACTATTATTATCAGCAGGTTTGTTTTCTTGTGAGTCAAACTCTGTTCTTACCTTTACCCTTTTGTCTTAGTGGAAAATCAGCAAGTACATATGAACACAGAATTATTTTCTTTTCCATAGTGATCAAACCCAAATGTTATTTTACCTTTGCCAGTTTTGTGTAGGGTGATGTGCCATCTTGCATATTTATTTTCCTGGAGTGATTCCCAGAAGTATGGTATGCTTTTTCTTGCTCATGTCTCACTAGCGTTATTTATGAGTTGTGTACACCAGGTTTTCAGTCCCTGGGGACAGGCCTACACAGGAAATCTGTGGACAGTATTTAATACATAAAAGTATGAGACCAGTAAAAAAGCAGCTGCTGAATGGTACTCCAAATTGATTCACAATTTCAAACTAGATTGTGGCTAGGTTAGCATCTGTGGTTTAAACCACAAATACCTTTAGCTCTTTTGTCATGTAGGAGGAAGGCTCCTTTGTCAAGTGGAAACAACTGAAATTGCTAATTTTTCTTGGTTTACAGATTTCAAATTCCGCTGTTATGACAGTCTAATAGCAGTATTGTTATTGTTATTGATCCTTACTGATCACATAGAAAGCATGTTCTAAAGATACCTTTTTTTCTGCATATTAGATGCAATCAATTCTCTTTGGCTATAAAGTAAATCAAGACAAGGCTCTCTTTCTCACTTGCCATCACAACTGATAAGAGCTGATAGGTATATTATCCCTTCGATTACACTTTTGCAATCCCATTAATTGGAAAATAATATGACCTGGGGAAACTTAATGGCCAGTAATGGTACATAGGAAAGCTGACATACAAAGTTTGATCTACATTTTAAACTGCAGTTGCGTTTGCAGGTTGGCTGTTTGAAAAAACCCACAGTTTTTACCATACCCTAGAACTTCCGTGAGATGCCATAATTCCTCAAAACAGAACTGATGGATAAGCATTCTGATAGGTCAAGCCAGGGAGCAAGGCACCCCCCACACACCTCTCTGATGTTCTAATTCATCTGACAAGTGAGTTCGATATTCATTAATGTGTTCTTCATCTGCCAAATGTTCCTTCCCTAGGTCTCTTTATAACAGCTGCACTAGGTGTGATGCTGTCAACTCAGGTAGCTTGTTAACGTGTTGATATTATACTTCAAGGATGTTCCTAGGCTTGCCTCTAGGCCAGCTCTAGTGTCGGTGCAAACTGCAAGCAGAGGATCTCACTTGCAAGGTTGTCTGCATGTCTGTCTAGGAGTTTAATAGCTGGTAGTCAGCAAGGTGGTTTAACATGCTGCCAGTACAATGGACAGGTGATGTGGGACTGTTCTTGTGCATGAGAAGCAGATGGAGTGGGGAGCACAGTTCCATGCCAGCTACAACCCAAGATCATTCTCCGAAGTGCTGGGCCAAAGCTCCCTTTCTAGTGATGGTGCACAAGCAATTGCCCTTCTTCTGTGCTAGGCTGGGCACTCTTGCCTGGTGCATACTGGCTGCTGAGCAGGAGGGAAATGCAAGGGCTATAATTATGGTGGAGGAATTAACACTGCTACTTTGGTTCCGCTGTGTGTCATTGACAGCTATCAGACCTACTGGTGACATGCAGGACAGAACTGCTGAGGTGACATTCTGTTTACTACCCTTTACCCTCTTGTTTCTGCTAACACCTGAACTCCCAAAGCAATTCTCTTCAAGGCGATTCACCCAGTGACCCTAAAGAGCTGATGACTCAGTGGGATATGGAGCAAGGTAGCTTAAGGACAGGCCTGACTGTGCAGCTTCTGCCTTCTCTGCTACCGCTCTGTAAAGTCTGGGATCTGGACTGGGGGAAAACCAGCCAGTAAGTAGCTTAAAGGAAGGGCATCATTCCTGCCCTCACTAACCCTTTACTGAATTAAATGTTCCAAGTAAAACCAATTATCTCACTGAGAGTCCAGCACTTGCATCTCTCTCTACAAGCTCCCTGACAGCAGTACCATGCCCAGCTGAAACAGTTGCCTCCTCTACCCTGACACCTCAAAGTGCCAGCAGAGCTCCAAACCTTTTGCTATCTAGCAGAGCCCTGACAAATATTTTAAACAGGTATTGGATAAGACCAGTGTGTATGTCCGGGTGCAGACAGTTGTTGCCCATGGTAGTAGGAACACAGTCAAGGAGAAGAAGCTATTGGGGTCTTTTTCTTCATCTCAGTCACAGAACCTGAAGATGGCTTTCTTAAAGGCACCCTATCCATCACACATGCTGCAGCTGACACGGAGTCAGGGATATAGCACTGGCCTTGAAGAAGCAGCGCTGTAATTTATGCTGAGTAACAGGGTAGGGACAAGTACATGCATCCCATGCTTCAAGCCAGAGCAGGATGCCTTTTGCAGAGACACTATAGCTTGTTAGGCAGAAACAACTTGAGAGAGTGGGATAAAGAGGAGAGGCTGTGCTGCTAAGGAGGAACAACAAGCTGGTAACTGGGGATGAGGATTGAGCAGAGCAGATGCTGATGCCTTACCCTGGTCCTTGGTCCTACAGGTATTGGCCTGGCCAGAACTGCAAGGGATGATCTTGTACATTTCCTGTTGTTTTTAAGTAAACCAAATTAGCATATGTTATTTGTGAATTTATGCTCAGTGTTTGTTTAGTTGGGGTTTTTTTTCATATCACAGAATGGTTGGGGTTGGAAGGAACCTTAAAAATATCTGGTTCCAACCATGGGCATGTTTGTTTGTATTATTTTGTTTAATAAGAAAGAAATCACTCAGAAGCATGACTAGACTTGCTCACAAGTAGGTTCGTTTAGTTGCAATCTGCCTGGTCAGTTGTAGGAGAAAAACTACACTGGTTTGAACCAGATTGAGTAGCAAGGATACTTTAATTTGAGGCAGCAGAGGGAAAATTGTATAACACTCTTCTGCTGTCCTGAGTGGGAGAAGAAGCCAGTGAATTGCATGATTTTTCTGTCTTTGTAATCAGTTTGTTATGCAGAGAGCAATGCCATGGGATTCAGCATTTTATCTGCTGGGCTTTCCCTGGCAGCATCTGAAGAAGTTCATTATAAGTGTTTATCACATGATCCACTTAATCAAACCACTGAAACTCGGAGAATAAGTAAATCTAACAAGACCCTTCGGAGCTGCCTTATAAGCTACTTACTGATATATACTCTTCTTTGGTGAGTGTACAATGAGTTTCCTTGTGTCCCAGTCTATGATACAGGAAGTTCATTATCCCCAGTCCGAATTCAGATGTAAAGAAAGGAAGCAGGGCTTACAAAGAAGTGACAGATAATTTGCAAAGGATTTTAGTTAGCCACTCAAATCCCAGATAGAGTCAGACTGTAAGCTCTTAGTAAGAACAGCCTTCTGGTATTCAGCATTAGGCTCAAGGCAGCTATCTGCATAGCTGGTTCTAATGTTGGAAAACACAAACAACACATGAAAAATTATTTTCTCCTTTTGATTAGAGGAAGCATGTGAGAAAAAAAAAAGAAATCAGAACTGAAACCATGCTCTTAGCTGGGTGATAGCACTGCATGATAGTCAGAGCCAATAACTGAGCTGATGCAAAATGCCTTGAAAGCCTGCTAAATCCCAGCTTGCACTAAGGTTTTGAGACACTTAGACTTGTCTGACAAGCTGAGAGCTCACAGACATGCTGTTTGCAACCTGTATTTGTACACTGTACGTCTGGTAGGACAAAGTGCATTTCCCTGTGATGTACCTAAGAAATGTCCTGGCTGTATAGAGCATGTAGGTCAGGGACTGTTCTGCCTCCTTGAAGGCATTCAGTTTACTGAGCTCTGTCACAAGCAATGTGACACCAGAGTTTCTGGCACTCACTGTATTTTTTCACCAATGCTATTTCACAGATAGTGTCTCATAAAGGCTTGTCTTCTTTCTGCCTGCTGAAGACCAGTTTGGATATCACCACAGATGTAGGCTTGGGCCAATCTTAATGTAGAAATGCCCTGGATAATTTTCCCAAGCACCACCCTGTCTCCATTCAATAGCACTGCTCAGCTACACCTCTTATTTTACCTCCCAAAATATGAAGGCAGTATAGGATCACACCAAACACAATATTGATTTTGTGTAGGGATGGGCAGGCTGAGCCTGATGTGGTCTCCAAATTAACCTTTTTTTGTACTGAAAACTGTCCTTGTGGCAAAGAGCATTGGGCAGTTCAAGACAAGCTACTCTGTAAGACATCAAAACCAGGGAAGTGTGCAGAACTGACAAAAATGGGAAACAGAAAAATCTTGTGCTGGTTTGATGAGCATGGTGGTTTTTATCTAGTATAGCTCCAGTAAAGCAAGTCACAAAATTCACACCATTGTCTGGGCACTGCTTTGAGGGAACAGTGAAACCTGTCCCTCCAGTGCTGAAGTCCATGCAGCCCAGAGCTTTAAAATTCAACTTGTTAATTTCTCCTGGGAGTAATTAACTGCAGTCTGGAATGACCAAGGACTCTTGACTACATCAATCAGCAGATGTGAGGGTTTGAGATGTGCATTTCCATTCATTGTGTTAGAGGAAACCTCTTTGTTTTCCATGTCCTGTGTACCTGACTGTCTTGTCTTGACTGCTGGTACACCAATATATATCAAATTGTCATTGGTATGGCTGTGCCCTCAGGAGGGACTGTACTGCTTTAGTAGGTTGGTTTCCGACTAGTAAGTTAAAAAGACTGTTTTTCTGTCTTTTCACTCCTCATTTTAAAAATAGTAAATGCTATTTTACCTCTTTTAAAATAAAGCTTGACACAAAAAGAGATGAATCTGTGCTAGCTTACTAGTTTTGCTACTTCACTCATTTTTATTACAGTATAATTCCCTTCTTTTCTCACTTCATTATTGTACTCTGTCTTCTCAGTTGCTATTGTGCCTATTTAAAGAGCCCCCTTCATCTTTCTTTTGGGACAGTCTTACTGCTGGCTTTCTGCTGTTTCAGCTTCTACACAGCTGGTGCTCCAAGAAAAAACTGTCTCATGTAAGGCTGGGAGAAGAATGGATCCATAAAAATAAACATTTTTTGTATGTATGTAGTTCTTTAATCAGTGTATCTTCAACAACCTTACCTAAGCAGCCACTTTGCTATGTCTCAGCTTCTTAGGTAAGGAGGATGGAGCAGAGTATGGGTAACTTTCTGGTGTCTGCAGCAATGCAGTCATAAAATGGAGAATAAAACTTCTGTTTTCCAAATGATCCACTGTCCTGTACATGGTGAGACCCAATACCAAGCATCTGGAATCATTGTCGGTAGGGATATTTTTAGTCAGCTGTAAAGAGAAATGGTCAGTTGTCCACTGTGTGCTGTTTATTTTGCATTTGGGATCCATTAGTGGCTGTATCAATGCTGAGGCTGGATCTCAGTGTCTCTGTACAGCCTGCTGGGAGAGAAGATCTGGGAGGAAGACTATGACAAGTGCATCTGGCCGTGTGCATTTGCACATGTGTGAGGGTGCACACAATGCCCACTGAGAATGGATACTACCAGATAGTAACCAGACTGGGTTTGGTCAGTGCCAAGCCAGACTAAATTCTCTATCCCACAGACTCACAGAATCAACTAGAGTGCAAAAGATGTCTGAGGTCATCGAGTCTAACCTGTGACCCAATACCACCTTGTCTACTAGACCATGGCACTAAGTGCCGTGTCCAGTCTCTTCTTAAATACCTCCAGGGACGGTGAATCCACCACCTCCCTGGGCAGCCCATTCCAATGTCTGATCACTCTCTCTGTGAAGAATTTCTTCCTAATGTCTGACCTAAACCTCCCCTGGCACAGCTTAAGACTGTGCCCTCTTGTCCTACTGCTGGTTGCTTGGGAGAAGAGACTGAGCCCCACCTGGCTACAGCCTCCTTTCAGGTAGCTGTAGAGAGTGATAAGGTCTCCCCTGAGCCTCCTCTTCTCCAAACTAAACATCCCCAACTCCCTCAGCCACCCTCATAGGACTTTTGCTCCAGCCCCTTCATCAGCCTCGTTGCCCTTCTTTGGACACACTCCAACACCCCAATATCCCTTCTAAACTGAGGGGCCCAGAACTGGACACAGTACTCAAGGTGTGGCCTAATTAGTGCTGAGTACAGGGGAAGAACCACTTCCCTGGTCCTGCTGGCCACACTATTTCTGATGCAGGCCAGGATGCCACTGGCCTTCTTGGCCACCTGGACACACTGCTGGCCCATGTTCAGCCTCCTGTCAATCAGTCCCCCCAGGCCCCTCTCTGCCTGGCTGCTCTCCAGCCACTCTGTCCCCAGCCTGTAGCGCTGCAGTGGGTTTTTTCGGCCAAAGTGCAGGACCCAGCACTTGGCCTTGTTGAGCCCCATACTGGATTCAGCCCACCTATCCGGCCTGTCCAGGTCCCTCTGCAGAGCCCTTCTACCCTCCAGCAGATCAACACTCCCCACCAGCTTGGTGTCATCCGCGCATTTGCTGATGGTGGACTCAGTCCCCTCATCCAGATCATCAATAGGGATATTAAAGAGGACTGGGCCCAACACTGATCCCTGGGGGACACCACTGGTGACCAG
>VWZF01003401.1:1080186-1263563 GCA_013396755.1 Sclerurus mexicanus
GGCCATCCAGCCAGTTCTTACCCCAGCAGAGAATGCACCTGTCCAAGCCATGGGCTGCCAGCTTTTCCAGGAGTGTGCTATGGGAGGCGGTGTCAAAGGCTTTGCTGAAGTCCAGGTAGAATATATCCACAGCATTTCCTTCATCCACCAGAAGCGTTACCTGGTCATAAAAAGAGATTAGATTGGTCAGGTAGGACCTGCTCCTCCTAAATCCATGCTGGCTGGGTCTGATCCCCTGTCCATCCTGTAGGTGCTGTGTGATGGCACTCAGGAGGATCTGTTCCATAACCTTGCTGGGCACTGAGGTCAGGCTGACAGGCCTGTAGTTTCCTGGGGCTTCCTTCCAGCCCTTGTGGATGGGTGTCATACTGGCCAACTTCCAGTCATCTGGGACCTCCCCAGTGAGCCAGGACTGTTGATAAATGATGGAGATGGGCTTGGCAAGCTCATTTGCCAGCTTCCTCATCACCCTAGGATGAATCCCATCTGGTCCCATAGGACTTGTGAGGATCCAAGTGCTCAGGAGGGTACTAGCTGCTTTCTCCTGGATTATAGGGGCGCTATTCAGCTCCCCATCCCTGTCTTTCCCAGGAGGCCAGTTATCCTGAGGACAACCTGTCTTATTGTTGAAAACTGAGGCAAAAAAGTTGTTAGTACCTCAATCTTCCCCTTGTCTTTTGTAACTATGTTCTCCTTCGTGTCCAACAAAGAATGGAGGTTTTCTTTGCCCCTCCTTTTGCTACTGATGTAGTTATAAAAACACTTTTTGTTATCCTTAACTGAAGTGGCCAGATTAAGTTCAAATTGTGCTTTTGCCTCTCTAATTTTCTTTCTACATGACCTAACTACATTCCTAAACACTTCATGAGTTACCTGCCCTTTTCTCCAAAGGCAATAAACTCTCTTTTTTCCCTAATTTCCTGCAAAATCTCCCTGTTCAGCCAGGCCAGTCATCTTCCCTGCTGGCTTGCCTTTCAGGACATAAAGACAATCTGCTCCTATGCCTTCAAGATTTCTTTCTTGAACTCTAATCTATCCTCCCTGGACCCCTTTGTTTTTAAGGGCTGTTTCCTAAGGTACTCTCTGAACCAGACTCCTGAATAGGCTGCTCTGCCCTCCAGAAGTCTAGGGTAGAGGTTTTGTTGATACCCTTCCTTACTTCACCCAGTATTGAGAACTCTTTGTCATTTCATGGTCACTGTACCCCAGGCGGCCTCTGACCACTACATCTCCCACCAACCCTTCTCTGTAAACAGCAGATCTAGTGGGGCCCCACCCCTGGTAGGTTCATTTATCAGCTGCAACAGGGAATTATCCTCCATACACTCGAGGAATCTCCTAGAGTGCCTCTTCTCCACTGTATTGAGTTCCCAACAGGTTAAAGTCACCCACAAGAACAAGGGCTGGTGAATTTGAAACATCTGCCAGCTGCTTGTAGAATAATTCATCACCCTCTTCATCTTGGATGGTGGTCTGTAACAGACACCCACCAGGATGTCAGCTTTGTTGGCCTTCCCCCTCATTCTTACCCATAGGCTCTCAACCTTATCATCACTGACATCAAGTTCTGTAGAGTCAAGAGATTCCCTAACGTACAGAGCCACCCCTCCACTTATCCGACTTCACCTATCTCTTCTGAAGAGCAAGCAGTGGTCCATTGCAGCATTCCAGTCAGGCAAGTCATCCCACCCCATTTCCACCATGGTGACTACATCATAGCATTCCTGCTGCATGATGGCTTCCAGCTCCTCTTGTTTGTTGCCATTAGTGTACATGCACTTCAGCTGGGCTGTTGATTTCACTGCTAACCCCTGCTTTCCATGCTTAGGCTCATCTCTGGAGAGCCTGGTTTCAACCCCTTCCCCCTTCAAATCTATTTTAAAGCTTTGCCAACTTAAATGCTTTTTCTTTTGTGTTCTTTTGCCCTGGCTAGATAAATGAAGCCCATCTGACTGTAGCAGGCTTGGTACCATAAAAATTGTCCCATGATCAAAAAAACCAAAATTCCACCGGTGGCACCCACCTGTTGATAGAAAGGGTTTTCCTACTCCTCTCCCCATTCATCCCTGCTACTGCAGGAATTGAGGCAAACACCACCTTGTGCTCCTTTCCCATCAACTAATTGACCCAAAGCCTTAAAGTCCTTTTTAATTAGCCTGGTACCTCTTTTATCAGTCTCATCACTGCGTCTGGACTACCAACAGTGGGTAATAGAGGGCCGGATCAGCTTGAGGAGTCTCCTGCTAATATCCCTGACCCAGGCCCTGGGAAGACAGCAGATTTCCCTGTGGGATGGGGCTGGTCGGCACACAGGGCCCTCAGTTCTCCTCAAAAGGGAGTCACCTACTACAACTACCCTTCTTTTTTTCTTAATAGCTGTGGTTGTGATCTGGCTGATAGATGGGGTGCAACCGGGAGACCCTTCAGACAGATCTTTTTGTTGAGTATCATCTGCCTGCCTCTCTAGGTCCAGGGCTTCATACCTATTCTTTAAGGGCACCTGGGGAGGTGATGGGGGTCAGGAGGGGATTCTTTTACCTCTCCATTCCCCCTCATCTACTTGGTCTGTTCCATCTACCTGATGGGCAGGTCTTCTCTGACTCCTGCTGAACTTCTTTTGGGGTTGAAAGGGTGCAACTCTACCAGTCTATTTGCCTTTTCTCCCTCATACTCCTCAGCCTCTCTACTTTTTCCATAAGCTCTCTTACTAAACAGAGCAAGTCCTTCACCTGATCACACTGTATGCAGGTGTCTTTCTCACTATCCTCTGGTACTAATGCCAGGCTAAGACACTCCCTGCAGCCAGTGACCTGGGCAGCTGCATCCTTCTTGCGGGTTCTGTCTGGGTTAGCATACTCCTGCTGGCAGCAGCAACCAATGGGTTTCAATCATTTGGAAACCATTGCTGGATCTGGTTGAGTTGGAGAGAAAAGAAAAGAAAAGAAAACAAAACACCCAAAAACCACACCAAACAAACCGCCCAGCCTAAGGATGAAAGATTCCTTAATGCACTCACTGCTTCTGGGCCATTCGACTCAATCCCCAGTAATCTTATCTGTTTAAAAGTCTTTCTCACTGAATTTCTTCTTTTGAAGACTGCAGGGTTTTTAAGAGTGGACTGCAGCACCTGCTCCTTGCTGGAAGTCCCGAGGCTGGCACTTGCAGTGCCGAATGTGCCGGTCACAAAGCATCACATTTACCAGACTTTCACTGAGTGTAGCTGATGAGAAACAGAACAGACATGTTGTAAGGACTGTCAGCCCAAATAAAGGAAGGTAGCTTTGATGAAAGCCTCCCAGATAGTATTTCTAGAATATACTTCTTTAGAAAAAAGAAAAAAATCCAAAGAATGAAATTCAGTCAGAATGAGCTCACTGCAGGTGGTGCTGGTCATAATTTTTTTTAAATCAATTTTAGTTATTTTAATAGTTGTTTTTTTGTCTAATGCCTGCCATTACAGTATCTTTTTCTGCAGTCCCAGAAAACTCACACTTTTCTGGTTCTCTGGAGCTTACCCCTGGGGTTTTTCCCCGTTCTTAGAAGACTGATATGAGACAAACAGAGAGAGGACTTCATCTGCCCAACCAGCAAACTAGATACTGGGAAGTTGCCTACTCTCTGGCAGATCCCTCTTCCACAACAGTCAGCCCTGCAGGGATTTACATGCACTGGGTGCATCCACGTTTCACCTGAGATTCCCTGCATCTGTCCATTAGCCCCATGGACTTGGCAGATGCAGAGGCTGCTGTGAAGCTTCCCTGACTCAAGGGTTAGATGGGCAAACAGGAGCTTGCCCTCTCACTGTCTGGAAACTGGAGAAGTCCCCAGTACCTTTCAATGAAGAACAAATTTAAAAAAAACCCTGCCTTTGCTTTTGGTGGCATTTTTTCCATTTTGCATGTATCTGGACAATGGTATGCAGTGCTCAGAGCCACGATGGGGAGTGCTTGCGTTTATTTTTGTCTAATCCCATCGACATCAGTGAGCCCTTGAAATGTAAGCTAGCTGGCATATCTGGTCAGGCTGGGAAACTTAGCTTTAGATGTTTTTTTGTTTGTTTACAAGTGATCTTGGCCACAGACAGGGCATAGACAGCTGGTGGTCTGTGTATGGCTCCATGATCAGGCTGAGGCCAGGCTTGGAGCTGACAAAGGCTGGAGTGGGGCTAACCAATTCCAGCTTATTCTTGGCTTAATTTGGAGGTGGATTGGAGGGGCTGCTACTCTGCTACCTGCTTCTGCAGGTTGGTGTGTCTGCCTGCATGGGCAGCAGCATCCAGCACCTGTCTGCCATGGCAGTAGATGCCTCTGCTTGTTCCAGATGTCCTTCTTCTGCAGACCAGAGAACACCTTTTGCTGTGAGTTATAACTTGTAATATAAATAACAAATATAGGTATTGTTCTTCCTCCACTAGTTGTAATAGCAACAGACGTCCGTGTCTGAAGGCCTGGTGTCTCAGAAAGGGTTTTAAAAGTGGCTTCTGTGAGGTGTTCATGTGCCAGTGTGGTTCGTGCTGGCTGCAGGGACCTGTGTGAGCAGCTATTGGCACAGCTCAAGTAGAAATGACACAGTGGACATTTCTGATGATACTGATATGCTGTGTGCCAGCCTTGAACTTCAGAAGACCCATGCTGGGGATCAGGGAGAAGGAGCAGCAGCAGCCAATCGCTACTATGAACCAATGGCGTGGCAGTGCTTCCCTGCAGCAACATCCTAATAAAGGATAGTGGAGAAGGCTGACAAAAGCCGTGACCTTCCAGGCAGGATGTTTCCCAAAAGCAGATTAAACAATAGCAGACTGCTGCAGGTGTGGGCATGGAGGAACCTGTTAAATTAAAGCCAAAGCGTAACGAGAGAGATGTTTACTTTGGAAGATAACATGTACCTGTTCTGTGCACTGAAGCTGAGTAAACTCTCCAAGACGTGTTTTACTTCATTACCACAGCAGATCTTTTGTACTGCAAGGCCACATAGTTCCCAATTCTCTCCTCCCTTCTCCCCCTGCCTTGTAAGACTAGGGGTCTCCCTCAGCTTTAGCAGCGCCTCCAATCCAACAACGAAGAAGCCTGCTAATGGGTGGTAATTTCTCCTTTTTCTTCTTCAGCACATCTCACTGGGGACTTTCCCTGACCACACTGCCTAAGTTTGCTGCTCTAACTGATGGTGTTAGGAAGATGCCCGGGTCTCCACTACCTGCAGCCTGGTCAGTGGCTGGAGATGAGGGAAAGGATTTCAGCAAGGCACCCTTTGGTGGGGCTGCTTTAAGGAGCCAGCTTTGTTATCTGCCTTACTTCTGGTCCCAGTGAGGATGCAGGGAAATCTGCCCATTTATTTTCTTAAATGGCATCAAATGATGGCAGTTAAAAGCCTACCAGGAGAAAATGAGCTCTTAGGGCAGCATTTCTTGTCTTGTGTACGTGGCTTTATTCAATTAACTTTGTACTAGAACCACTCTACACTTCCTTTGCTGGAGAGGCTGATCTAACTTAACTGTGGGATAAAATTTTACAACCATATTTTTGTTACACAGGTAAAAAAAATCTTTACATGCATTAATGTTATCTGAGTTTTGGCAAGCCTGTAAAGCAGGCTGTCTCTCAATCATCTGTCTCTATCTTCATGCTGCACTCATCCCAGTGTTAAGTATGTAACTGTCTTGCTTTGCTTATTTTCCACATTAGGGACAATGGATTTCCTCTCCCACACACACTTTGCAAATGTACAGGTGCTGTGAGAGAAATCCCCAGTGCTACTGTTGCCATCCCAGCCATGCCTTTACCTCTGTGGGTACCTGCAGCTCAGCAGCTCCAGCTGGGCAGCAGCACTGCCAACCTGCAGGATGTAGTCTTGCATACTTTCAGCTATTCTCCGTTATTTGCATATTAAATTAATAACTGACTCAAGAATCCATCTACAAATACAAATTTAGGGCTGCTCTTGGTAAATTTTTCCCCTCTCTGCCACAAAGCTGTTGTTTCCTGCAATTTCCTTCCTCTTTTTCGCTCGACCCTCATCCATTTTAACATTAATATGTTAGTTTTGAAATAGCTGGTGTATTTGCAGCCTCTTCTTCTCCCTTACCTGCTGATTATTTCTTTTTTTTTCTCACTGTCCTTTATACTTTTGCTGTTTGCAAAACCCAGCCTTTCTCCTCCCTCTCCCTCTTCACAGCTCCCACCATCTGTCTCTCTACAAATACAAAGCTTTAGGGGAAATGATTCACTAGGCTGGTAGCTCATTACTCACACTCTCCCCATTATGGTTTCTGTCCTTGTAGGATGCTCTAACTAATGTAAAGATCAATGAATCCTGGGAATTGTTATTTGATTAAAAAAAAAAAAAGAAAAAAAAAAAGGCAGCCCCAGCAGTTAAATAGATTGGGCTCTTTGTACTTCCTAAACACCAAAGCATAGTTTTGCTTCCTCACTCTGCTTGCATTGTTTTTCAGAAAAGGATCATTGAAACAGAAGAATAGAAATAATCACCGGACCATTTAATGTAACCTTGTGTATCACATGATGCAGGAGTTACTTAATGAAATTCCCTGGCCCAAACCAAGCAAATCTGTGGTAAATCTAGAGCACATATTTTCGGATGACAGCCAAAATGATGAAAGGAATTTACTACCCAGCCTCACTAATCATTTTGAATGCTTAACTGGGCTCCCTAAAGTGCTGTTTTGCAAGCAGCAAAACTGATACAGTCTCATTTCCTACACATTTCTCTCCTCCAGCCTCGCCCAGGCTGTGCACCCCAAAAGGCCTCCCAGCCCCTCACCAACCCTGTCCAGGGGCAGGGTGACCAGCTGTGCCTGCTGTGAGTGCTGGCTGGCCAGCTGCCCACCTCTGGGAAGAGACCTCCACAGCCCTGAACCTCTGCTGCCTGTCCCTCCACGGCATGTGGGTTTGGGGCGTGCTGTTTGCTCAGGTAATTATTACCATGAAACTAGTAGGCACTTAACATCTTCGAGCTCTCTGTGTTAAACGTGGCAGAAATTGGTTAAGGGGCTCAGAAGCCACTTAAGACAGCCTAGTTCAGTGTTAAAATGCTTCAGATACCTTAAAATACCAGAGACAGCCATACTGAGTTGGTAGATAAGCCATAGCATATCAAGAGACTTGCTCAGCATGGAGGCTGAGCTCAAGGCTATAGGGTACTCCAGGGTACCCTAAATTGTTGATCTTCAGGTACCCACGTTCCTCTCCTTTTGTGTCATTTTGTTGACCATTTAAGACAGATTTCGGTCATGACTTTAGGCTTCTCACTGTATACTAAATAGTTTCTTAATTGGAAGCCTAGTTTTTCAATTTCTCACATGAAAAACAGACCTCCCCTCCCCAGGTGCCAAGAAATACCACCACCTAACACAGTTTTATTGTGCCTTGTTGGGAAGCTGCCAGCATGGCAGGTATTAGCCTATTTCAGTTGTTGAGCTTCCCTTTTGGAGCTGTAAGAAGCACAGAAAATATCACAATCAAGATTACAGGACTTGACAACACTTCTACCTGTTCTCTTACATGGCTGCAACTCTTTATGCAAAAGGAAAATCTGAGTTTAAATTTCTTCTTTGTGAGCACCACAAGGCATGTCCTGAATCAACACACCATGCTGGCATCACCTTCATGGAAAGCAAATTAAATAATTTGGATACTCTAAGAGGAGTATCAACTTCTGGGCTAATTTACTTTTCAGACTACTGAATGCATGTACTTTTTTTTATAAAGCTGTGATTGGGTCATTCTATGACGAATTAAGCTGAGGAGGATCTTGGTAAGAGCCTGCACTGAGGAGGCATGAAGTGCTCTGTGTCAGAGTAGTGTGACTGCTCTAAATAACAAGGGCTGCAGAATTTCAAAGCAACAGTGTCCACTGTTACCTCAGTAAAGTTGAGGCTATTAAAAAAACAAAGACTTCTCACCAAAGTTGTGTTTATGTGCTCTGTAAAAAAATGTTCAAATTTTAACAGATGTGATGTTGTTGAGCCTGCCTGGTTGCCAACACCCTGTGGCTCTCCATCTTTGATTATTTCATTGTCCCATACTGGATACAAGTTGTAGAAGTCAGTGTTCTTTCTCTTAACAATCGCTGGCTTTCCAAATGCCAATTGTCCTTTGACATGCTCTGTTTTAAGTAAGGGCTGAAGAGCAGTAATGAACCTAAAAGGGTGCTATAAAAAATACTGCAGTGGCACTGACAGCACACACGTAGTCATGCATTTAGCTCTCCTGTTGTGGACTATTGTAACGTGCTGCATGTGTGAGGGACTGAGCTGTAAGGGACGGGAACTCCAGAGATTTCAGACTGAAAGTCCTCTAATTGAAGACAAGTGTCTCTATGCAAGACAGGCTAAGGAAAACTTCTGTTACCCAACACATTTCTCCCCTGTTCCCAGCAATAATAAAAGCAGACACAATATATCAGGCTGCATTACAAAAAGCAAATATTTAATAGGGTATTTACAAATTAACGTTTGATAATGCTGTACAAGGCAGGAATCTCTTTAAAGAAACCCTGAGCAAAAAGGAGGGAGTAATTTTTATTTTACACTTATTGCAACATTATTTCTGGTATTTGTTTGCTATAATGACTATAAAGGAGCATGTTAAAAACAGATGTTAAAATAAAACTGGGCATTCTTTCCATTTGCAGCTTATTAAAAAATCTAGAGAAAAGAGTTCTGCCCCATCAGCTTTGGAAATAGTTGTTTAACATGGTAAAGAACAAGCTGAGCCTGAGTAACCCAAGACAACCAATTCCTTTAGCAGAAAGAGTGTCTTCTGTCATCAAAAAGCGCCATCTGGAAGAGCGTTGGCTCCCCGCCAGGAACAGCCCTTCAGCAACCGCTCGTCGTGCACTTTAAGTTGTAATGTTCATAACGGCACAACCTGGAGTGTCGGTAAAGGGCCTATTGGAGGAGCAACATATTCCTCCTCCCTCAGTAACCGCAAAAGGATGTTCTTCTTATTCTTTGGCCAGTTATAAATGTGGGTGTTCTGCAGCCAGGTAGGCACGTGTTCCTGAAAAAAACAAGGAAAATAAACACTAAATCCCGTAAATCCTCCTGAATCTGTACCAGAACCTTACAGATTCTGTCAGACCCTGCCAAGCAAGATTTCATTTTGTCTGTTCTAGGCACTTCCCGTAACAACAAGAAATTTTAATTTGGCTTCAGAATTGTATTTGGGTTCCTAAATAAATGAACTCTGTGTGATCTCACAGCTTGTCTTTCTTTTTCTCCTGCCATCATGTTGGCTAATTTCACCACACTTCAGAGGAAGTCTAATCTCAGTGACAGGCATCGAAAGGCTCGTGAAAATAAACACTGAGAAGAGAAGGGAGATATTTCAGTGTCCTGAGCAGGGAAAGGCTGCCACTGTAGTGGCTGCTTAGTAGCTCCACACAGCATGTTCAACCTTGGGATGAGAATCAAAAGGAAAAGAGTGGGACCCCATGGGAGTATTTCACATCCTGGTAGCCCTCTCCCCCTCCCTTTGCACCTTACTTCACCAAGCATGGTGTCCTCTGACCACCTCCTGAATAGGAGGTTGAGGCCAATGCTGAGCTTGAGGAGAGACTAATGCATCTCCAGATTTGCAGGGTCAAACCTCCACCACCCCTTGCATCCTGGGAAAGGTGCAGTCTTTCACAGGGGTTGGCTAATTCCCATCAGCATAATGAAGCTGGAACCATCATGGCCCTAGAGAGTGACAGCAGGCTGATGGAGAGAAGCCCCCATAGACTTCATGCTTGTGTATTTCCACAGCCTTGGGAGGTTTCCAAATGGACAGCCTGGATGTTTGGGGGTATAGGGCTATTATCACACCACTAATTAACAGAGGAACTGATCATTGACCTAAACCAGCTCATGGGTACCATGAGATGAAGATTTCTTTTTGGAGAGCTAAAGTTGGAGACACCAGAACACAGCCAAACTGAGAGACCAGGTAGGGAACATGAGCAGCCAGGACAATGCTCCCTGCACTTTTATTTAGCAGGACAGTGTTTTCCCAAGGTGGTTCCTGTTAGGAGCAGCACAGTCCCTGTCAAGGCAGTGGAGCTAGCTCCAAGAGGATGGAGCAAAAAGCTGATGGCATGAACCACATCTCTGGCACCTCGCCAGGGAATGCCCTGGCACAAGCAGCACGTCCTGCCTGCCAGCAAACAATCTAGCTGCAGTCCAAATCTTTCATTCCCAAGCATCGTTATTCTCAAATTTGCTATCTTTTCCATGGCCTGTACAGCTGTAGGAACAAAGCTGCATCGCTTTCCCTGCTCAGGGAGCTGTTTGTGTTAATTGACGCAACCACTTCGTTAGATCTATAGGATTCATGTATAGGAAGAAGGAGAAAAGTCATACAGGCACCTACAGACCCATTAGTTTGAACTCACCCAGGCCTTTGAACAAGCAGCTTTGTGAGTGGCAGAGGTATCTATCAAGCCTGACCTTCCTCTTCCTCCAGTGTTCAAGAAAGTATAGGTCTTGGTCAGTGGTCTCCCTAGAGTGGTGGTTTTAAGCCAGGCAGACACCTCAGTGTGAAGCAAGATCCCATAGCGTTCCCATTGTCCGGAGCACAAGTAAGATTTTTTGCCTCTACCTGCTAGTTTTTTAGCATAGGAATGGATTTTAATCTTTGTGAACTGTAGTCCTTTGACAAAGGTGCTTGGAATTGGCCAAGAGATTAAAATGTTACTGGGAGAAAAAAAGATGACTGAGTGTGCATGCATGTGCATACCACTGGACGTGAGATTTGTTTCTTTACTAAATCTTGTTAAGAGCTATAAAAGGCAATGCAATGAAATACAGCAAGTGTTTACCAAATGAGCCCTCTCTCTGTCTTTGATAAGAAACTACATTTTTTGGAGAAGGAAATAGTTAGAGTCAATCTGGACTTTGGAAAAGCACTTGATATAGGTCTACATGGAAAATCATTTGTTCAGATGGAAATTAGTGTGGGAAACGTGTAGTAGGTAAGAAATCAGCAAGTGGAGATATAATGAGAGAGGCACTACACATCCAGAGACAGGCTCTGCACCTCTCTTGCACAACTGCTTCTGCAGTTTCGTTTAATATCCTCCACAGTGAAGTCAGTGCAAAAAACACCTGCACATTAATCGGCTCTCACAATAATTTTAACTCAAGGGAGGTGTGTAGGGGTAAATGGGTAACTGTAGCTGGTATTTTTTATGCAGGGGAGCAGGGAGACTGAGAAAGGGGCTCTTCCTTGCCACATGACACCTGTCATTAAAGGTGGGAGTAATGAGAAAATGATTTACTGTTCTTTAACTTTTTTTAACTCTGCTGTGTATCTGTAAGCTGAGAGGAAATTCTCTCTATGCCATAGAGAGTATTCGTAACTCTGAGGATCAACCTGGCAGGAAGAGGGCAGAGTATATTAGTGCAGAGGGCAAGACTGTTGGGGGCTATGAGAGCAGAACATGGTTTGAGATCTCCTGGATTCTCTGACACCAACCCTGCTCATCTCACCCCTCTGCTTCTGCTCTGCCAGAGGGAGCCTCCAGCATGAGGCAATCATGGCTTAATGCTCTGCTCATCAGGTGGCCAAATAAAGACATATTTCTGTGGATTGTTGCAATGCAAACTTTGAACTAGCAAGGCCCACATTTCCTTTAGCAGTGTACAGTGGAAAGCTGGAAATCACAGTTCCACCTTAACTGTGTGTTGTGCTTTTCCTCCCTCATTATTCAGTTTCCTAATGAACGCTCCTTGGATCACACAGATCTCTTCCTGTTGGAGGCTGACTAATTTTCACATACTAGCAGTGCTTTATGATGTGCTTTGTATGAGATTAATTCATCCAATAGCCACATCCCCAGATGAAACCTCCAAATCTCCATTTTCTGCTTTTTTCCACTGCCACTTGAACATATAAAGACAGTATAAAAGACAAAATTGATGTAATTTGCCCGCCAACACCATCCAATTGTACATGTACTTGGCATTTTTTCAGGTACCTCACTTCCTCTGACTGCCTACGAATTTCATTACTGCAACTTGTTCAGGCTCTGGTTCTCTCCTTCCACCCATGATGTCCTCAGTTACCTTAGCATTAACTAGCCAGATGAAGATAGGTGATGTAGCAAAAAAATATGTGGAGAAAGAGAGCAAAGTTTGACAGCAATAGAAAATGCTGATCTGCGAAATTTAATGAGAAAGGCACCTCTTCACAAACTGAAGGGTAATGTAGAAAACAGGATAGGCAGGCAAGATGCCCAGAGCCTGTTGCTTTGATAGAGTCAGCTAGAGAAACCAACTCTGGAAATTCCTCATAGATTACTGTCTGACAGAACCACTGCTATATGCTAAATAGTCTTCTGATAAATAAAGTTCAGCCGAAATGAACATGACTTACTGTTCTGTCTCTGCCCAAAGGCAGCTACAGTGCCTCCTGGGACACTTCTCTCTGCAACCAGGCTGGAGGGTCTGTTCATGTGGTGGACACTCACGTAGCCCCAAGGTTAGGAGCTGCACCGCCCTTTCCCCCCAGTCAAGCTGCAAAGACTGACTAAAAATGCTGACCCATTCCCTGCCTTTGGTCTGCACAATTCCCACCAGTGCTGTCTCCCAGCTTTTCACACTTAAGGTAAGCGCCAGACTGAGACCATTCAGGAAGGGATCTGAACGGCATGAAATACCAGAAGTACCATTCATTACAAAGGACCTCACAAATTTTACAAACTCAGGGCATATTTTCAAATTTCTGAGCTTAAACTGGGGCCTAAATAATTTCATTACACTAAAATACAGAAGTGCAGTGGGATTGCACAGACCTATAATCATTGATAACATTGTTTAAATTTTGACTTGTTTCAAAATCTGGGCACACAAGGAAATATAAAGAATATTTCCATACTTTGCCAAAATGCAGCTGTATCCAGAGATAACATGACAGCTACCCAACAGTGCACACAGCATTTAGTTATGAAAAGTGAACAGGAATACAGTGCATGAGATCAGGGAAGAATGCTATTTCTCAGCTATAACTGAAGGCATTTAAGTTTTCTGGCCTTGTAAAAATTCGAGATTCTCTCAGAGTGAGGTAGAAGAGATGAGAATCTGTTGCATTACTTATTTCTTAATCTCAAATGGATCTTCAAAACAAGTAAGGAGGGCAGATGAAATTGCAAGTCCTAAAACATCTTATAGTTTGCCTTTGATGAACCCATCAAAGTTCAAGAACAGCCTAGTACTTTAATATTTATTATACTCTTTATTTTTACATTCTCAACGCACCCTCTTCCAGATCCTCACTTCACATCAGTCATAAATCTTGCCCATCTCACTCATCGTCATTACATCTGGACAAAATTATAAAAGGGTTAATATAAAAAGCATGCTTCCTGGATAGATTGTCTCTCTCCATTTAAATTCTTTCAATACTCAAGGCAATTGGAGTTTTAGTTGTACATTCATCATCAGAAATACAGTTATGTGCTGGTTTATATTGTGGATGAAACGGTTTTTATTTGTATGTACATAAAACTATAAACTTTCAATGTAAAATGGAGCTTTGGAATATTACTAGTGGGATAGTAAGAACAAAGACACTGAGTGTTTCAGTTTTAAGATTTCTCCTGGTATGTTGTGATTGAAATAATATGTACTTTATCATGCAACAAGTGTATGTGTTACCTTTTTGGCATTTGGAAAAAGCACAGGGATGAATCTGAAGTTCATACTTCCTTGCTGTATAAACTCGATCTGCATCTAGAATAAAACAAAATGCCAGTCTTACTGTAATGCCATGATAATTTCTCTTCGCATGCATCTGAACCCTATGTATAAAAATATTTGTTGCCTACTTAAACTCCTCTCCCGTTAAGTGATTTGATCTACTGGTGGTGGACTCAGTGTTGTTTGGCTTGGCCACTTAATCTCATTCTTCATTACTACATTTCTTAAGCATTTAGTTCTGTGGTGTGAAATAATTGTGGGTTTAGCTGCAGTTGCAATCCCATGAAATCCATCTCTAACTGATGAAACTTGACTTGACTAAGGCCCCTTCAGCCTCCAACAGGGTGAAAGGTTTCAGCCAGAGGCCAGGTCTGTGTTCAAGCTAAAACTCAGCCTCTTCCCCATGGCCCTGGACACAGGCATCCCAGGAGTGGTAAGGACAGCAAAATACTGCACAGAGCTCATCTACCAGTGACAGCTTCTGAGAACTTTGACTGCAGGATCAAGTTGAGGAATCAGGTGGGTTATAGGGTGAGAAAGACAGAGGGAGAAGCTCTCTGAAGCTTCAAGCTGAGGGAGAAAGGATCAGTTTCACAGCTCTGTGGGATCTTCTTGGCTAAATGTCTGTCCTGTGACAGGCTGTGGAGATGGGTGTTTGGTCCTCTGTCACCATGTATCCCCCAGGAGGCCCCCATTGTACCTCTGGCCTTTGCTTTGCAATTCCACCCTTCAGTCAGCCTTACTGCTGCCTGAAAAAAGACCTCAGTTCCAGGACGGCTGAAGCAACAGGGGCTGGTTTACAGGGAGGAAGGTCAGGCACTGTTAGATAAGATTGTGCACAGGCCTATACAAGGGCTCAAGAAGGTGAAGGAGGGAAAAAACATTGAATAACAAAGAATATGGAGAAATAAGATGAGCATGTTTAATAGGATTTTTCTTCCTTGAACCTCTTAGCAGATGTTAATGAGCATACGGAGCTGATGAGAGGAAGGATTAATGAATTCCAAAGAGGGGTGTTTAACTATGGGGATTAGGGAAAACAAAGCAAAGAACCTGCCATTTGGAGTCAGATTTGTCTTTTCAGAAGAGACAGTCTTTGTAAAACACAAATGCATGTCCTTGCTTACCATCCTGTGGATGTATTTAGTATGTAAGCCGTGTTCATCCCTGTCCAGCTGGGATTCAGCCCCTTCCACATCCTGTTTGTATTTTGGACTGATTGCTATGATTATCATCACCGTCTTCTGTTAGGGAGAAAAGCACTTTTATGAAATTGGGAAACGCAGCCTGTTTGGTAGAAGCAGATCGGAAATCTGCCAGTTTGTGTTTTAAGTGATCTTTGTGTTCTTGGCAAACATGAGAGGATCTCATTCATTCTGGCAGGAAATACAGGAGAACTCAGACACTCATTCTCCTCATTATTTCTCAAGATCTCATAATATAGAAAATCTAAATGTCAAGAGATATATTAGCAGCTACCAGTTTACACTTGGAATCCCTGTAATAAGAAGCTACTTTTTATCAGAATAGAGTGTCTATGTGCATACACAGAAAGGTTTTATCTTAAAATTCAGACCTAAATGTTTTCCAACAGCTGTTGTAAAAGTGCATCTAGCCATCTATGGCTCTTTATACAAAAAGCCACTTTATCATGGCACCTCTGGAAGCTAACTCTAGGGCTCTCAGCAGCAGAAATTACATCCTTTCTTGCTGATCATAGTGGTGAAGCGTGCAGAGAGGTGGCTGTGCAGAGGTGGGTTGTTGCAGATGGCCCAGGCAGGTTTAGGGGTACCAAGCAGCTCTGTCCCACCTCGCCATGACGGGCTGAAGGCAGTGCTGCTCCACCTTGTTAGGACAGCCCAGATCCTGCCTGTGACCTGTTTAATCCCAGCCCCCCACTGGAGCTTGGGTTTCCATAGAGGGGCCATCCTTTATATCAGGGAAACATCTCTCCTCCTTAATAGCAGGCCAGTGAAGAGGCTCGGCAGATGAAAGCTTCCTACTTGTGTTTACCTAGGGCCTGTCTTTCATCCCCGACACATCAGGCTGTGTAAAGCTTCCAAGTCTGTGGCTCATAGTCAGCCTGGCACCTAATTAACTCCTTCCTTCTGTACTATATCAAGAGAATTTGCCCTACCACAGGGTCAAATATGGTAAGGACCCATTATCCCTAACACTGACTTAACATACTCCAGAATTACTTTTGCTTGTGCCTGACATGCATGTAAGCATTTACAGATGTTGAGGGTTTGCAAGAGACATGCCCAGTTGCACACATCCCCCTGCTCGTGTCCAAACAGTCCCTTCCTCCTCACACGTGTAAAGGTTTTGAAGTTAGAAAGTGCCTCTACAGTCAATGGGAAAAACAAATATTTCTGGGGTGGTCAGTCAGAGAAAAATCCTCATGCGGAGGCAGGGAATTGTTCTCAGCACATACTGGTCTATTCTACTGACTGTGCAGGAGTCCTAAAGGAGATCTGCCAGATTGTATTTTAAGTGATAATGATGTTTTTGGCAAAAGCAAATTCATGCTATCTTCTAGTTTTAGTACTTCCATTACGCACAGTGAGCCCAAGCCTAATTTGTCCTGATGAAAGCTCCAGAAGGCATGACTGCATTTCCATGGCAGAGGCCCCAGGCTGGCTCTGCATACAGTTGTACCATATCTGTATGGTAGTGCACTTGAGCTAAAGTGTCCTGATGGGACATCTTCAGGAAACCTTTGTAGTGCTGTCTCAGATGGTAGAGCTTCCTCGCTCAGGCAAGGGAGAGCCCACAACTTTGTCATCCTGATCGTGAACCATAGAGATCTGCCCAGAGTGAGTCAGAGGCTCAGTGGCTACTCAGCAAGGTGTGAATCCAAGGAAGCCACTCCATGATGACATGAGTCAAGCACCAGAATCACCAGTTTGTGTCCACCTGTGCTGGTATAATGTGATCACTTGGCTTAATCTTAAACGAGATGAGGACTTGCTGTTCAGTTGAACTTCACAGCAGAGGACTGCCCTGGCAGCAATATAAATCTCTGATTTACTGCTTAGATGGATGCAAAGTGATGAGAGCAAATCTATCTATCAACCAACAGAATACCAATTTCTAGTTTACACATAGGATGGTTTGTCCAGAAGAACCCTTCAGTGTTTTAGATAGCAATATAAAAGCTACAGGTAAGAAGGATGAACATTAGCCACAACAATGCAGGCTGGGATGAAATATAGATACTATTTTAACCAAGCATAGCTAAACTCCACTATTTAAAAAGGAGATGGAGGAACAACTTGTCCAATGGCAGCTTCAGGCTGAATGTAACAGCCAGCATTGGAATTTGGCAAGAATACCAGGATTAGCACTTCATTTCTTAAAGAAAGAGCTTTGGGACCATAAGATACAGAAGTGAGTGAGATTTGCCTACGCTCTCCCTGCAAGGCCTCTGCCATTTCTGCAGGGGCAGGGAAGATGATAGCAAGGTCTTGCATTTTGATTCTGTCCCTGTTGCTATTATTCAACCATTTTCCTCAGGTCACCTCTGATATGAGCCAGGTTAAATTGCCCTTACATACATCACCTAGGTAGCGCTCCATCCACTTAATGATGTCAATACCTCGTACTGTGTCCTCAAAGATATCAATCTGCAAGAGAATAAAAGTCCATTATGAACATCCTCTCACCTTTCATCCCCATTTGATGGCACTGATATGGCACCTGCTCTTTTCCCTAGTTTCTAGCACACATGCCCAATTTCCTCAGGAAACAAACGTGTATATGCACAACTTCTCCCCTTCCCCTGCAGTCCAGAGTTGAGCTGGATGGGCACCAGGCACACAGAGAGGGGCTGCTGCAGGCACACTACTGGGCCCCTGCTCAGTCAGCCCTCTGACTGGCTGCCCTGCCCTGCCAGCTCCCAACTCCCAGGCATTTTTTGACTCGATGGAACAAGAAAAAAACACTGCTGGTGAACTTCAGATATGTGATGTTTGCAAAATGGCTTTTCTACACATCTCATGAGGATGGACGGCTGCCCACTTTCTCTATCTGTATAGCTGCAATCGCCCACTATTTTCTGGCTGCAAGGGTATACTGAGTGTGAAGTTTTAGCTTCGTATTGAACTAAATATTCAGGGTGTGTGGTGGGAAGTCAGCCAGGTCACTGATACTGGATGAAGTAACTCCAGCTTCAGCGACAGCAGAGTGGTGGAGGGCTTCATAGGATTGAATATGACCAACACTGCTTGCTTCTCTGCACGCCCAGTAAACCCTGAAACCAGAAATCAGTGACTGTGACCAATGGAGGAAGTATTAACTTCTCCAAGCTTTTGATAGATGAGTCATGTTCTGCTCTCAAGCCTTTCTTTTATCCCTTTTTGTACATAGAAAGCATATTTGTTTCTTTGCTTTGGGGCCATTTTGCTATATTTATTATCGTGCAGCAGGGTCCATGAGTTGCCCATCCAGCAAAGTTGCTATTAATGAGCCTTCTACTCTGTAACTCTATGATTCCCAAAGCTTTCTTATGAATTGGTCATAGTACAGAACTGCTGGAGAGAAGTGTAATTGCAGTCTCTGGAAAAAAAAAATCTTTGATTCATGAAAATAAATAAGCGTCTGCAAAGCTCCCCACTGAGTCTCATTCAGTTTAATGACAGCCACTTGCTTAAATGCCTTCCTGAAGTGGAGTCAAAGAGTGAAGGTTGAGGAGTCAGATAGCATATGCTCCTGAAATAAGAAAATATGAATCAAGATTCTGATGAACGCTAAATCCTGGAGCCTCTGTGGATGGATCCCTTAGAGAGGGTACTATGATGAAGCAAACTCAGGAGAAATTCAGTAAAAATCTGGATGGCTTATGGGATTAGACAGTAGGACACAGACCTTTTCAGGCCAGTGATTTTTAGAATCCCTTTTAGAAGTATAACAAAGCAAATGAAACCATGAGATGGGCTGTTTCATTATGCTGTGTGAAATACACTGCTTTTAGATCATTTTTTTAGCAGAAAGGTATTCACATCTGAAGAACCACCGATGTAATAGCATTGCATAAAAAGAAGCTTGGATGGGAGAAACATGAAAATTGACCTTTTTTAATACTGATGTTACAGATCAAACATGAGACAATGTGAATGGAACAGCTCACAAAACCTCATACTATTGCCCATCTGGTATCTGGTGGCACTAAATGAAATTTTCCAGGGTCATTTTTAAAGCACATTTCAAAGCATAAAATTCAGTTAAAATAAGAATAAACAAAAAAGCAAATAATTTAAGTTACAACTTGCAAAGCCAAGGCTAGTTCATTCTATTTGTATCTTCTTTAACCTACAGGATGTGATGATAAACAGGAAAACATTTAAATGGACAGCCTCTGCTTTTTTAAAAAATGTCTCTTTTCTTCCCTGGTTGAAATTAATTTTCTCTGGAAGGAATACTTACAGCAGTTTGAAATCCATTTACAGAGAGGAAGTTCACAAATTTCATAACCTCCACCGCCGTGTCCACTGAATAGGTTATAAAGACCTTGCCTGGGAGAGAGTCCATATGAATATGAAACATTTAAATACACCATTCAGAGGGTGAGACTGTCACAGCCCTCCTTTTCCACCATGCTGTGGGTTTTGCCCACTTAGGTTTCTTTGGATTATTTATGGAATGGATGTGGGATAGTGCAGTGGCTTGGTGTTGAAATCAGTGCCCTGTACAGAACCTTGCTCTAGATCTGAGCTCCCGCTGCCTTGCCCCTGGCCATCTGCTGAGGGTAACATCACTCTGCTGCTCACCCTGCCCCATGGCCAGAGCTGCTTTTTCCCAGCCCTTTGGCATACATGAGGCTGGGCTGTCACCCAGAGCTCCTGCTGCCTGCACCGGCTGCAACCCACACAGCTTTCCCCCAGACCCCACCGACCTGACGTGGAGCTGGAGGGGCCCTTATGCCATACTGCCGCACCCTGGAGCAGCATTAACGCCCTGTGCAGGCAGGATGCGTGGCTGGTGACAACAACGCCATCAGCTGTCCTTGCCCTTGTGGAAGGGGTTTCCATACTAACTAAAGAATCATGAATTTGCATAAGGCTAAACCAGCTGGCTAATCTAACCCAGCTGAACATGTGCCACAAATGACACTGTTTTATCCACAATTCCTTTCTCTAGGACACACATAAAGTAGGCTCAATCCAAGAGTGGCACCCTGTATCATAACTCACTCCTGCAGGCCAGAGACATTCAACTCTCTGGATTAGAAAGGTAATACGCAAAAGAGAAGAATAAAGGAAAAATCATAACCCCAGGAGAGATGTGGAGGGTTCTTAGTAATGGTGTGTCTCACCTAGTATCCAGCCTGGCATTAAAAAGGAAGCTACTTTTGAAACCTGACTTTCCTGTAACAGTTGGAGGGTGAATTTGCTTGTGGGGCTGGTGGCAATAGATGCAGCTCAGCCAGAGCCTGTGCTGCCCTCAGCATGGGTTTCTGGCCCAAAGTCCTCTCTACTCAACAGGTCAGGGAGAAATTGAGGTCAAGGCTCAACATATTTGTCTGGTTTGTGACAGGCAGAAATGCTTTACCCCTAGGGCTTTGTTTGTTATTAGTCTTTTACTGTAAGCTTCAGTCCCTCCTGCCTCAGAGGCACATCCTGTTTAGCAAGGAGTCATGAAAACAATCTAAACAGTATTTACTTTTTGTAAACAAAATAAGCAATTAATGACAATTACGTTTTCAGGATTCGAGGGCATAATTCCATCCCACAGAACACAGACACTCATGCCCTACAGATGTGATGACACTCAGTATTTTCTTGTTGTTTCGTGTCTTAATGTCATTCCCTCTGCCTTCTCCTCCCATCTTCCCCCCTTTGGAGCTTTCCCACGTAAAACTGTTAGTCTGTGCTGTAAAATTTTGCACAGAACAAATTTGCTAACCACTTACGCAACTCCTCCGGCAAATTGCTGGTTCTAAGAGTTCCCTTGGCTGCAGGGTTACTGAGAGGTCTGGGGACAGCAGCTGGAGATGGAAAATTGTCAGAGGGACACCCACATGCTTCATCTGGGCCACATGCCTTGGGGGGCATCTGACCATTAGGTTGCTGGTTGTATAGCTGGTTTCTACAAAGAAAAGCAAATGAAGGTTTAAAAAATAGTTATTTTCAGGAAAAATTCAGATTCTTTTTTTCTTTTAATAGCACACTAAGAACTTGATCTGCACATTAGCTAGGAAAAGTTCTAGAGATGCTTGGCTCAGCACAGCTACTTAGTTATTACAGCGTCTTTTGAAAGGATACTTTGGTGAGACTCTATCACAAGAAGCAGTTTATTGCAGAAGCAACATCAATCACAGGAAGGAAGTCACATCATAGCTGAAAGCTGTTCAGCTTGCAATTAGAAGCAAAGGCCATTTCTGAGCAAGAAATAATACCGTTCTGTGGATGTTGTTATTCGTATAGGGTAGCAGGGTGGCCCTTGGGTAACCTCTTCCCATTATCTAAATTATCATGGCACCTCAGGTGCTCTCATGACATCCTGTGCAGCACAGGAGGCACAGAACAAGGTGGGAATTGGGAAAAATGCCCAGCTCCAGCTCTGGACAACCCAAAATTTTGCTAAAGATGTAAAAATGTTGGTAATTTCTTGACCAGCAATGACAGACCCAAACGAGGGTTTCTCATGTCAGAGATTGGCATTCCAGGCCTGCAATAACCTTGCCCAATGTCTTCTCCATTGTAGCAAACAGACAGAAAGGTATGGTTCTAGAAAGCTTAGCAGTTCTTATCCTATGACACTTTGGCTTCACAGTTTAGGCCAACAGGAAGGGGAATCTATAGAGATTTTTATGTGAGGTGTGCTGGGAACCTGCTGGGTTGAATCTGTTTGCTGAGTGTTAGGTTTCTCTGAGAGCTTTTCCCCACAGAGCCGTGATGTTTAGTCAATCAAGACCACTCTCTTTTTTTCTTAGCCTTCCTTAAATGAATGATGACAGCCTGGTCACAGCATGTTTTCTGTTGTCACATAAAGATTTGGTTTATTCATTTCAGTGCAGATGTTTTCTGTTACAAAATACTCTATAGGCAAATACTACCAACATATAACTGCTGTTCCGGGAATCAGCATGCAAACACCAGTCATGCAGCCGTAGGACAGACCCCGCATATACCAGATCTCTTTTAGCAGATGAAAGTACTAATAAAAGCAACACTCACCTCAAAAATGGCCACAAAAAGAAAAAAAAAACAAAACAACAAAAAACCTACCCTGTGGCTAATTTACAGATCTTCTTGAAACTTCACCTTATCTAAAAAATGTGCCAAAAATTAGGAGTCTGATTTAAATTTTATTACTGTAAAGGGTATCCATTATTCCCCAGTATTTCTACATTTTCATACAAACTCTTCAGTGCAATTCTCTCTGCTGCAGGGGCTGCCTTATTTTGCTATTACTTTTCTATCAGAGCCCCTAACTTTTCACAGACCAGAGCAGAGCAATATTTCAGTCGTCTGCCCTCTTTTGTCCCGCCTGTTCTCCCAGTTTCCAGTGCCAGACGTGTGGTGTTTTACTACTACATGAAAAATCATAGAAAAGGCTGCAAACTGCAGGGCAGAGATATATCAGCAACTGATGAGGTTTTCTCCCTTTTCCTCTGCACCACAAAAGAGATAAGAAGGAAAACACTGGAAGCCAATGATTGAGTCATCCCAGACTGGTATAGTGTAAAGCTGAAGACCTCAGTGAGCCACCAAATTGACCTCTGCCCTTGAGCAGAAGAGCTCTAAGGTTTCAACTGAGATATTTTTCAACCCTTCATCCCTTTAACCCTAAAGCATTTATCTTCCTTAATGTGTGCGTTTCAGGGTGTGCTATAACAACATATCAAGTATCCAGCTTTGAAGTTCTCTGGGGTAAGGTCAGGCCCCCACTGGGTGTAAAACAGCAAATAAAGAAAATAACCCATCATCTCACATGCACCCCTGCAGCCCAGGCACACTCACAGTACAAAGATCCAGAATTATTGGTTGGAATCCCACAAAATCAGATCAGAGGAGCTTCCAGCTCCCACAACCCCCCACCCAGGCATACTTACAGGAATCGAGGAGGACCAGGGGAGGAGCATGTCCTCTGGGGTGCTGGTCGGTCTCCGGTGCCCTTGGGAACACGAAGGTTTGAGTAATTTGGGATGACTTGCTGGGCCGGGCGGATAACTCTCATGCAAGGTCCAGGAACAGGAGGAAGTGGTTGTGATGGCTGGGCAAAATGTTGGTAAGCAGCTCTGCCATCTGGGAGGGTGAGAAAGTAAAGGCAGCAACTATCATTTCAGCCAAAACATTTTTGTCTCAGTTTGTGTTTATTCATTTCCAGGCACATCCTCCTTCATGTCTAAGGAAACTGAGCAGTTTGGAGGCATTTGCAGGTATAGCACTCTGAAAGAAGAGAGATGAAGGAATCTTTTGTAGTCTGGAGCTTCCTATTTCCCATTCACATACCACACGGTTCAGATCCCTGCTCTGGGTTGGGCTGTTGGGACAACTGACAGTAAAACATTCAGGGCTGCATTTACCATGCCTCAGTGTTTTTCAGTAGGGGTTGGGTTTTTTTTAATTTCTTTTTGGCAATAACTTGTGAAAATGAATCATCCCAGAGTTCTCATGAAAGCAGATGCAAAATCCTGGAACAAATCAGTTTACAACACTAAGGCTAAACAGACCGTGATTATTGTAAATGAAAAGAGAAAAAATAATCTCTTAGTTTGCTACTTCACCCTGTGTGGATTTTCTGTCGAAGTGACCTTTTAAGGCCTTGCTGCTGCTCCCATTGCCATCCAGGAGGCTGCAGGGGAACCCCAAAGTGACAATTTTTTCCAAGTCATTCTGAAGATTCCCTGACTGTTATTGGCCACACACACGTAATGCTGTTCAATAACTAACAAACAGTGGAACTGCTGGCATAAACTGAAAGAGAAAGCAATGTATGCCGTTTGCTTCCCAAATGGGGAGAGGTAATTTTTTTCCCCCCAAGTCTTTCTGCTTGGAGTTTTCATTAGGCAACAGCTCTGTGCACTTTTAAGCTGCTGTGTGCAGATCAAAGTCCAGCCTGGCAGGGCTTATTAGCACTGCATGATTATGGTGTTATGAGCTGGCTCTGAAAGCTGCATACTCAAATGCTCTTTACCCCATAAACTGTTGTTTTAAATCCTTTTAGCTATTTTGGGCTCATGCTTTCCTTTCCCTAGCAGCCATGAGGACTATATTTTCTCTTTTTTTTTTTAAGGGGAGAAAAAAAAGAAAACAAAGCTTTGATTAAATAGTCTAATTTCAGAGGCCAATACTTTAAAAAATCCCAAACAACCAACCCTACAATTACAAAGAATCTCCTGATGACATTGTGAGTCGGCAACATTGCATTTGTTGAGATTGTTTTAGGAGATTTTCCCACTCCCTCTCTTAACTATTTGCAACAGGACAGGGTGAAAGGGGGGTGGGAGAACAATATTGCAAGTCATTATTGGTTTCTCATGGATTCCTCATGAACAGCTCCAGGGAAGGCAGTAGGGATCTGGGCGCCTCAGTTTAGTTTAGAGGTTTTAAGGCAAACGTTTCACCAGCTTCCCTTGGATCTGTCTGATGCTACAGTATTTTAATCGTCCAAAGCACAGCGTGGCCAGGGGGCTGTGCCCACACACACCAACACCTCTCACATACAGACACCTGAAATAATAGTCCCCGAGCACTCAGCATTGTTGAGAGGGTTTCTTTGACTTCAGAAGCAGTTTTGCTTTTGTATCTCAAATAGCAGGTGTCCGGAGCCAGCTTAGAGCCTCCGGGCACAACTGCTATTCCCCAGGGGAGGCGTGTTGCAACACACCAAGTGCAGAGCTTTGCTGTGGGTTGCCACTGCCCAACAATTCACTGAAACGCAAGGAGCTGCCAGGAGGTGATTTACGCTGTACCGGGCATGTGAGACACAGCAGGACAGTTGCCAGCTTCTTGGTCCTGACCAAATCTGTCCCAGCCATCTGAGTTTGTTTTACTCTTTTTGCCCGCTGGGTATGGTTGAAATGGTAGTGATTTTTCTAAAGAAGGCCTTTCAGAGTTCCTGCTTTCAAGCAAAATGTCCTCATTCAGTTAAATGTCCCACTTCTCATGATGCCGGGTTGTGGAGGAGGTAAATGGAGGTAAATAGTGAGTGGTGTTGTGCAACCAGCTCTTTGTCTGCTGAAAGCTGAACTGAAAGGAGAAGGTACGAAAAAAGAAAACCAGAGGACATTTTCCAAATGTTAAGCTGTAGGCATTGTTCAAAGCCCATCTGTAGCCCCTTCCCCTTTACAAAGGTCCAAAATCAGAGCTGGAAACTGAGTTTCTGAAACCCTCTCTCTTTCACATACCTAATTATAGCACATTGCTGGAATGACAAAACTCCTTAAACAGCTGTGGAGTCAACAGAACGTTAAAAAAAATAACAAAGGGTTATCAGAACAAGCCTACAGCTTTCTATTACAAAGCCAGCCCAAAACAGGTCGGGGTCTCATGAGTCTAATGCAATATAAATTGTATTAAAACAATGATATTGCTGTTGAACGTTCAAAGCTCACTTCATAACAGATAAAAATCTCAGAGACTGAAAAGGAATACTAATTAATAGCAGGCTGTAAACTGCATCATAGTCTCCAAGAGCCAAAACACCCATATTGATGGAGTCACAGCGATACAATCACCAGCAGCTGAGAGGGCTCCATTTTAAGTAATGAGCTTTCATTTCAGCTGACAACAGAAAAAAATGAGGATGATGGATGTCATGCTCTTTTCACATAGAAATAAAACACATGGGTGAGTTTGGTCATAGTGCTGGGGGATACTATTTACAGAGATCAAGGGTAACCTCCCATCCTGATCCTGGCAGGAAATTCTCAACTTTGGGGATCCAAGTGGGAGCAAGCAAATCTATGAAAACAACAGGAATTGAGTCGGTATAGGAGGCAGCCGAATGACTGATGCAAGGAGGAAGGAAATGACTAGAATATGAAATAACAGCGGGGAGAGGCTTTGTATGCTCAGCGTGACCAACAAAAGCTAGTTTCTAGGCAAAATCATTAGGCTGCATTTATGAGTAACTGTGACCTCTTTAACTTTTTATCTGGCTCAGAGGTTTTGCATTAGAGAGTCCAGCTGCACAACCCAAAAACCTGAAATTATGAAATGGACTGCAAATAGGTGTTTAAAGAGGTTAATAATTGCATGCTGTGCTGGAAAACACCACCTTGGTGAGCAGTGGCTGTGATACACCCAGAGAACCTCCCTGGGGTGAGCGGTGCTACTCACATGGGCCTTGGGGGTGCTGTTCTGCCGGGCAGTGGTGCCCAAAGCAGCCACGGGCTTGGGATGGGGCATTGGGATGGGGCAAATGCTGGCACATAGGACACTGCTGATGCTCTGGTCCAAAAAACTCTTTGGAGATGAGTGGTCCTGGGAGGTCCTGGGGGTTCAGTATAGACACCAGTGGTAAAGGGGGCTCCAGGTGCCTGATGCCCATGACGTCTCGTGACTGGGAGCTGTACCCTGTGTCCACAGTCCCCAGCTCTGCTGGGTGTCTGCTTCCTGAGGGTTGCTGTGACTGTGAACTCCCTTGGCTGCTCTCCTCCAGTGAGTCCTCAGGAACATCAGACAAGGTCTGCTCTGATTTACTGTATTTGTGCCTGGTGTCAGCTGAAAGCTGTGATCTTGGCTGCATGCTTGGTTTGTCCATAGCTGTAAGATGCCTCTCAGAGGGAAATACTCCTGCTGTTGATTCACCGGAGGGACAGAAGTGTCCATCTCCATCAGGATCAGTATATTTTGACCACAGGCTGCTGTCTGGCTCAACAGACGGTGCTGACTGATGATGTGCAAGTGCTTTGCAAAGGCATGATGGACTGGCCACAGGCTGATGTGTTCGAGAAACACATGGTCTCTGGGCCTCCTCATCCTCAATATTCTCTCCAGAAGGGTGGAAAGCCTTTTCCAAGACATGTTTGGGTAATTGGGACCATGGTATGGATTCATCCACTTCGACTGGTATGCTTCGACCCACAAAAGCATCTGAAAAATTGAGAGAAAAAACAGTACAGATGGACACCCATACAGTCAAACGCCTATCGTGAATCATCATTTGATGCAATACTGAAGAGCAGTATGTATTCTTTATATTGTTTGTATTTTAATGCTTTTTAAAGGGACAACAGAAAACACCAAGAAAGCTCTGGCTGACTTTTGGCAAAACAAGAAAGCAGAGCATGACTAGTACAGAGTTATAATTTGGACTAACCTGACAGAGAGGCCATTTCCAAATTCTGTAGCTGAACTGGAAGCGAGTCAGCTGCCTTACTGCAAGGCCAGGATTCCAAGCTGGAAAACAAGAGAAAGGACCCTTGTGAACAGAGTACAGTTTCACATGGGCAATTATCCTAAAATAACTCTATCTGAAAAAGAAATACCAGTTAAAGTTTTGGAAATCGTGTTGCGCAAATCAGATGTTTTTATGGGAATTGTGAAACTTACTGTTCCTTCTGAGACTGGAAGAGAGCAAAAGCAGATGAACGGTCTCTCAGAGGTAGTTTCTGCACCTGACAATAGATCAGACTGCTCAGGTCTGGAAGTCTGGTTTAGGCATAATCCAGGGAATTCAATCACTTGCAATTATTTCACGCGTGACCTTCTAATAGCTTTATGCTGATGCCTCAGATCTAAACTTCACTACACACCTAGCTGAGTAATTTCAACTCCAAAGCTTGTTTGCAAGTGTGGCTGCTTATTTTATCATACCACTTCATCCAGTCTATTATCACACGATTCTTGTTATTTTAAATTATTGACAATTAAAGGACAATTTAGAGAGATTAGTGACTGTTTGGAATTCCCCCCTCCTTCCTTCAGAATTGACTTGGGCCCAAATCAAAATTATCACTTCCTTCTGGGAGTGCTATCAGAAAATTTGGTCCAGACAAGCAATCCCTGCTGATGGACGCTGCTGCTTCACTCTCCCCCAGAATGACAGAAGCGGTGATGGGTAAATGCTGAGTGGGCTTCAGGAAGTGCAGCCATTTTCAACCTCTAAGAGAGCACAGATTATCTTCCTCCCAGCAAATTTTACCTCCTACCATGGAGTATAGAGAAACAAGCCTGGTGCTCATCATTTCCCCAGCCATTTACCTTCTATCACATTGAAGAAGCCAAAATCCCAAGGGGGAGAGTTATCAGAACAGAGCAGACTAAGCACTCAAGCAACGGGAACAACAACATTTGGCAACAGAATCTGACCTAAAAGCCTGGCAAAGAAAGGCAAAACCTCAAAATGTTTGAGGAGCTTTTAGCAATCCAAGGATTTTTCACAACTTCAGTCACAGTATCTTGAACAGAAAGGTTAAATGAAGAAGATACTTAAATGACTACAGTATAAAAAACAGTTGAACAGGATCACAGAGACGTACAAGGCAGTGTCCCAGCCTTTACCCCAGCTCTCACAGCGATTCTGTAAAAGTGAATGTTGTGTCCCATGTTACAGGGCAAGAGTGAGGCTTTACATTCATGCTGATCAGATCAAATGGCACATACTTCCCCCTGAAAGCACCTCTGGCATAGAAAATTCTGGGTGTAACATTTTCTGGCAAGTAGGAGAAAAACTGCTTTGCTGCTGGGCTGCAATGTAAATATTCCTCCTCTATTTAACTTAAAACCCATCTGTGCAGAAGATTTACCATATATTCATACATACCCTATGTTATATTAAGCAAGTCCACAGGGAGAGTTATCCTGGGATAATTACAGTGGGATAATTACGCTGGTAAACGTTCCAATGTAGGCAAGTCCTCGGAGCAGCTATTAGTTGCCCCAACACAGCGCACACGCTGCTGTTCCCACAGCTGCAGCGCGAGAGCGCTGGGTCTGGTGCCAAACCAGCTCCTTCCCCATACCAGTGCCCAGGCCTGAAAAGCCGATGCTTAGCTCACTGCCATCACATACCTCTCCCTGCGGTTTGCGTCCCTTTCCCTCTACGCCATGTCACAAACACCGGCCAAGCCTGCTGAGTCACGGTTCTCTGACAGTCATAACCTACGTGATGGGAAAGGGAAAACCTTCAGCTCTCAGAATCAGCACAGGGTCGTGACAGGGGCTTGTGCTGTACTGTGCAGGGGTGGCGAAATGTTCTTTGCCTGGGACCTTCGGTCAGATGGCAGTTTAAATAATGACTGTCCTTGTGGTGGTGACTCACCAGGGCAGTACAGCACGGAGCCAGATTTACAGGAATCAAGCTGTAAAGCTGCTGAGCGCTCCCCTGACAGGCTTAGAGAATGCCTTGAAGGTTAGGTGTCAAACACCCTGCAAAGCACCTGTGTTCTGCTCATCTCAACAGCTTTGTAAACCTGCCCCTTGGATCATCTGGCCCTGAACTGCCTGCTCTGACATGCTTCAATTTGTGGATATCTCTCTGTCCATTTGGTCATAAAATGAATGACAAGCGCTCCAGCAGCACAGATCACAATGCAAACTCTTATTTCCCCTCTGAGCACCTCCAGTAAACTGGTTGCTTGTGCAAAATTCACCCTGGTGCTCACAAAGCATAAGCTCAGCTGGGGACTGGGGAGTGGGGTACAGGTCTACCTCTCTAGCCACACACATTGTCTGAGCATCCCTCCCATTAGATTTATTCATCAGCAAACACGCAAATGAGGCTTTACAGAAACAGATTTGCAATACCTCATACACTAAGACGCTTCTTTGATGGTCTCTGAAGTAGCTGGATGAAAATGCTAGAAAATACTTTGAATTCAGATCTTCTATATTCAATAGCCTTTAGTGTAGCACCATGAAAGGAAGAACATATTTCTGTGCAGAAACTGAGAAGTCAATCCAGAGCTCAGTGAAGTAAATGGGTTTTGGATTGGGTGTCAGATGGGATTTAAAAGTTACTGAATTCCTTTGGAGGCTATAACTTCCAAAGTTTTTGGTCTTTTTTTTAGTTCCATTGCTAACATCTGGCTATCTGTGAAACAGATCAAGCACAGTCTGTGCGACTCTAATGAATGGCACAACATAGGCAGGAAAAATTCAGACTTTTTTCTTAAAGTTTGCTATTTAATGTATTTACTCTGCCTTTTGGAGGTGGGATATTAAGACTTTATTAAAGTGTATTGCAAATTATCAACCACCAAACTTTTTAAATGTCTTTCTTCAGAATAGTTTAAAAATGTCTTTCCTATTAGTTTAACTTCTGAAAGGATAAACGCCTCTTTATCTCCCAAATCAACTTAATATCTAAATGAGAGCCTTATTTCCTTCCTGTGTAATATAAGCTAAAAAAGTTGCTCCAAATATCTGAGTAAAATAATTTAGTCAGAGAGAAGAGACATTCCACATTCCATCACTTGTGTTTTTACCTGCAAAAACTCCTAGTTCTTTTAGATAGGTTTTTGCTTAGACCCTGATGCAGGATAGTTGAGCAGCAAAAGCTGAGCTTTGACACCCAGGCACAGCCCCTGCTCCCACAGGGCTGAGGTAGGAGGCACCAAGGGGGGCGAGGGCTTTGGCATTAAAAAAGGAGAAAATGTGACTTCATCTTCCTCCTCCCTTAGCAGCTCTGGTTGGAGAGAGAAGCTGTTACAACAGCAGAGCTCTGTCTGGAGAGATGGTCCCAAGGATAAATTAACCCCAGGACATGCTGAACACTTTTTGAGCAATGCTGGCAAAGGTCTGTGGATGGGAATTCCCAAGAGAAATCCCCACACTGCTAGAAATGTAACAGATGATTCAAAAACATCCTTCTCCAACAGCAGTACTTCAGGCTGTTTTTTCTGCTCAGCTGAAGATCCTTGGCTTTCAGAAAAAGACAAAACACTGAGCCCATTATCCCTGTATTTTATGTTGCCTTCTGTTGCTGAGTTGCATTTTGTTTCCTTTGACTTTTCTAGTTAGCTTATCCTGTAAATATAGCTATGCACAGGACAGAAAAATTACTTAGGTCTCCCGTGTTGAAGAACTAGGGTAGAAGAATGCTTCAGCATACTGATATACCCTCAGAAACCTGTAGCCTGATCCCTTTTCTGGCACAGACTCTGCTGGAGAGGGTAGATTGTGCCCAATCTCATTTCAAAAGACATTGCAGCTTCAAGTCAGATCATGATATCGCCAGAAAGCTTCAAGAATTTAATATCCCCCCTGCACCTATGACTATTCAGGAGATTACTGATAACCAGTGGGAACCCTTGAATATATTTCTGCTTGTAATGCAGTGAAGAGGCCCTTCCTAAAGGGATAGAGTATCCAGGCCTGGACTGCTCCAAAAAATGTAAAGGGAACTCCTTAAACCACACTTTTTGCTTCTTTTCCTTCCAGCTCATACACCCATTTCTGCAACGTGCATTAATTCAGCGAATAACCTTTGTGGGTGGGTGTTCAGTGACTCAGACTCCTGGGAAGAAGCCCATCCCAGCTCCCTTGTGAGGCTTCCCACACCTAGAGCAGTTCTTTCCCTGCTCCTGCCAGGGAGACAGGAGAGGCCGCCCAGACCTCCTATTCACAGCTGGCTGCTGCTGGCCATGGCTGCTCCTGGGAAGCCACAGGGAAAGCATAAATGAAAGGGAGCAAATTCTTCTGCAGGTCAGCAGAGATGGGCCTGAGTACCCAAGCTCGAGGCAATGGCCAAACTCCCCTAAAAACTGTCTGATGGAGGCAAGGGGCTTGCCAGGGGCCAGGAAGGGTGTTGGGCTCGGGCTGATCTGTGCTGTTTTCCTGCAGCTGATTGCAAAATCCATCAGGTATTTCATCTGTTTTCCAGCACAAAGGCTTGTCAGGATGTGCTGTCCCAAAACACACACTAATCATCTATCTGCTTTTGATTAGAAATCTTCTGTCATGAAGAAACAGAAGAGAGACTCTGCAACACAAGCATGGCAGTGCTCCCCGTTACTTCTGCAGAGGGGGAAAGTATCTTTGCTCTTTTGATCAAAGTTGTATTTGTCTACCTTTATAAAACAGAAAACATTAGGATGAGAAAGAAACCTCACCTTCCTTGGTGCACAACACACAAGGACAGGGGTTTTTTATTCACCAGTCATGGCATTTCTGAAATGGCATTGGTAGAGATTAAGGCAAAGCTGAGATCACAAGGGGTGGGGATAGACAGGAATTTCTTGATTTCCAAATAATTCTTGCGTACTTTGGCTGAATCCCTTAAGCTCCCTGGTGCTGCTGATATCCATCTGCAGGAGAGGAGTAAGAGCATGCAGTATTTGCAAGCTGCTGTAAAGATGCACACGCTGAGATCGCAACAAATGCTGTTGCCGTGGGGTCAGATTAACCTAAGTGTGTAAGTACACTTGCTCTAAGTGCAGCTTTCTCTACAGAACCACTGGACGCAACTTTCCTCAAAAAATCTCACAGAGAAATCCTTTTAGGAAGAGCAAGTACAAAAGTGGGAACTGTCTTGTGTCTATAAGCTGAATAAACACCGCCAAAGAAATACAAGATCCAGAGTTTCACACTTCACCATAAAAAGTTTTGGCTGCTGTTATCATGGACACTTACCCTTTCCCTTGGGCACCCTCCACAGTGAAGACTAGGGCAATATGTCACATTCCTAGCCCAGATTTTTGGGCATCTAGGGCAGGTAATGTTTATTTTTATGACTTCTGGAAAAAGTAGACAAAGAACATGAAAACAATGTTCCTCTTCCGCACTGACTATATGGTTGCTCTTCTGCAGCCATGGCATGAAAGTCTACATGTGCTACAAGAACATACTTCAAATCCTCCCTGCGTCGCAAACATCCCTTTTGCAGCACTAATGTTGCTTCACTGGGCAATCCATGGTGCAAAAGCTAGAGCAGACCTGATATTTTTTGCCTCTTTAGTGTAGACATCGATATACATATAATAGGAATACGGGGCAACAAGTAATAACAAACTCTAAGGGTGACACCCTCAAGCAGGATCCAAGCAGCCATCTCAAATATAGGCAGCATTTCCTGTCAGTTTTCTAAACTTTGTGAAATATGAAAATGTCTGCAGTAATCTTAGGTATCCATAAAAATGTGCTTGTTTTCCAGAGGTAACTTCCCACCCGTTTCTGCTGCTGATAGAACTCCCATAGGCATTGAATAACCCCAGCCTGGGATATCTCATGGCCCTGGGACATCTGAAAATCTTGTCATAAAACCTGGGGCTGGCTGAGTGGTCTGGGACCACTTCGAGAGACATAAATATCCTCAGCCAGCTTTCTTATAGCTTCATGCCTCACACTAAGGACACTGGCTCCTAATAAGGAAGAACCTCCGGTATTTCATGGGGCTGACGCATCTCTCATGCCTAACCACTCTCCCTGTTCCACAGTGCGAGGGCTGAGGGGTGCGTGGGCGGTGGGAGGCCACAGGGAAGCCTGGGGGACCTGACGTGTCTCCCTCAGCTGGCATGAGAAGAGCCTCGCTCACTCGTTGTCATGAAACGTGCAGAATGTATGTATCTTTCAGACGTGTATCCTCTGCCAAACTTCCAAAGCCACTGCTGGGGGTGGGGGGCACTGACAGACACGAACACCATAATTGCACATGCTTTGTTTCCTGCCTTAGAAAGACAGAAAGAAAACCCAACTCCACAAGAAAAGAACAAAAAACCCCAGCATGCTTCAAGACACTGCCAGCCCTCAGCAAGGGCAAGCCCAACCTCAGAGGCATTAGAGGTATTGAAAGCAGCAGCTCCATCAGCAGACGCTCACCAGCACTGGCCCTGCCGCCTGCGCCCCTCGCACCCTGCCTTTGGCACCACTGGCTGTGGAGCTCGCAGCCGCAGCTGGTCATGGTGGGGCATCGATGCCTGCCTGTGATGGCACTGATGTTTGCAGTCCACGCCTTGAATCCACCCAGGGCTTGCAGAAAATGGGAATTTCTGGTCTTCTGGGTGCTGGTGGTGGTCAAGGACCAGTAAACCCAATTGTGCTATTCTTGCAGTCAATGGTAACCCTACAAAACCTGTTACTGCGTGAAATGGAAGTGGGTTTGCTCCCACTGTTTCCGTACGGATGCTATGGGGGATGGTGCAAAAGGGGCCTGTGATCCTGTTGTCTCTGTGTGTTCCAGTCAGCTCTCCCTCACTAGGTTCAGGGACCTACCCTATGTAGCCCCAGAGGAGTGGGAGAGGGAGAGGGAGAGGAGAGGAGGAGGAGGAGGATGTCCTCGGCCAACAAAGCACCTTGAGCTTGCAGAACCTTGCAGGGCGGGAGCGGGATCCGGCCTGGCTGCCAGGCATTGCCAGGCAACTACGTAAATAGGCAGGACAACATTTCGACACCGGGCGTGTCCGCTCCCAGTGTTTACCCCAAACCCCTTCTGATAAAAAAAGCCAAACAGAACACAAACCAAAAAACCAAACAAACTGCAGCGAAATGGCTGAAACATGTTGTAACCATCTGTGGAACTCAGGCTATCATTACACGAGAGAGGGGGCAGAGAGCTAGCGAGACAGCAATTCGAGGGGGGAAAAATGCCCCACTGAGAGCCAGGAGTGGGTCAGCGGCGAATTACGAACAGGGGCCGAGCAAGGCGGCTCCTCTGACCCTTCTTACCTTGCGGGCGAGGGAGGTCCGCTCGGAGCCGAGCGAGGGAAGCGGCAGGGCTGGCGCTGCCTCCTGCGCTCCCCGCCGTGCCCGGGTCTCCTTCCTCGGCCGGACGGGTGTTTCTTTCCTCCTTTTACGACACCCTCCCTGCCTCTCCCAGGTAAGCGGCAGAACTGGCTCTGCAGCAGGAAGTGGAAGAGGCATGCACGGCACAGCGTGGCGGCGGGGGAGCCTCTCTGGGGGAGTGACACCTCGAAGCTCAGAGCTCCCCGGCAATGCCTGCGCGCAGCAAGCTCCCTCTCTCCCGAGGGAAGCCGGGCTGCCTCTGCGGGAGGCGAGGGGAAACCCGGTGTGATTCCTCAACCGTGTGCCTCGCCGGGAAAGCCAGCCTTTGCTCTCAGCCCTCGGTCGCTTACTGTCAAAGCCGAATGTTAAAGCAACTGTGATTCAGACTACTGGAGGCAATCACATGATGGGTGCAAGAACTATATAAAGAACAACAACAACAAAAAAGGATTTATCTTCTGGTTCTTTCTTTTAGTTTAGACTTCCAGGCACTTCCACTTTTCCCTCTCCACCCTCAAGGAGCAGAAAGTCCCTTTTCCTCAGAGCCGAGGGTCTCCCGTGCTCTCATCGCATCCCCGGCGCTGCCGGCATGGTGCGGCGGCGTTCCCAGAGCCCCGGGAAGCCACGCCGGCCTCTCCATCGGCGCAGTGCCAGGCTCCAGAGCAGCAGTCCCTGCTGCGCCTCCCGGCCCACATCGCTCTCCTCACCCCCCGCTCAGTGCATCTCCCTGCCAAGAAGCTCTTCCTGATCTCCAGCCTCATTTTCTTAGTTTAACCCTAGGAGGAGTTTCACTTAGCTGCAACTTGTGCATGGCTCTTCATCCTCCAAGTGAGCATGAGCTGCCACCACATGCTGCCTTCAATGCCTGGCAAGTCTGCTGGTGCACACACCTGATGCCGGTGGACATCTGAACCATCCCCCCGGCTTCTTCACTGCTGCTCCTTCCTGAGCCTTTCCTGTGGCACTGGGAGGGGAGACAGAAGCCACCTGCCTGGCATTCCTTGTCCCTGGAAGGGCCCCCTCTGGGTGCCCACCGCTCTGCTAACCCGTCTTTATGGTCTGGAGGTGAAGCCCAGGCACTTGTTTCCTCTTAGCAGAGAGTGACTGTCCACAGTTTTGGAGGGAAAACAGAAGCAGCTGGGAGCAGTGTGTGCCCCGAAGCCAAGCACCAAATACGATTGTATCAATGCCAGTGCAATGATGCCCTGCAGCCTGAGTTTACTCTCCTCCATGTGAAACCCCACATCAGCCTGGTCCTGCAACTCGCCATCCTGATCCCCTCCTTCTCTCCCTTCTCCCTCCTCTGCCAAGGCACAGGCCAGCAGAACACCAGGTGTCCCTTTTGGAGCATCCTGAAGTTGTCTTTCACTGCTGCCAGACTTCCCAGGCAGTCCCTGTTGTTCCCAGCCAGACCCAGATGTGATGGGCAGTAGAAGCTTGTGGCTGGAGTGGCTGCATTACAACCACAGTTAAATTTGAGTCAGATGAAGGTTTAATCCTTCTGGCCTGGCCTCAAGTGTGGCAGCTCCACAGCTGTTTAGCACCATGAACACCCTGACATCCAGCATTTTCATCAGGGCTTCCTAAGCCCTGAGTTGCAACACACTGGGCTTGGGTGGCTGCCTCTCTCTCCAGCCTTCCTACTGACCTCCTGCCCACGAGCAGTGATTGCTCTGCTGCTGCCTGGGCATCACAGTGGGTATGGGTGGCAAGGGGCCCGTGGCCACACATGAGCCAAAATCAGGGCCTTGGTGAGTGGATGATGAAGGGAAACAGCATGGGAACAAGGAGGGAAAGTTGCTCTGAGGAGTGACAGATCTTCCTGGGGCTTATGTGAAGGAGGTATGTGGTGTTCGCAGTTCTCCCGGGGGAATGCGGGCAGCCGTGGCTGGGCATGGGGACTCAGTAGGCAGAGTTTCCCACGGATACATTTTATCAGTACTCACATTTGTGGGGTTTCTTTGCAAAAGGCTCTGCTGTGCAGCCATCAAACACCTCTCCCTTCATGCAGTGGAGTGGCCTCCCTTACCATGTTCAGTTCTCTGCTTTTCATACCCTGAACACTGGTCTATAAGACCCAGCAAACAGTGTCCACCCCTGTAAGGAAGCTGCCAGTTGGCCAGGGGAGGGAAGGTTGTGGCTGTCAGATCTGTTCCTTGGTGAGCACTTCCAGGTCCAGAAATCTAGAGACCTAATGGTGTCTGCAGCTGCAGCCGAAGGACCAGTTTCTGTCCCCTCTTTCACTTGCCAAGCCCCAGAAAATAGCAGGTATGTGGAGAAGTTTCCTTTCACTTGAGTTTTACCTACTTTATTAGTGGCCTGAGAAAAGAGAGGGAGAATAGCTTGAAAATCACGCTCTGTTAACATTGCTATCTGCTGGGGGGGTTTCAAAGCAAAGATGATGCCCATCCCAAACCTAAGTGCCTTCCCACAAAGCTGTAGAAACTTCTGTCAATTAACCTGTTTCGGGATTAGGAGGCTTGGAGAACAGATGTCCAACAGATATTTCAGCGTTTCAAATGCCTCCCTCATCCCCCAAACTAATGCTTTCTGAAGGCCTCTTTTATATTTCTGAAGTCTTCCTGCTGACTTCACTGAAAGCCAGATCAAATTCCGAAGTCTCTAAAGTTATTATCTCATCTGTCCATTATTTACAAGCAGAACATGATGCATCATATTGGGCCTGTCATAGAAAGTACAGATTAATATTCAGATGCAGGATGAGTGTTTTCATTGGCAAGGCAACAAACATGGAGGTTTGTTTTTTTTTTTTAAGAAGTGGTTCCTAATCCTGCAGGAGTTGTAATGTTTCTTTTTTCATTAGAAAGATAATGTTGGTATTGAGTGCCGCTTCTCATATTTTCTACCACTTCTCTATATTCAGGAAAGTAAATCTTAGGTGTTTTTGCTTCTAAATGATTCACTATTCAAATAAAGCACTGTCACGTTGCTCCACTTTTAACATTGATGTTGTGAATTAACCTGGAGACATTGCAATGAGCCTTTAATCTGCCTCAGCATAATGCCCATGACGGTCTCACTCTGATTCCCTGCATTTGGCTTGCCCCTTGCTGCTTTTGCCCTGCGAAGAAAACCAGGGCTTTCTTCCATTTCTTGCTGTTTACATTGCTAGGCACATGCCTACAAAAATATTTCCCACTTATTTTATTTTAAGGCTCTTGCTTTGGCATTTTTCAGTCACACTCTGGAGACACACCTGAAAGGAAACAAAACAGTACCTGGATGTTAGCTTGTGCAATGCTTCTAATTAAACCCTGCATAATGACAAAGTCCCCTCCTGCCATTTGTTAAGATTTTCCTCACAGCATTATGCATCCTCTTAATTAAGAGCAGAACCTAAGTAATACCTATTTTATTCCCTCTTGCTTCCAATTAGTCATCCATTGATCATTACCCACTCAACATTTGACAATTAACAGAGCCCCCAGTCTCCGCACGACCAGGATGTGTAGTCCTTCAGAAATGACGCATCTAGAATAATGTGAGGGGAGCTGTGTCGGCAAGTAATGGGGCAGAAGGTGGGGGGAAGGGGAGGAGAAGGCCACCCAAGTGGAACAAAAGATGTGTAACATATGCAAATGTTCAGTATGCGGTATGTGTTTTATACACTGGATGTATATTAAGTCATATACAAAGCTCAGCTGGCGGCCTCACTGCTTTTGGGAGGCATGAGAATTTGAGGGAACACTGGAGCTCTCATAAGATCAAACATACCTAGTCCTCTGTCTTTAAGATACAAAGCTATTCCCCATGTGCCTCTTTGCCTCTGGTTTGTTGTTTGTTTTTTTTTTTTCTCGGGAGAGCAGGAGTTAGCATCTACTTCTCCATTGTCATTGGGACTGCGGGCTGTACCAACGCAGCCCCTGCCCAGTCACTCCAAGACCCAGCAGCAGCTGTGCCTGAACCACGAGCATGGTGGCTCCAGCTGTCAAAGGGGCTCCTAGGGAAGCTGCAGGCTCCTTTGGCATTGCTATTCTCTCTCGAAAGCCTGGTCCAGGAGCAGGGATGGCCCTGGCCCTGTGTGGTGCCAGGAGGGGTGTGCTGGGACCGCTGTAGCCCTTTTCCAACACTAGGGACCCTTTCTGTAGGGACCTTTTCTGTATGAGTAGCACCTTCTAGCTGGAGAAATCCAGCAGCCTAGAGGGACTGGGAGGCAGCCCAAAGCCTGAGCTGCAGCAGTGAATAAAGAACAGAGGATTCCAGGGCTTATGGACAAGCCTCTGGCATGAGGCTGAGCCTCAACAGTCAGAAAGCATCCCCACATTCTTTTTTCTTTCTCCAGATTAAAATCCATCCATTACAGGGCTCAGGAATTTTCTGTGAAACTGTGACAACAAGTAGCTGAGCAAACTTCACAAGGTTCTGGGTGCGGGGGCTCGGCAACAAATGCTGATGCACAAAAAAGCAAACCAGAACCCTTGGCAAGCTCTAGCCTGGCTGTAGAGGAAGGAAGATAATCTCATTTCTTTGCTCTTTGCCCTTTTAGCTATTCACAGAGCTTAATGCTGAGTTGTTCCCAACAATGAGCCAAACAATCAAACTTCCATCTGGCCTGGTCATGCAGATGCAACACTTGCCCTCCAGTCACAGGCCACACCAGTTCTGTGATTTTTTTTCCCCCATCTTGAACATACACTATTTACCCCTGCCTGGTAACAGAGAAGAAAGATATTTACATTTGGTAACAGAAAATGCAGTTCACGCTCCTCAGCCTGCTCTAATCTCATCACCCAAATCCCTGGGCACAAGGAAGCACAGGCGCTGTGAGCACAGCTGATGCTGCGAACACAGCTGGTGCTGCAACCTTTGGCTCTCTCTCTCCATGACACGATGCAGTGCCTACCAGCTAATGACCTGTTTTTCCTGGGAGGGCAGTTCTTTCAGCCCTCCTGCATACTCACACCGCAGGCTCCAAACGGCAGCTATGCCCTCGGGAGAAATGTTTTCTCTCCCTGCCTTTGAAATCAACTGCAGGTTGCTCTTTGTGGTAGCCAGAGACACACAGAATCACTGGGATGTGGCAGCAGCACTTGCTGCTACCACCTCTCTCCTGGCCTGGAAGTAGGGATTGTAACTGATCATGTAGTGGGAACAATTTAAAAAAAAAAAAAAAAGGAAAAGGGAAAAGAAAATAAAAAGGGGGTGGGGGTAGAAAGAGAAGCTCTTTTGTTAACATCACTCTATCCTCTAATCTACTCATGTCCTGGTCTTACATTTTTCCTAGGCATTCAGCTGCAGGGGAGGAATACAAGGACTGATGTTTGTGTAATGTTTCTGTGTGTGAATTTCCTTTTGAGATATAGATAAATGTACACACACACATAAGAAGTGTGTGTATTAAGTCAACAGAAAGTATCTCACAGTATCTCACAGTGAAGCCAGCATTTCCCCTCTAACATTCAAAATGAACCTCAGCAACCTGGGTTTAGTTGTCAGAAGTTCTCTTGAGAAATTTAGAAGCATTGAGAGGGAGACAGTAGCACCCTGCTCCAGTGGCAATCCTGGCAAGGGTCCCCTTTTCCTTTTCTGCTGAAAGGATATGGGTTCTGGTTTGGTGTGTGCAGGAAAATCTGAAACTAAAGTGCCCCCTTCTTCAGTTAAGAAGGCAGAGAATGCTGCTGCAGTTGACAGGAGTCCCCTCAGTGATAAAATATGAGTCACAGGAAATTATAATCACTGTTTTCCAAGACTGCAGAACACAATGAGATTTCTGAGCTACAAACAGACTTCAATTATTCTTGAAAGACAGACAGACCCTCAAACTGACAAGACTGGAGAAAATAAATATCCTTTTGTCTGCACTGCTGGTGGTAATTTCCCATTAGACAGGAAAAGACTTCTTTGATGAATGAATATTGTCTACACTTTAGAAGAAGAGCTACTGTGTATCTCCTAATAGCTCTTGCATGCTTGGGCTCAGCCTCATCCGAGGCCCTTAAACCCCTTGGGTACAATATGGTTGCATTCATTAGAGTACTGCATTTTTTATTGCGGAGCTTGAGAAGAGGATGGTGCATATTAAAATGAATCTGAGCAACTTTGCACTCACCTTGAAGTTATGTGGCAAGGTCAAGTACGTTTAGCAATCTGCCTTCTTGGTGTGCAGGTAGTCCTTTCCAGTCTAGAGGCTTCAGGAGAAACACACTGGAGACAGATTTTTGATTTGCGATTATTCTTGTAATTTTAGCAGTTAATAATTTTTCTGTTTTGTATTTACTTTGTTTTTCTACAGTGGTAATTAAGTCAAAACCAGAATGTCACATAGAACTAAGCCGAGCACTGTTTACATAAGCTGAAGGATATTGTGTTAGTGCCTTTGACAAACTTTGGTCTTTTCCAAAGACCACCAAATCTCACATCATTTCCTTCCCACAGAAATATAATAATTGTACTAACCATCCCTTTGGCAGCAGTGTCCCATGTCTGCCTGTAATTTTTCCTGGGAATGGTGTTGAATTGGCCTAGACATGTCTGCGTCACCACACAGAGTCCTTTCAGCTGCTGGCAGACCTCTTCTGGAACTTCACCACCGCGCTCTGGATTGGTTGGGAGTCAGGTGGGCTGGTGGGGGGAGCATTTGGCCAATTGTTTTTATCTGGATGGATTTTATTTCACCTTACGTTAAAAAATTATTGGAGGGAACAGGAGATTCTTAATCTCATAAATTCTACTTTTACAGTCACCACACAGCTATTTGTGGTGTATACACAGTGCTTAAGAAAAGGCTTTTATTAATTTATAGCAAAAATGCTAACAACTTTGTTTAAATTTTTTGCTAATGTTTTTATTTGAGAGATTAAAAAACCCAAACAACAAAACTCCCAACATTAAGAAAAAGAAGCAGAAGAGCTATTGATGAGAAATGGTCTGGATTTGCCACTCAACAGTGGCACCAGTCTGCACACAAGCCAGCTGCAGGCAGAGATCCGGCAGAGACCAATGTGGTACTCGTAGACCGAATGCAATACAAGGAACAGCAAACCCAAAGAATCAGAAATAAAGGCCATAAAACCCCAGCAACGCCCCATCTGAGTCTTACTTCCAGTGAGAAACATAGGCAAACTAATGTTTTAGGCTCATCCCGCATTACAGATGGAAACTGCACTCAAATCTGTGGCATAGCAAAAGCTGCTAAGGAACTTGGCGGAATTGCCATGCTTCGCCACTGAGCACTGGGATGAGTAGGTGACATTTTGGCTTTGCCAGCCCGCTGAGTTACTATGGAGTCCTCAGTTCCGTGGAGGATGTTTTAAGGCAGGGGGGTAGCTGTGGGAAAAAAAAAGAGGACCACGACTTGCTTTGTAAGTACTACGAGGAAGCTAAAAGTCCAACAAGAATCATGGCCTCTTCAGTACTCCGCAGCTACAGGTACAGCAACATTGAATATATCATGTACATAACATTACTTATAGACTCTACATGTAAAACATTAACCAATTTATCATGGAAATCTGGTAACAAGCAACATTGCCATATAAATTCACACTCTGAGAAAGGCTAAGTGTGGAAGCCTCCTTCGCAAGAGGATTTTCAGTCGAAGTTTTGTATAGAAAATATTAAAATGATGACAATTTGTTCTCTGAATCTCAATTCATTATTGGGTTAGTTTTCACTGATGGAGAAAGGTTCTCTTTAGAAAATGTATGGATCTTCAGAATATGAATTCACAATCTAAATATTAAATAATTAAAAAAAAAAAGTTCCAACTGTGAGGAAGTCTTACTTGGCCACAATCTTTTAAAGCAGTAACAGCAATACAAGGCATAGAAAATATTCTCCTGCAACACTTGTAAATGTAAAAGTATGTAAAAGTTAAATGCAACAGAACTAATAAAGAACAAACTACTTGTAGAACAGAGCAATGAGAGACTAACTATGCATTCAGCCATCTTCCTTACAGTTGAACTCCAGCTGTTCAAAAACATATTGACTTAGAAATTTGGAAAATGATGTCCCATAGGTAACTGGTCTGCATATTCCTACGAAATATGATGCTTCAAATGGCATGACGCCCCTCCTTGAAAAGTTTTTAATGTCATCTCCACAGTTTAAACAAAAAAACAACTATCCAAATATAAAATGCTCTTTTTTTTAATTACTAAATTAAGAAAGTTAAACAGTTTTAAAATGTAAACTTGCAAATAAACCATAACAAAATGTAATTAAGACTTTAAAATTTGCAACTCAGTATTAAAAACTCAATAGAAATAGAAAGGAATTTTTTTTTGTTTGTTTTTTGGTTAAACGTAAGTATTTCAAGGCTGGTACAGACAACTGAAAAGGTAATACTTTGTTCTGTGCATCCCCCATGAAATGTAAAGAAGTGCATAGTAATTCCACTGGAGAACTTGCAGACACAAAGAAAGTAATTTCATTAGCAGTACAGGACATTTAACACACTTATTTTACAATGGAAAAATGTTACACATAAAACAGAAAAATCCTAGTTGCATGACCAACAGTTTAGCAGGGGGACATGGCTAAAATGCTATGATTTTAAGACCATCTGAATGCGGTTACACTGCTTAATAAATCTTTTTGAAACGTTTCAGTATACATGTTTTGATACAAGAAGTCCTTGCAGTTTCAATTTTCCAGTTCAAACGGTGATGGTGTAGTTTTCTTGCTTTAAATATGTTCGTTTTAATTTCAAGAACAAATCATCACACACTTGTCAAACATTGGAAACATTACTGTAAATACAGCACATGATTCCTGAAAGAGCAAAGTTACAACCATCTACAGGTACATAATCATAAACAAAAAGTGCAATCCAATTTAAAAAAATCATGCTTGGCAAAAGCCAAAAATTAGATCACTGGCTTTCGGAATCCCACCAGTGTTTTCATGTCTGCAGTAAAATTATCGCTTTCTGGGTACGGCTGTAGCAGGATTCATTCAATTTCAAATGAGTTTCCTCTGCAATAGCACCCATATACTGTATGTACAGGTATGTATATATATTATATATATTTTATATATAAAAAAAGCAAAAAACCAAACACCTGTCCTGATTTTTTTTATTTGTTAAAACATGAAAAAAAATGTTTTAGACAAAGAGGCCACTTCTGGAAAATAATACTTTTAGTTGAATCAGGAGAAGACTAGTTAAAATCACATAGGTTTTGCGTTTTAAAAAAAGGAAAGCACTAGGATCAGTTATTGGCACTGAGTTACTATTTACAATGAACAGAGGTTTTGCAGTTTACATAACATCAATACAATGCAGTTTTGGAGTCTCTGATTAAGAAAAAACAAGTGTTTTTCTCCTTTTCATCCAGGACATTCAGATTATTAGGACAAGTGGTCATAGGCAAGGGCTGCAGAAGTTCTCAGCTTCAGCCTCTCCTGTGCACTGAGGTGCTGGAAGATGCTGCACTCTGGAGAAGCTGATCACAGAGTTGGAAGGTGAAGGGCAGGTGGGAAAGGGCTGAGAAACACCTGGTCATTCATGACAGCGTCTGAAAACCAGGGATTTACAGGTTGTCACCGGGCTGGTACTGGGGTTCTGTTGCAGTGAAGTAGTCTTCAAGAAAACCCTGTAAATATTCAAAAGTTGGGCGCTCCTCTGGGTCTTTTTTCCAGCAGTGAATCATAAGCTCGTGCAAGGAGATGGGACAGTCCTGAGGACATGGCATCCGATAACCTCGTTCTACTTGCTCCAAGACTTCACGGTTATTCATGCCTGTAAAGGGCATACAAATCCACAGTTAAATTACTGGAAAATGAACCCAAGTATAATTATATCTACAATACGTGTGGTTTTCTCAATCACACTAATTTCTTTTGGTTAAGACCAATGAAACAAAACCACCCTGATGTCCTGTTTCAGATCTTCATCTACTGCAAGGTAACTGGGATTATTTCCTTTCTCAGTAGAGGGTTTAGGATCCAGTGATGTGCAAAAACTGCTCCCATGCTTTCCCTCTCAGCTTACTCACAATGGGCAGGATTTGGTGCTTTCCCTCTCCAAAAGCAGTAACTGTGATATATATTATGTGACATGCTTAAGGAAAATAAATGCATTGCAACAAATGGAAAACTCAAAATTCTAGAAATGAGGATGAATTTTTGAAACCCTAACACTGACCGTGGGCCTTTCTGGAAGCATTCTGTAAGGTCATGATGCAGGGACTTCCAGATAAACTCTGCCACTTTGGGCTGTCCAGCAGCATTGCCCTCAATGTCAGTTCAGAAGCTTATCGCTGCTGATCTGCACTCCCTCCGTGTGAGCTGGTTAGTACTGTTTCTATCATATTCCACTGTTCCATCCCAACCCAGAACAGAACAAACTTGCTCAGAAGACAAGTCATACCCAGCAAAACAGCTCCACTGCAGAACCACAGCTCTCTCTCAAAGAAAGGTGAAAAGCTATATTGCTGTCACAGAATCATAGAAACATTTAGTTGGAAAATTAGTTGAGATCATTGAGTCCAATTGTTAACCTAACACTGCCAAGTCCACCACCGAACCAGGTCCCTAAGCGCCACATCTGCAGTCTTTTAAATGCCTCCAGGGATGGTGACTCACACACACTGCTTGTCTCCAAGAGGCAGGCCAGGCCCTTTGCTGCCTTGTCTTTTCTATGCAACCCCTTCAACCCTGATTCCTCTGCTGAGGTGCTTTTGACCAAACATTAATTACACTCAACCTCAGCTTTAGTTTACATATCTTTTCCAGTAATTCCTTTGGCTTTTTAACAGTACCAAAAGTAAGCCTGGCCCTGCAGGCATGCAGAGGTATTTCAGAGAAAGCATGCACGCTGACTGCGAGCTTTGTGGCCTGACATTTGGCAGGCCCTGTCCCAGTCCTCTGCTGAAAAGTATCTGTAGGCGTCACTCCCCTGACTTAGAGGGTCCTGCCAGGCAGCTCTGAAGGAGAACCAGCAGGGACACTTAAGTTTCTCCATGACCAAATCTAGAAACCAGCACCTCGATGTTGCACTTTATGTTAACTTATCCTCTCCTTGGCTTCCATGACACCATCCTTCCCTGTGAATCCTCCACTTTCTTCTTTCAGGTTGTACTCGTGAAGAATTTGATTGTTCCCCCTTCAGGACCTGGGGGATTCTCTTTATTTTGTATTTCTGGTAAACTTATTTGTTAGGAATAATTCAACCACCTTCTTCAATATAGATTCATTTGTCTACTCTACACTTAGACTAGTGGGAATATCTAATGGTTTTGGCCTGGATAGAGTTAATTTTCTTCCTAGTAGCTGGTACAGCACTGTGTTTTGGATTTAGTATGAGAACAATGTTGATAACACACAGATGTTTTAGTTGTTGATAAGTAATGTTTATCCTAAGTCAAGGACTTTTCAGTTTCTCATGCTCTGCCAGTGAGGGGGTGCACAAGAAGCTGAGAGAAACTGTATTGTGCATCACTTGTTTTCCTTGGCTTTTATGCTTCCCTTTTTCATTTTCATTAATATTATTAGTATATTTTACTTTATGTCAATTATTAACTGTTTTTATCTCAACCTCTTGGATGGTTATCAGCAGGAGGATATTACTCTGTCAAGACAGAGGAAAAGGTTTTTATTTGTTTTTCAAATTCTCCTCCCCATCCCACCTTGGTGGGGGCAGGGGGAGTGATTAAGTCTGTGTGGCACTCAAATTGCCAGCTGGCATTAAACCACGACAGGGAATAATATCCTTACATCACAAAGCATTTAGTCTGGTAACTTGGCTGTATCCTTGGATTTGGTCTTTACTATGTCCTCATGTCCTGGCTGTGTTTAATTATTAAAGATGCTTCAAAATACAGCCTTTCCTGACCATCCACATTTAGATTCTCATTTCATGTTAGAATTACAAAACATCTTTTCCTCTTATTTTGTCAGGGCAATTTCCTCCTTCTGATATCCATTTGCAGTGTCTCTGCAAGGATCGTATTTCTAGCCTGTTACTGTAACCACCCCTGGCATTGTCTTCCCACCTACTCCTTGTATTTATATTTAGGCTCTCAGTTGTCCACGCCCTGATCACAGCACAGTTCTGGTTAGCTTACTGCAGCGCCTTCCATTTTCAAACATCAGGATTACTTGGTTTGGTTTCATATCCAGGTTTAATTGTGAGGGAAGGGAAAGGAGAAAGGAAAAGAAGGGCACTGATGTGTTGTTTCTTATGCTGCCTGTTGCACATGGAGGAACATCCCCAGAAAACTGTCTCATCCTCCTACAGACTTCTCCTTAATATTCTCCTTAGCAGTGATAATTGCAAAAAGAAAGGTTAGATTATTGATTTACTGTATTTCCTAACCTGCAGACCAACACTTCAGCACTGGTTTCTTTGTTTCATTTATCACCTGCATCCACCCACTGTATTTTTGGTGTTAGATGTTTATAAGTAGGAGGAACCAGTTTGTATGGCATCTAAAGTGGTTAGGACTTCAAAATTATGAAAATAGGGTAATAATGGTTCTCTGCAGACATCAGATTCTTCACAGAGTTAAGGCTCTCCTATATTATTGACTCCAAACTGATGTTGCTAGGTCACAGAGGTTCACAACAAACCAGAAAATCTTGCCACACACTGAGCAGATGTTTGGGTGTTTCTCACTATCCAACAAGAAAATTTTCAGAGATTTTACTTTTTCATTAAAGTACAAGACAACACTAGTGGTCTGTTAGTCATCGTCAATGCAAGGCAGCATCAACCCAAACCTTCTGGCCTTCCTGGTTTCAAGACACTACAGGAAAAAACATGGGCATTTTGTTCACATTGTATTCTCAATATTAGTTTTATAAATTTGTGTTTTGAACAAAAATCTGCACCCTTTTTTCCATGTTCTTGTCTTTAAATCAGCTGAATTACCTCACATTTTGGGGTAAGAACTTCTGATGCTTCCCTAATATATTAAAGGCTATGAAAATAACTGTTACCAGTAACTCACCTATTGTATATACCTAAGCCAATAACAACCTGCATTCTTTGTTTCTATTTTGGCAGTATGCCTTTAAGTACAACATGGATGGAAGCAACAGCAGCAGAAAAGCTCCTTCCCAACTGATTTGTTGTTCTAAGATATCAAATGTTTGGTATTTTTATCCAGTGCTTTACTCAGTGCTGCAGAGCACACTCTGAAACCTGATAACGAACTGTGTGCTGGAAGAAAAACCCTGAGGAGATAGAGGGGGGAGGAAAAACATAAACAGCTCTTCACTTCCCTTTGTTTAACAAAAAGATAGAAAAAAAGAACATGAAAGAGACATTGCTGTCTGAAATCATAGTAATTTTTTTTTTTTTTTTGTCCCTGGAAAGTGAGTCAAGCCAGGTTTTCTCATCATGGTTAAAGCCAGGAAAATGCCCTCTTTTCCTTTCTCTTTTCCCTTTCCTCACAGTAAAACCCAGATATGAAACTAAACCAAGTAATTCTCATGTTCCTCACTGGAATTCATATATCCAGCAAGGGCTGAAGCACCTAGGATTTGCCAAAGAAATTCTGTTGGTTTTGACATGTGCTGCTAATTTAAAAAAGGAGTTTCAAAGGAGTTTCTTTTTTTTTTTCTAAATTGATTGGATTACTGGTCAGACATAAAAATAGCAGTGCTTCAGGTATATGTTTTACTTCTTTAAAGGCCTAATGATGTTTACAAGCCTATTCTCTAGATTCATTTATCTTATTCTGCAAGTTTTAGTGTTTCTTTTTTGATAGGAAGAGCCTGTCGTATCCACACTTCTAACATCACAGAGAGAATATTTGAGCAGTCTGTGCAACTCCTCTCTCCTAATGAATACCCAAGAGTTTCAACTCTTAGTAAATAATAAATGACATTCTGCTTGCAGTATGCTTCTAGACCCCTTGAAAGTTTATCCTGAAATCCCTAAATCTGTGGAATAAAATACTCAGCAATATTCTTCTGTTAACTACAGCTATTTCACCTGAGTTGGGGCAACCCCTGGTATCAATACAGGCTGGGGGATGAACAGATTGAGAGCAGCCCTGCTGAGAAGGACTTAGGGGTGCTGGTGGATGAGAGGCTGGACATGATGCAGAAATGTGCACTCATAGCCCAGAAAGCCAACTGGTCCTGGGTTGCATCAAAAGCAGTGTGGCCAGCAGATCGAGGGAGGGGATTCTGTCCCTCTGCTCTGTTCTGGTGAGGTCCCACCTGAAGTGCAGCATCTAGCTCTGGAAAGTGTTGAAGGAAACCCAGAGAAGGTCCATGAAGATGATTAGAGGGGTGGAGCACCACTCCTATGAGAAACGTCTGAGGAAATCAGGATTGTTCAGCCTGGAGAAGAGAAGGCTCTGGGCAAACCTTATTGTGGCCTTTCAGTGTTGAAGGGGGCCTAAAAGAATAATGAGGACTAAATTTTTAGAAGGGCTTGTTGCGATAGGACAAGGGGTAATGGTTTTAAACTGAAGTAGAGTCGATTTAGATTAGATACAGCAAAAAAGTTTTTTTACAGTGAGGGTGGTGAAACACTGGAGCAAGTTGCCTGGAGAGGTCATGGATGCCCCATCGCTACAAACATTCAAATTCAGGTTGGATGGGGCTCTGATCTAGTTGAAGATGTTCCTGCTCACTGCAGGTGAATTGGACCAGTTAACTTTTGAAAGGTCCCCTCCAACCCAAACTATTCTACGACTCAACAATTCTATGAAAAATCAGTTTGTGCTCATGATGTTCCTAGAATTATGATTTGGACCAAGAAGAAAACATCATGTTTCCAAATGATGACTTTTCCATTAGCCTTTTAGTTCTCTGAGAAGACCAAAAATCAAATAACCTCTCATCATCCAGCTTTATTAGTGAAACCTCCAATAATCTTAGGATGTTACAGGATATTGCCACTTTAATGTACAATACAATACAAATTTACTGCCCATGTGGACTTGGGGCAGAAACTCAATACTGTTTGGCTTTTCATAGAAAAGTTGTAGCAACTTTAAATTGCAGTGGCTTTAAGAGTTACTTTAAGAGTTACTGTGACACAAAAGAGGATGTGAAGTTTCCATTTGTGGCTAAAGAAAACACTGGAAAGTGCTTTGGAGTGCTCTGAGCAGCTTGATCAGATGGAGCACAGCAGATGTGCAAATAGCCCAGATCTGGGCAACGCTGCTCTTCCAGAAGACAGGAAACATTAGTGTAACTACGCAGAGTCCCCACATACAAAGCTAATGAGCTATATAGATTACTTTAGGCCATGTGAAGTCCAGTGAGGAGAGTCATGGTTTTAAACCACTTTATTCTTCTGTTAGGCTGAGGATGATGCTCCTTCCAGCCCCACTGCATGCTTTCAGACCAATGACCAAACTAGTACAGTGCACTGAAGGGAACAGGAAAGCTGCTCTTAAGGGAACACAACCTTTGAAGCATAATGCTGTTCTTACTGAGTACAATGCAAACCTAGTTATTTCTGTGGAAAAGTAGTAACAAGTTTTAAAAATCTGAAAGTCATGACACTTTATTTAGAAATGAAGTCCTGAAAACCCCCAACATTTCCTCGTCCTCAATGTACCCACAAGTCTCGACTGTCAATATCTGTGGTTTGTTTTGGTTTTGTTTTTTAAAACAAGTTATTATTTCCTTGGTGTAACAGATGCTACAGCATTTGTGAGTGAAGCTTTCCTGCTTACAAAGAAACCCACCTTATCTGTGCTGTGTGCTGAATACACATCTTTCTCAACTCCTCATATACTATCCATGATGATGCTACACACACACATATGCTGGCTCACTGATATGTACGTGGCCTGAGGTTTGGGCTCTTGTGGCCCAGCCTGTCCCTGAGATGAAGATGCTGAACACAGCTCCCCAAAGACTTCAGGGCTCAGAGACTTTGAGCCCAGACTCAAAGACATGCTTGGCCAGAGGCAGCAATGTGGATAGCATCATGGTGGCTGTCACAACAGACATAAAATGTAAATGCTCTTGATGTGACAAGTGCACCAGAAAGCAGAAGGGGCAAGTTCAGAGGTGCTTGTTCAGTGCGGCTGAGATTTTTGGCTGTCCAAAAGGTAGCACATTAAAAACCCACAAATTCTCTGACTACTGCTAGAGAAATGCAGCCTCCTACTCTTAACCTCCATTAAAAAAATCCCTAACTAAAATCCAAAGGGCATTTGTCAAAGGGGAAAGAAACAAACACTGCAAACAGTCGACTAAGCAGACAATTTTTTAAACTTGGCTCCTCCTCTGCCCATATCTGTTGTATTTCCCCACTGTAATAATGGAAATAGAACCTCAATGCCCAGAAAGACTATGAAGGTTGCTTATTTCAATTTGCTTGCCTTGTGATAAGAGTAGGAAAGCACAGAGAAAAAGCACATAAATTAGTTATTATAGTGGTCTATTATGACCCTTGACAGCGAAACAGGCTTGGTTGAAATATGAACAGGAGGACACCTGTCAAAAAGTTGGTCTTGCTTGTGGGAACCACAGAGTCTGGGGCAAGGCTTGATTATGAACTCTAGCCTGATCTTCATCTCTGACAGCAAAATCTTTAGTGCTCATATATCTCACCACTGTTTCAGCTTCCCTTCCAAAATGGGGCACCAGGAAAGGAACTGCTTGAAATCTCGGGGACAAAGCATGCCAACTTCTGTTCCACCCATTCTGTTCCCATCCTATAAACTGCCTGCTTTCTCCTTTTGTCCTCCTCATTGCGTTTCTCCCTCCTTCCACACAAGTTTAAAACAATGCCTGGTTCCAGTCATTGGAAGGCATGAGGTATACAGTGTCCTGCGGGCACGGGTACCACCCCGGGACTAGGGTGTGTGCTATAAATGACCTCTCCAGGCACTAAGAGCTTGTCAAGCAAGAGAGCAATCCCTTTGTCTGCAGGCCTCTCCCTGCTCCCCCCAGCCTTCTAAAAGTCATAAGCAGGAACATCAGGACAACATGCCCACATCTGTTTCAGAAACTATTACAGCAAAGTGACAGTACCATGACCCTCTTTGTTTCAAGGCTGATGCTTTTCAGAGCTTGTAAATCCACATGCCTTGGGTGTCAAAGTGTCTGGCAGAGCCAACAGACTGCATTCTGTAATCTATATGTTGTTCACCAGGGTGAAGATGCCTGAGCCTTGCCTCTCAGACTGACTGAAATCCCATCTTTTCCTCCTTGTGCAAGCCATGCCACGTTAGCAGGATGCACCCTGTGGGTGTATCTGAACTCTACTCCCTGCCTCAGAGCGGGACATGTATTCATGAAACTTTGCCCTTCCACATGGTCCTTCCTCTTCCCAGCATGAAGCAGAAGATGGATGGTCCTTTCTATTTCAGGGGAAAATAGTGTTTTCTAAGGAGCTCAGGAGGCCTTTGTCACCTTGGGAAGTTTTGTGACCTGTTTTCATGAGCAGACAGATCCTTCTGAGAAGGCTCCAGTTCCCCTCCACTGTTGTGTCAGCCTGTAAAAGCTTTCCCAGTTAGGGTCTGGGGAATGAGACTGCATTGGAATCTGTAAAGCCTTTGGAAATTCAAATATAAAACGGAGGCTGCCTGTAGGTAAAACTGACAGAGGGGAGTGATGGTGGCCATGGGAATGGTTAAGGCCTCCTGGATGAGCAATGTGGAATTCCTGGTGGGGAGGAATGGCCCCAGCATAGAGCATGGGCAGTCTGTAACCAAGGCAGTACAGAACCATCCAGAAAGTTGCTGACTTTATGATATGTAACACACAAAGAATTGCTTCCAGCTACTTCATGTCTTTCTAGTGCAGGTGGGGAAGAGTGTGCCAGAAGGACTTTCGGTGTGTGAGGGCTTTATGTAGTGAGGGCTGAAGAGGGAGGATGGTGCTGAAAGAGGAGGGATGCTGCTTGCTGTCTTTGATGTGCTCAAACTGCCACGTAATAAAACTGTCCAGAATTTTCAGACACAGCCCATGCCTGAGATTACTGTCATGGCTCCCACAAGAAGTTATATATTGCAAGCACTTAAATGCAGATCCAGTGGACTTTTTTCCTTTGGGAGGGAAAGGAACATTTGTGAAGTGCAGCCATGGCCAACTCTGTGTTCAGTTACAAACTTGTGAGTAAACATGGGGCTTAGATTGTCATTTTTACATGGAACAGTACTTTCCCTGTGTGTCTGTCTGTCTGTCTGTGCTCGTGCATGTCATAAGACAGACAGTTAAGTCACTAAGCATTCTTGCCTCACCAATATGGAGGTCAAGGAAAAAAAAATCACCTTAACTCTACAGAGGGACTCATCCCTCCCATAGAAACATGTCATCCCATTTTCTGCTACCTCATTCTGTTGTCACAGTCACAGCTTTGTTAAGCTGCTCCCTGTTAAGTCAAAATTCACTGCTGATCATGAGATGCCTTCCAGTCCCCATATTCTCTTCCCAAATATCAGCTAGTGGCTGCTAGGTGCTAGCAAAGTTGACATTCCTGGTGAAAATCTGGGAGATTAGTTTTGCAGAGTCCAGGCTTCTGAAGTGGTGTGAGATACTGCAGGATAAACTGAACCCCACCTCGATGCTTCTCCTGCTCGGTTTGATATATGGAACTGACTGCTTGATCACAGCACAGATTGGAACATTGAAACTGCTGTAGGGCACTTTCCATTAAATCAGCTGCAGTGCATATGGCCATACAGTTGAGTATTTAGAGAAATATATGTTTTTTTTAATAAAAAGAAAAAAGATGCAGCTAGATACATCTTTAGATGCAGGGCATCCCCTGTTGTTAGCCTCTGTGCTGAAGAGAAAATGAAGGGATTAAATTCCTTTCCGTGTAATGTACGGCTTTCACCTCATCCCTCTCCTCTTCACCTGAGCGCCTACAATCTTCAGGGGGGCAACAGAATGAAAAGCTCCTTCTGCATAGGCAGATCCAGTTGCCCCCTCCTACAAATCATAATCCATTGGATACTTGGCAGGGTTTCAGCAAAGAGCCATGGGGCCTCTGGCTCTCCCATGCAGAGAATCTGGCCCTGCTGTGACCCTGCCATGAGCTGTGGCCTGCACACTACAGAATTATTTTATTTCCTTTCCATCCATCTCAAAAGCAAGGATTGAAATTTAAGAGTTTATAAAAAAGAGATTTGGTAATATCAGACATTCAGACAGTCATCAAACCTTGCAGAGAACCAGACTGACAGAATAAATGGAGCAAGGCCTCTCTGGGAGTTTAACTGTTGATATCTTAGGGTGAATGCAATACTATGGAGAGCTATTTGCTCCACAATATAGTAATTTTACATGGCATTCATTAGTTGTCTAGAAATTATATTAATTGATTTGGGAACAATTAAAATATTAGAAATGAATATGTTGAATTGTCCCCTTGTCCTTTTTATCATGACCATCACAAGCAGCTTTCAGTCAGAGCCTTTTTCAGGCACACAAAGAACTTACGTATTATAGCCATCCACCTCTGAGTTCAGTGAATATAAATAAACATTCCAGTTTAAGCATATGGCTCATTCCCAATCCATTTCCCAAGTGAAGTAGGACTGTTTTCTTACCTGGGTATGGCACTCTCCCTTTTGTTACCAGCTCTGTCAGTAGGATCCCAAAAGACCACACATCTGACTTTATTGTGAACCTTCCATACAGTGCTGCTTCTGGCGCAGTCCATTTAATAGGAAATTTTGCACCTAATGAAAGAATACATGAGTCTCAATCAGCATAGAGACAGAATCAAAGCACCAGTTTGCAGGTGGCTGTTGTGTTCTGCAACACATGCAGGTGGAAACAGCTGCAAGCGTTAACAAAAAGCTCCATAGAGTATGGTCAGAGAAGATGGGCAGGTGGAATGTGTAGGGCATAAGGAAACACTAAGAAGGAAAGGGGTGAGTTTGTCCCACAGTCCAAGAGAAAGTTAGGAAGAAGTTTGAAGTTCTATAAAATGAAAAAAACAACAAACAACCCTGTTTAAAAAAAAAATTAAGCCCAATATAAATTCTTTCTCCCAAAATGTTTTAAATGAACATTTCCCTGTGATACTTGCAAGTCAAACACAGTAGGCATATATAAGCAAAAATGAGGTACATTGGAAATGTACCTCCCAGTTTCCCTGCTCAAGCTGAGCAAAATGCAAACAAACAAACATGGTGAAAACATAAATTAAAACCAAACCTAATATTTCATTAGAAACATGCAAGAACTTTAAAATAATACTGCTATTCGAGCTGTTTGGAGTGCAGGGTGTCAAAGAACAACTTTGGCCTGTGATTTATAACTTGACAATGTACTTTAAGCTCCTGGCACTGAAAAGCCTGTAGTGCCTTAAATACGTGCAGTTCTAATGTGTTCATCCATCATCAGAGCTTGCAGGAGCCAGTTGCAGTACGGATAGTAAGATAACAAGCCTTTAAACATTGATTTATTTGCTTTTCCAATCATTTGCTGTTTTCTTGGGGAAAATATTTTCAGTATGACTTTAAAGAAAAGTCTTGTGGTAATAATTAACTCGTAGTATGTAGGAAAAAATATGCAGACATTTCCCTTGTGCCTTGTATTAACATACAGGCAAAAGAGTTGCACTGTTTATTGCTGATCCCTAGTGACAAACACTTGAATTTGGAAACAGGCTGACTTTGACTTCACACCACCCTCTCATAAAAGTTCCTGGAGCTTTCAGGAGGAGTGTGGCAAGTGCACCAATGTGGACAAATCGCTCTCAGGGAGTGAACTTAAGGCACTGTTTAGAGTTCCCTGCTGGCGCTGTTCTGCCATCACATCCAGTGCTCATTGTCCAGTATCTTCCGCTATGCACCCCAATCTGATGTGACTCAGAGTGCAAAGTAAACATGGTTAATTCTCATCTCCTTACTTAGTAAAACTTCGATGTGATAAAATTTTTTTCTGGTCTACATGTAAATGACCTTAAGAGAGACTATTACTCAGTAACATTTTTTTTTCTAGGCAAAATTGCAGTTGCTTAAGTAAGTCCTGATAAATTAAAAGATGCAAGACAAAGTTTCAAATCCCTGATGCCTGAAGTTAGGAACTTTAGTTAAGCATTAGCCCATCAGTGGTTAGATTTGCAAAGGTGATGGAGGATTTTTGAATGCCTATCCACTTTTTAAAGTCTGCCTCTTACATATATTCATGGATTGGTATGCAGGCAGGAACTAAAATTTGGGTGCTCGGCTTTGGTCTCAATCTCCCTGCATTACACTTTGTGTGACCAGTCTCAGTTTACAAGATTCAAAATTTGCAGAACTTCATCTTCTCTTAAAAATCACCTTGGCTCTGATGTCTGAGTTCTCTGCAGCAGCAGCTGCCATCACTTGAACCTCTGTCCTGGAAGCTGGCCCTGCTTCAGCAGTGCCAGCGGCCACATGGGGTTGGCAACTGGCTCCTCCAGCCATCTGGGGCTGTATACTCCATGTCAATCCCTGGAAAAACTGCAAGCTGCAAGTATCTGGTGGGCAGGTTCCCTGGGCCTGCAGTGCATGGCTTTAGATGGGCTTATGCAGGCAGCCCTGAATGCAAGGGCCAATGTCCCTCTGCTCTCTCATACGTGCAGCTGAGATAGTACACACAACACATGCCAGCTGAACAAATGAATAGCTCCAGGCTGGCCAGGAGCCTGAAGCCTCAAACATTGGCTGGTGGTATGTGAGATGGCCAAGCAGGAGGGTTTGCTTGTTCACATGTTCCACACATTTATTCAACAATTATTTTTTCTTTAATCACTTGTGTTTTTCTGAGAAACCTAGCCAAAACTGCTCTGATTCCCTTGTGCTTCGTACTCAGATCCAAAGGTAGCAACCACCTAAAACTCATCTTTGGAGGAAGGAAATCTCTTTAGACTCTTTTGTGGCCAACTTTCCCAGTAATTTTGCCTTCCTCATCTACTGGCAGTGTGGCACTGGGAGATGAGTATGTGGTGTGTTGACCAGAGGAAGATTAGAAGCAAGCTAAATCCCTGAGAAGAGGGGACAATTCCAACACATCCCTTTTCCTGAGAGCTGGAGCTGTGGTGAGCCCTGCTGGAGAAGACAAAGGGTCCATGCTGTGGATTTTCCAATGGCAGGACACATACTTATTACTTCTCTGTGTTGCTGCTGTGGATGATTCTCTAACGAAACAACTAACAGAAAAAAATCACGTGTTCTGCAGTTTGTGCAGTATTTCCTGATGGATGATAGATTTGAAGTGATAGAAGAGGAGAAAAAGGCAAGGTTGGCAGACAGCTTGCTAGCAGAGCTCTGCCTCATGGTTTTCTGGCCCTTACACACATGCTGGAGGTTAGATGGTCCAAGAAACTCTGCAATTCAGTATGGCAGAGCCATCAGTAGGGGGGAGAGTAGAGACCAGTGAGGACATTGCAGGCTGGTCACCTGCACGTACAATGCATGCACTGCCATAACACAAAGAGATCACACGCAGCTTGTGTGAATGGGTGTGTGTGTTTGTCTAACAGGGATCCTCCCAAGGTGCTACCTCTCATACACTGTCTGGCACTGCAGACAGAGACAGTGCACTGCTGTGAAAGCACAAAAATTCCCCAATGTGTGGAGCACTGCTTCGAAGCCTCCCCATTGCTGTTGATACATGAAGTGTTCAAACAGACCAGACGCTGTGCATGGCTCCTGACTGACACGCAGTTTCTGCATTTACCCTCTTCCCAACGCACTGATTAAAACACCCACCCCCTCCCTCTATCTCAGCAGCTTATTAAACAAGCTGACTTTGTGCTGCAAACAAATTACAGCATCAGATAAAATGTGTATTACTGACAAGCATGTTAATAAATCCGATAAGCCAAATTACCCCAGCTGACAAGGCAGCCCATCTCCTACTTTGAAGGCAGATTTTACATCAGTAGGGGAGAGATTTCTCTCCTTTTTTTTTTTTTTTTTTTTCTGGAACCTGTTTTATGACAAACTAACACATCAGTAGCCCCATGCATAAAAACCAGCCACACGCTGCATTCATCAGGTCAAGATAGCCTTTCTTTGTCCCAAAGCAAGGTACTAATCTGCAGCTTTTATCTCAGCCCCTTTTTTTTCAGCCTGGGGAAAGCCTTTTTAGGGTTTCTGCACTGCTTGCAACCACATGAAACCAAAGCTGCTGATACAATTTACTGTTAGGGCAGCCAGCCCTGCCTCCTGCCTCTGAGGATTTTTATGAGGCTCAGCCCTCTTCTTGGGACCTCTGCCTGGCTCTGCCCAGGCATTCACACAGGTTATCTCCCAGGAGGATTTCCTTGGGAAAAAATCAATCCATGGCCCTACTTTAATTCTTCACTGGCTATAAGCAAGCCATGTGACGAGAAGGAGTGGAGGGGGCTGGGATGATTGAGTGACCTTGACGTACAACTCTCAGCATGATTTCTTCTGAGGCAAGCCAAAATCCCTCAGAGCTTTGTTTTTCTTCAGATCTAAATCTTGATGAAGCAGAAACCTCTGAAATTCATGCCCCAGAGCCACTGCCCGCTTGATAATGATCCTGTTTCTGGAAAAGCCACAAAGCTGTTACCTCTTGTACCTTAAAACCAAACCCAATGCAGCACCCCAAGCTCTAAGACCCAAAAGCTCAGGGAATCCTTGGGTTAGTGACCGGAAAATTCAGTGTGGCACTGAACTGCTTCTGGGGCTGGAAAGGGAAAGCTGCTAAAGGTAAAAATAAGTGCTGAAGCAAGCATGAAACAGGAAACGAGTCAGCCCCGGTAGGCGATGATGAGTGCCGTGTGGGAGGGACCGTGCAATTACACTTTTTGTTCTGTGAGAACGAACATGAAATTACAAGCCTGGCAAAACACCAGCCATGAGAAGCAGGCTCCGCAGGCGGATCCCTCCCCAGGAAGAGGGGGACGACGGGCGGAACTGCGGGTCTAAACACCCCTCTCTCTCTGCCCCGTGCCCCCCTTCCTCTTGTCCTTCCTCTTGACCTGGCCACGCTCCCTCTCACAGAGCAGATGGCATCTCTGCAGGAGCATATCAACGACACCCTTCCCAGACCCTGGTGGCTGTCCGCTGAGAAGCAAGAGTCCTTCCTGCTGTCTGCTCCCAGGCTGGCCCAGGCAGCGGCAGGGAAAGAGCAAGAACAAAGCCCTGAACGCTACAGCCCGCGGTACAGCCAGTTGCAAACAAGATCTGATTAGCTGGTGAAAGAGTCCCTACAAAAGGACTGGAGAGAGCCTGGAAGGAGGGGGAAAATCCCTGCTTATTTCTAGGAAATCAAAATAAGAAGCATCAATTGTTTTTAAGCAGGGCAAGAAGAAGGTGTTTCTAGGTGTTAAGGAGGCAAAAATGATCTGAGAGTTTACAAACACGTACTAGAGCTCTAAAAATAGCTCTGACTTGTCTGGAAGGCATCAGAAAGATTCTTATTGTTTCATCTGTGCTTGGAGTGGCACTACTGCAAATGCTGCCAGTGTGTGTAGTAGAAACATGGCCTGGAAAAGAACTCTACTCTTTTTTTTTTTTTTTTTTTTAGGCAATTTTAAATTTGTATCAGCTGCTACTGCTTAGAATAGTAACAACTCTAACCCAGCAACTCCGTGGAGCACTCGGCACTCTCCCCAAAAATGGCACGTGCTTGGCCAAAACTTCACATTGCTGCGAACCAGATCAGCGTAAGGGTAGCAGAACTGCATGGGAAATCCTGCGTTTAAGGTGATGGGAAGTTCCTTTTTGTCCTGCAGAATATCAGGAGTTTTTAAGTCTTCCCTTACAGGACTGACAGAGACATCATCACCAATGTAAGGAAATAAGACTCAGTGCCTGACACTGTGTGTGTGGGGAAGATGTTGCAACAGCAACAGCCAAAAGAAGCAAGCCCCAATGGTGCAGTCTGCAACACAGTCCACCAGTGTAGTCTTTGAAATTGGCGTCACATTAACAGGCATGTTTTTCCCCTTTGATTACTCACTTCCTCTGAGAGCAAGAGAAGCCAAATGCTCATTACAAGCCAAGAATTTCTTTTTTTTTTTTTTTACATTATTTAATGGCAGTGTATAGCTGCTAGTCACACACTTTAAATCATTAGTGGCATGACCATCTCTTTCCTTCCTGACAATTGTTGAGAAATGGCAGTGCAGACAACTAACCGCTTTTTATTTGTCTCTCATAAATCAGGAGCAGTCAGGTCTCCTTTGTTCAAACCAAAAAGAAAATAAACCGGTCAGTAAAACATTACCATCAGGCTAAGTAATACCTACACAGGTTCAGGAATCCTGCACTATAGCCCGCCGGGGCTCAAAGCATCCCCATCTGTTTTCTTTCAAAATATTTAATGGCAGACAAAAGTGACAGTGGGGGAAGGGAGGAGGAGATCAAGCGAAGCTGGAGAAAACCACCTCTTCCCCACGCCAACAATGAGCTCTGTACTAACACACTTAAGCCAAGAGAAGGATGACTGCTGAGGAGAGAGTGACCAGAGGCTTTAATCTTCAGATTTTGCAAGGAAAAACATTTCCTTTCTCCCACAGGAGTTGCCAGTCTGGAGCATTCCCCATGCCCCTCCGCTCCGCTGGCCAGGCTCTCCCGTGTCAAAATTCCCAGTGAAGCAGTAGTCAGCTAGATAAACACAGCAGTCCCCAGATGCGTTCCCTTGGAGGCTGAAGTAATAGGTCATGGGAAACAAGCAGAGGCAACAATTTCCTTCTGATACTGTGGTCTCCACCAAGCAATGTTCAAACTGAAGCTTAACTAAACAAACTGCACTTGAAAAAAAATCCAGTGCTGCATTAGAAACCAGGTCCGAGGCTCACCCTGGTTGCCCAGCTGGCTTGGAAACCAGGTTAATTGCAGTGAAATGTAATTGAAAGTGTGCTCCTTGGTCAAAAAAACACCCCTTCCTAGAACAATCTCCCACTTAAGAAAGAGTCAAAAGACATTAGTGAAAGTAGGAAAACCTTGCTACAAGAATGCTTGTGATTACAGCTCTTTGGGTCTCTCTTTTCTGTAGCTGCGAAGGACTTCAGCCTGACTCTGAGGTCAGGGGAAGGAAGTATCATCTATTGCCCTCAAGTATGGGAAGGATGGGTGACCTCTCCATACTTGCACCATGACATGAAGCCAGGCAAACACAATTCAGACCTCCAGATCATCCAGATGCATTTTAAAAGCCAAACTAATTCTCCCTTCCCAGACACTTTTTCCTCAATACAAGTGATTTCCGCCACGAAAAAAGGGCAGGAGATATCCATGGCTACACTCCCCCTTCCTGTCAGTCCTGGTGTTACGCTTTTCAAAGCTCGAAGTTTCCCCATCCCAAATCCAGTAATTTTTAATGTCTTAAGAATCGAAACCTCTCCTCAGGCAGGTTTTCACAGCTTTTTTAACACGTGAAGAGAGCAAAACTATTCTGAGGGATTTAAACCAGGAGGCAAACAGGTCACCAGAGGATTTCCTAGGGATCAGGAGTCTGAAGAGATCTGGCTAGAAGTAGGTCACATACTTGTCTATGAAAACAAACAATTAGTCATGTAAAACTATACATTGGGTGGTTTCCAAAGGGAACAAAAGACATGGCAGCAAACCAGACAGAAATGGAGATACTATAGGACACTGTTTCAAAGCCATTTTGCACACTGGATCTGTCTGCCTTGTTTAAGGAAAACTCTTCTTGTTTTACATGGGGGAAGGGCAAGCAGGCAGCTTTCTGTTTACCAGAGCCTCCAGATGCTCTTATTGCTCTGGAGAGAATGATACAAGGCTATTTTTTTCTAGCAAAAAGCAATTCCCACGCTCAGGCTGAAATCAATAGTGGTTAAGTCTCTGCATTAATATCTGCCACGGCTATTTCAAGGACCCCACCGAAATAATTAGGCCTTGCAGTCCGAACGTGAAGCAGGCAACTTTTAGGGTGGATGCAGTCTATGGTCCACATCCATGTGACTAGGTGCTTCTCACAGCAGTTCAGAGGAGTGAGAACAGCACGAGAGCTGCTGCTGCTTCCAGCCCAAGGCAAGGCATGCTGGAAACTCTCTGGCTCCTTCTGTCAGCACTTACAGAAACAGTTACAGAATGAGGTGAGCTCTTTCCTAAGAATTAATGGCAAGATCCATGCTGAAACAGGGACTTTGCTCAAGAGAAGGAGTAAACACAGGTAATGAATTACTTAGCTGAGCTGTGCTTTCTGCTGACATACAACAGGGTTTAGTGGGACCCTCCTTGGCTTTGGCACTTGAATGGATGGAGTGGTGTTTACTGACACATATTGAGCAAGCACTAACAAAGTCCTGCCAGCAGAAAGAGAACAAAACTGTAGCTCTGCAGCTTGGACGAACATCTGACAACAAAGCATGACATGTAAAGAATGACTAACTACAGAGCCTGTGTCATGGCTCAGTCTGAATACACATGTTTTTTTGAAAGAAACTACAAAACTCTTTGGTACATTTTTATAGTGTATCAGTGCTTGTCTATGCCTAGCACTCTCTGTGGCACTGGAAAATGGCATGTCTATTAAAATAACTTTTTAAGTTCTCCAAGAAAACATAGTGCTCTGAGAGGCAGCTCCATTACATAGAGGCACAACTCTTGACCTGCTTGAAATAAAATAAGAATAGCACGGCAATGACAATAGCAGTTAGTAAATACTAGAAGGCACACTACAGAAGAAATAGCTTACACAGACTTTTCTGGATTATCCCATTCAGACTTTCAAGGCTGATAAGTAAAGTATCTCCTTTGATATGGGACCATGAGGATCTTATCTTTACCATCACTTTACCCAGCTGTGCTCTCATCCATCATCTTTGTTTCAGTTTGGCCAGTTTTTAAAGGGTAGACAACTAAACAAGACATTCTCTTTAGGATATGCACTAAGCAGTGAACGTCTGGCCTAGGACTTAATATGACTTCAGGATTTTCTGAAAACAACCCCAAAGCACATGAGAGAGCTTTTCAAAGCCATGTTCCACTCTTCCCCTGTCACAAAAATGACACTCAGTGGTACACCTGCCACTGTTTTTACCTTGTCTGGCCGTATATTCATTGTCTTCAATCAGTCTTGCCAATCCGAAGTCGGCAATCTTGCATATTAGGCCATTCCCCACCAGAATGTTTGCAGACCGCAGATCTCTGTGTATGTAATTCATTCGCTCGATGTAGGCCATTCCTGCAGCCACCTGCGAGGAGTGTGAAACACAAGTGGTGCATTTAAAATGAACTCAGACACACAGGGGCTATAAAACATCTCAGTGCTCAACACTGTGAAGACAGACCTGGGCTGCCATGTCCACCAAATTCGGTAACTTCAAAGCTCTTCCTTCTCCATCTTTTAAGAAATCCAGCAAACTCCCTGCAAATGCAGAGTTGACACAATAGAGAGATGTTAGGAAAACAATGGCTACTCATCGGGATAGAGGTGCAGCAACATGTGCAATATGAAAGACAGCAATGTTTCAAGTTAAGAGATAGTTTAAAAAAACCTCACAATATCTTAGAATTCTATTATACTTGCTTTGCTCTTCTTTAAGGTTGGCTTGCAGAAGAATATGCCACTAGTACAAGGAAAATTGCAGGGAAAAGAAAGAACATTGTTTTCAATTTTCCTGACTATTACTGAGAAAGCTAGTCTTAACTTTCCCAGTGCTATTTAAAACTACATACCTGCTGCTCTCTAAAGGCCTCAGTTAGCTGCAAAGCAGCAGCTCGGTTCCAAGCCACACAAGCTATGGAAAAAGTCAGATCCCAGCTCAACCAGCTCCAAGAGAAAGGTCGGCCTGAAGCCTGATAAGCCCAAGGGGGATAGCATTAGCAAAGGCTATTTTTCCTAAGAAATGAGTAGTGCTCCTTCTCTAGGTAACCCAGAACTAAATACAGCATGAACCATTAATTTTAGAAGACTTGTATGCAAAACTAGAGAAGACAAAGCAGAGGTGAAATGAAGGCAACTTTAGCAAAAACAGTAAGGACACAGCTTTCCTGTGCAAGGGAAAACAAGGAGGTACTCTGTACCTTTAAATAAAAAGCCTAGGATGTTATAGCTTCCATCCCAATCTCGTATTCAAACAGAGAAGTGTGGTAGTTTCCTTTAAATAAGGGCAGTGAATTGGGTTAATAAATAAGGAAAAAAGACAGATGATTAGGCGTTTCTCCCTTGATAAATTGTCAGCCTCAAGCTCAGATCCAAAGACGTAAAATGTTACTGTACAAACTAGTAAAGTAAGCCAAAATAAACCACGTACTTCAGAAGGATTTTGAAATTTTTTTTTTTAAGGGAAAAAGCATATGCTTGTCAATGAGACATATGATTAAAGTGCGAGTTAGTCAGGGCTTGGATGCCTCTGAGGAGGGAGGTGGGCAAGCACCTGCCAGGAAAATAAGAATCAACTCCAAATAGACAGAAAAAATGCACTTAAAATTTCAGAGTGTATCCTCCAATGCACAATGAAACTTCCCTGTGAGAACTTATGTTTCCTATTTGGTTCATTTGCTTTTCCAAAACAAGCAGATTTTTTGCTCTGCTCTCAGCACCCCTGCTGGAGATCTGACGGAGCAAAAAGTTTTCCTTTTCTCATTTTACTACAGTATTACCGGTTAATTAGCTTAAAGAAAAAGAGAAGGGAGAGGGGAAAGGGAAGGGAAGAGAGGAGGGAAAGAATAATATGTGCAAATCACATATTAAAATGATAAATGGCATGAACTGAAAATGAAGCTGTGATCTGAGAGCAAGGTGCATGTGACAGAACTCAGGATTGCTAAATGAAGAAACAGAAATCCTAAGCTGACAAGTAAACACTGAAAGAAGATGCCATGAGAACTCTCCAGTGCCAGGAAAAGCTAGGATCTTGGGAAGCAGCAAGTAATATCATCAGACCTAGAAAATGCAAATCTCTCTTTGTCGGGGAAGTTCAGATGCTGATGCAGTTGGAATCACTTAGGCTGCACTAAGTTCTCTCTTCACCACCTAAGACAAACTTCCTTTGTACATCAGGTTTTGAGCTCAGTTCAGAGTGGAATTCATAATTCTTCTGAAGTAAGAGGTGAAATTAGTTTCCTGTTCTCGCTCTCCTTCCTCACATGCTGTTCATGCACCACACTGCACCTCCCCCTGTATCCCCAAGAAACATCAATGAAATAAAAATATTATCAAGCCATCAGCTCTGGCTTCACCTTTACTCATGTACTCCGTGACAATATAGATAGGCTCTTCAGATACCACAGCATAAAGTTGGACCAATTTGTCATGCTTTAGCTTCTTCATGATTTGGGCTTCCTCTAAGAAGGATTCTGGAGACATAGTGCCAGGCTTCAGAGTCTTGATAGCCACTTTAGTATTTCCGTTCCACGTACCTACAAGCACAGACACTTAGTTAGATTAAATGTCTTCTCCTCCTTTTTCTGCCTGATGCCTAATATAACCAAACCAAAAAATAGCAACGACATTTAATGTAAGGGGTTTTTTTAAAAATTTGCTTTCCCATGCTGCCTTATCATTATATTCCTCCCACACCTCCCTCATATTTTAGTTTTTGCTTTATACTGAAAAATAATATTCCCACTGGCATTGGGGCACAATTACCATTGTCCTACTCAGACAGTGTTTCCACTGATCTCCACAGAAACCTTCTCTGAATAAGAAACGTGGGACTGCTGAAACCCATCTTCATGTATTCCCTTGCTAACAAGTAATTGCTACAGACATACAGCTCTAGTCACAGATTTGGACAACAAAACTGGTAACAAAAACTTCAAACCATTAAACCCAAAACTTCTTATCTGCAAGACAATTTAACACTTTGGTTTTGCTCTGAGTCAGAGGAAAAAAGAATATTTTAAGAAAAATTCCCCAAAACCAAATCCTGAATTGATTTCATTTTAGAAAAATGAGCGTGTTTCCAAACCAAAATGCATCTTTTTCCTTCCCCTCCTCATCCTCAGCAGCTGCTGATTGAAAATGAGGTGGTTCCCATCCACTTCACTTTGTTCTTTACTTATGGTCAGCACTGATATGGACAAGTTGCATAATTTTTCAGCCATCATCTACCAAGGCTTCTGTAACACCCGAAAGCCTGCACAAGGACCTGGCAAAAGCTGGGGAAGGCTGACTCAGGGCATCCCACAAAAGATGAGGCTTCAGTCAGGTACTTGCAAGGGGGAGAAGAAAGAGTGGAAAGAAAAAAACAAACCAGAAGCCCTATTTATGATGACAGCATGTTGTTTGTTTGGGTTTTTTTTTTGTGGTGGAAGGGAAAGGAAGGAAAATTAAAATGGGCAGAAATACCATTTAGCACCTTCCTAGTGCCTTCTGGTAGTTCTTTGCCCAGACTTGCCAGAACCCTGCTCTAGAGTCAGGGCTGAAATGGCTTTCAATGGGACCTGTGATCTGTTGATAATCACGAAACTGCTGTGTGATATGGCAGAATGACACCAAATGACTTCAGGAATTAATCACATTGGGTAAAAATTACTCCTCTGCACTTAAGCATGAGCATAACAGAAAGCCTGAAAACTACACAAGGGCTCTGTCATCAAAAAAGGTCATGTGTAAAATAACCTTGTTTGTCTTTGTTAAAAGTACATGAACATTTAGCAGGGCTCAGCTGCTGCAGGCGAAATGGCTAAGCCAAAATAACTTCATCATGAGCTTTTGCAACCTGCCAGAATGGCAAAATGAGCTGAGTCCTGTTCTGTGCAAGTGCTCAGCTCCCAGGTCCACCTTGTCTAGCTGAGGACAGGGGAGGAGCAGTAGAAGAGCTGCTGCTCCTTTGTTGCACCTCACTTAAAGGACAATCCCAAACATTTCAGAGGGCTTGAAGCACATAATAGTCAAAAATGTGCAGAGTAAGTTTGGTTTACATTATGCCTTGATTTTCTTCTGCCAGTTCAGTGCCGAGTGTCACTGTTCTGTCAGTCGAGTAATGTCTTGAGCTACCCAAGCACGCTTCAGGAGGACTCTTGAGGTCTTAATTTCACCCAGTCCTTCAAATCAGAGCTGAAGCGGACTTTGCTTTAGCAGCACTCCTGGGTAAGCAGGGAAGGATGCGGTTTTGCCTCCTAATTTCAAGCATGGTGGCCAAAATCTTTTCTGACAGGTGACAGGGAGCATGTTTTGTCTGTAGTCAATGAGGCTCCGGACCACAGAGTGCCATCAGTCACAGCCACTTTGCAGAGGTACCAGCAGTTACATCAATCAGGAATGAAACCACAGTTTCATGGATACCAGACTACAATTAATAAACTAGGATTTTACCTGGTGTGTTAACAGGTTTAACTGTGTGCTGTCTGTTTGCATTGCCTTAATAAAAATCCCAGGATTCATTCTGCTATCATGAAGTGTTTTCAGCAGGTCTGTTTTTAAATACTTTTATCGATTTCTCCAGTTAAAAAAAGAAAATCAAACAAAAATGATAACTTATCCTCTGAGTCCAGATTCCAGTTTAGATTGTTAAATTTTCTTGTTGTGGTTTGGTGTGTTTCTCTAACAGAAAATAGCATAGACTTCCCTCTGAATTCCTCCCATATGTAGTTAGTTACTACTTAATGTACTTTTTATTAATTTTACTGTGTTAATCTACTCAATTTTGCTAATGCTTCAGGGCTGTTAACATATTTTTATTATACATTAAGAAACATAGTTTCATAGTTTCACTGGTACTTGGCACTTTATTTCTCATAGCTGATTTTTTAAAAAATCTTTTAAATCTGCTCTTTTAACTTGTTGTATCAGTTTAGGATCTACAGCACCCAAAGCTGACCCCTAAGTGTTATCATTAACTGGAAACTTGTGCATGTATTTAAAACGGAGATTAGGAAGGTGACATTGCACTTATCTGGACATGCCAACAGAAAATGTATGCAGCTTTCTTTGCAACAGGTCAACTGTAATTCTGTGAGATGCTATACTATGAATTCTACAGGTTTCACAGACTTGCTGCCGTGCTCCTTGCTGCAATTTTGCAATGGGAAACAGCTGCAAGACCCCAGGAGAACTCACTGGTTTTTTTGGCTTTACATACTTTTGTGTCACTGCAACAAAGAGCGGGCAAACTGCTCCACCAAATTTTTCTTAAGAAACAACATGTAGTGATTCTTAATTTGAATTAGTAATTTTAAAAAGCCTATACAAAATGCAATTTGGCACAAAAACTGAGCCACTTCTCATGAAATGGCCACTATATTGTGTGCTGGCCATACTAAGATTTATGCACATAGTAAACTGCTATTGTTTTATACTCATTAAAAGAATGAGGCCCATAGACGGGGGGCAGTAAGTTTAGCTGGCAAGTGTGTAGAAAACAATGTCAATGGATTTGGAAAATGTCAGTATTTCTGGACTTCAAAGTGGAGGTTCAGCTGGGCCCTGCAAGTTTTGCCTCTATTGTCCCTGGTCTCTGTATCGAGTTACTTGGTTCTGCTGCAGATACAAATTTCAAAACAGACTTAAAGTGGATGCATGGAAAAGCTGCTGGACAGTATCAACTTGCCATTATTTTTAAACTGGGAGGGTGGATGGAAGCATTTTCAGGGTCTGATCCCACCAGTGCTAAAACACATTAGGAAAGAAAAATGTCCACTTACCAGATTCATTTCTGGTTAATCATTCTGCCTTAGAGGTTTAGCATCATTCCTATTTTAATACCTAGCAATTGTGTAGTTACCCAAATAAACCCAGTGCAATTAATGAAGTTTAATGCCCGAGCCTCTCATATCACTGTGTGCAAGTGAAAGGAAGCTTCCCCATGGATTAATGTATTTAGGTTTGACTGTTTCAGGCAATATAAAATAACATTTCATATTTTTCTGATCTTTTAGCTTTAAGATCTCTACTTGAAATGTTTATTTCTGCCAAGAGGGCCTTAAAAGATCCATCCAAAGCAAAATATATTCTCTGCCTTACCACGCCACACTTCAGCGAAACACCCCTGACCAAGCTTCTGTTCCAGAAATAATGAATCACGTGCAACTTCCCATGCATCTTTAGCCAATCCAACAGTTTGTGGGGTATTATTCGTAGCAATCACAGTTAAGTTAAAACACAAACCATCAGCTTTCTCTATAGGAGAGGAAATTAATAAAAAGACACACTTATAATCCAAAATTATGCATGCATTGAGAAAGATGGAAGGTGATTTTCTCTCAGTGCTGCATTGAAGTTCATTTGCAAACACTGGGTTTTGGATACTGAGGTAAGGACTTTTCTGTTAGCTTGCAGAAAAAGGCTTCTTGGTATAACTAATAGATTACTCTGTGAGCCTTGATTTATTATTAAGACAGGGGTAATTTGTCAAAATCAAAACCTTCCAAGGAAACATGGAATTTTAGTTTTCTTTTGCCATCAATTACAGTGAAAGTTGAAGATTAAAGAATTTCAAAGTCAAAAACATGATTCTAAAGACATTTTTCCTAAGAGTTTGAGCTTTACTAATTTTTTCTTGAGGGTCAGTGTCCTACATTTTCACCTTCCATCTTGTAATCCCCACACAGAGAGCTATTTTAGAATAATTATTTTGCTCCATACCCATCCATACTTCCCCAAACTGCCCATTTCCCAGTCTCTTGATCAACTGTAGGGATTCTCGTGGAATTTCCCAGACATCTTTGGTTTTGACAGACAGATCAGTAAGCCTTGGCATTCCTTTATGACAGGGGACTACTAAGCGGCAGCAAAGACCTGCAGCTCTCTCTGATGGAGCCAGAAGTGAAGCCAACAGCAAAGGAGAGGAAAGAAAAAAAAGTGTGACATGAAACAAAAACAGTAAGCATAAAAACAATGCTACTCACAACAGCTGTTAGTTGCATACCACAAAGCATCCTGGAAGATTAGAAATTGAACACTGAAACATGTTCATTTGAGACAGAACAGGAAATACTTTAGTCTCTGCTTCCACAGCCTGAAATGAAAGGTGACCACCAATGGTTTCTCTTGTGGACCCAGGATTTCCCTTCTCCCACAATGTTGCATTAAGATAACTACATGGGTAACTGGTTTACTACAGTATGGCATAACTTTTAAATATTATCTATAAATTACAAACTGGATTGTTTCTGTACTGAGTAAAAGAAACACAGAGAAGAATTTTTTTTTCTGAAAATCACAGCAATGAAAATTTGGTGGACTTCTGGTATCCTGGGAAAAGGTATTTTCTATATTCTGCTCTGAAAAGGTGTTTCTGTAGGTGTCGTAAACAACTTCTCCTGACATTCCTTCTAGAGCAAACCTTTATTAGGATATGCAGCCAGTCCTACATTGTTTGGGGCAGGTTCATTATATTATCTCTTGGAAAGCTTCACAGAATACTGAACTGTGACAAAAGTCACACAAGACATTTTAGCAGGAGTCAAAACAATTACATATAGATAAATATACATATACATACATATTGATGAGTAGTATACCATGCTGCACAAAGCTGACTACAATATAAAGCTTGCACAGCAACTTGTATCTTAAAACAGGTACAGCAGAGCAGAACAAGGTGGGGAACTGCAATTGTGCTTTAGACTCAAACAAAATCTGTATTCTTCTGTACAAGATTTCTTTCTAGGCAGGTGAACAGTTTGTTTCAGCATCATAAGGTGGGCAAGCACTGAAGCTCCTTACAACACCAAGCTCTACCTCATTAGCACAAATGTGGTATGGTGGGGAAATCCCTACAGACACCCTGATCAGGGACCTCTTTGGGTCTTCTGCAGCAAGACAACAAAGACCACAAAACAGGGAAGATGAGCCGACCAGCTGACATGTCTTATTCCAAGATAATTCCAAAGGGAATATTAGGATAGGGACTACTCAAAATATGGATTGTATATGAAAAGCTTCCTTTTGGACAGCTGCAGAAAGAAGCTTCTTTGCTTTAATTGAAAAAAATAGCTTGGCATGCTGGTACTCTGGTTAAGTCCAGGCTGCACCAAAAAAGCTTATGCTTGACAAGCGAGCTTTTTGAGATTGGTGGTATGGTGCTTCAACTTCAGACTTGCCATTACTGGACTTCACGCTGACATCAGGACATCCTGGGGATCTCAATATTTTTCATTTGTAAATCTCATCTTTGAAAATCCAGACATTGGAGTTAGCTTTACTATGCAGGTGAGAAGGGGCTGGGATAAGAAGTGAGTATGGGTAATAAGGGTACTTGGCAGTGCAAGGAGAGCACAGTGCAGGGACGCCTGACCCAGGACTGCTCACTCTACCTGGGTAGCCTGGTTTCTAATTACCTTAACAGGAGGGGTCCTCCAGCTTGGACAGCTGCGGGATGAAGGCTGAGGGTGGGCTGCAGAGCCTACCTGTCCTGCCATGAAGGCACTGACTTGTGATCTCAGCAGTGGTTCTTCGGGAACCATGCTGATCTTTACTGAGTCATTTGGCATCATTGAGCTCTCCCTAGAAGTAAATCTAGGCACTCACAAGGCATCATGGCTAATCTACTTCCCACAATTCAGAGTGCAGAGCAGGCATTTAGAGGCAACCTTTATGTTTCAAGACAGCAGGGGCTTGCATAGAATGACGGCTCCTTGTTCACTTGGGTCTGGGAGACCACAGATGAAACCTCTGGAGTGCTGATCTATACCGTGCCTCCAGAGCTACCCTACCTGGATCCTCCTGGTTATGTCTCTGTGTTGCACAGAAACCACTGTTTCCAGATCTATTTGATTCTGCATCTGTGCATGGAAAATACATCACCCAAATAAGCTGACCAGAGAAAATTAAAAGCTGACACATACCAACAGGTACAGTGGGGCTCAAAATTATCTTCCTTAGATGTGAGTTTTTATACCTTATTTAGCTTAGAGACACCAGAAACAACTGGAAGTTCTCCCTGGCAGCATACACCCATCAGAAACTGGGTGGAGAAGACAGCCAGATGTCTAGTATGAATAGCATAAGAATACAGCAGACAGAATACAAAGAATACAGAAAAAAATGCCCCACAGAGAAGTTGATTTCCCAAGTAAAAATTATGAAAAGTTTTTGAGCAGCAAGCATTTGGGGTCATCTGTTAATATTATGAAGAGCTAAAGGAAAAAAAACAAAACCAACCTAAAAAGCAAAATAACTCCAAATACAAATTTCTGCTTAAAAAGAAGCATGACAGACTGTTATGCAAGAACCGGTTGTCCTATGCAAGGGCTTGGAGGGCTTTAAAGTTGTATCTGTTGTATACCAATCACCAGTGACAGCAGGATGCATTTTTGGGTGGAATAGTGCATGCCATGTTTTAATTACAGGAATTAAAAAAAACCCCAACAACTTGGTGGGTAGACACAAATAGTATGCATCAAGAAATACCCACATTGCCTCATTTATTTTTTAAATTAGACCAATTATAATTCAAATGCTAATACTTTGCACATTGAGCAAAATTCCAATAGGAAAATTTGAGTCAGGCAATATATGCAAACCTTTTGGTCATTGCTTTAAGTGACTGAATTCCACAATGCAACTCCCTATTTGCTTCATTAGCAACAGTGTGCTGTTATATGGCACAAATTAGCACTTGCTTATTCACAGGAAATTCATGCTTTGAGATGTGCAAGTCAAATTCAGTAATTCTGTTTGCTTAGAAGAGGGAGAGCAGGCAAAACCTTTACCTTAGTGAAGTGTGAGGTTTTAAAAGCCCTGCCACTGTGCATTGTGAACAGCACTCAAAGCCATTTATAAATGTAATGGGAGAGGGATAATGGAAGATGTGTTGCAACAAGCAAGACTCATAGCTCAAATGACTTTTTAGAGCATCTTACACACACATCAGCTCAGCAGCAAACACTTTTGTTTTAAAATACTTCAGAGTGCCATGTATTATCTGAAAATTTACCTGAATAATGCTGAACCAGCTGCTGAAGAGTTTCAAATTGTGCCCGAGTTGTGATATAATATCCACCATTGTCAAGTTTACGAATCTTATAATGTTTGACATGATCTCCTTTCATATCATCCCAGTCTCGAATAGACAGGGAATAGGCACCTGTTCCAAGAAAAGGAGACATAAAAAATTGTAGTTATTTTTTAGTCACCAAGATTTTGGTTTCCTGGTCAGATGTTAGAAAGTGAAAGAGAAATTACTTCCAAAGAATGCTTAGAGTACCCTGAAAAAGAACAAATTAATCTAACACAATGAGATAAGTGTCAGAGAAACCTTCACATGGTTCACACCATGTTCCTTTCACAATGTTCTAGAAAGAAATCAGGACTTCTGAGCAAATGAAAACTCACATTTTAACATTTACTGCTGCAGGCTGTTAAATTGACTTTTTCTATTCTAAGTGTCAGGTTACACTGGAAATACTATACTTTATATAAATGCCAGTGGCTGGTAAATATCAAGTTTCCTTAGGAAGCACTGGAGATAATGACTTTATATGTGCATAGTGTTGTTACCTAGATGGATCCCAATCTTCTTGACAGAAATTAACCAAATAAGCATACTTTGTATGCCACAGTCTTTTGAAGGTGATACTACACCAAGACTGTGCACCAGGAGATCTGCAAGAATTGCATGTTTCACTTCCCAAATCCATGCAGGGGCTTTAGAGCTTACTAGTGGGATTCAGATGCCGAACTACAGGGATTAAATGCCATGTGAGATGCCTCAGGACATGCTGCCCTGCAGGCATTTCAAATGGCTCTGGATGCTCATAGCCAGGTGAAGGAACCTCAGCTGAGGTGTTTGATTTAGTTTTAGGAGTAATGGTGGCTCTCTGCAGGTGGGCTATGGGCTTGATTTAGATGCCCACACATAAGCTTCTGGTGCTATCAGTGCAGCTGAATCCCACCCTAGTTTTCCATGAGTGCCATGGCACTATGGTGTAATGCAGGTTTGAGCACTCAGTGTCTGCAGTCATGGGCACCTGAATGGAACTCCAGGTTCCTACACTGTAAAAGGAGCTCAGTCACCTATGGAGGGACCTGCATGTTCAGGTGTCTTACTTGAAGAACAATCCTATTCCACATACAGTGACACACGTGTTGGTTCTGTACAGTGTCAAAAGCAAAGACTTTTTACAGCATAATGCAGCTTCTGAAGGAAATCATGGCCATTTCAAAGGCAGTGGAGAAGACAAATCTTCACTCATGGCTCAGACAAATACTGTGTTTACTCAAGGGAATTCAGGCATTAAAAGGAAAAGAGAACTGGGAGCTGCAGAGATCTCAGGAAAGTTCTCCTTCTGGAGCCTCCACTGCTTTCATGGGTAACTATGTCAGCTAAGGGCAGGAAGAAAAACCATCAGCAGACAATTTTGTACAACGTGAAAGGTGGCCTGAGTGTAAAATGTCTTTCCTGGATGTCTCCTCAGGAAGAAGCTTCCCTAACCACATTAACCTGCCTTAGGTTGCACTGGTGGGTGGCTCGCCACTGAGGAAGCTGTGGTGAGTGAAATGTCTTCACCCTGACTCCCAGGACTTCTCAAATTCCCTACTGTTTGTCTTCTATTTGGGAGGAAAAGAGATCATTAAACAGATGACTCTGGTTTATGTGAAGGAGAGGCACCCTTAAGGAAGTGATGGGGGGTGTTTTTTTCTTTTAATTTAATTTTACTTCTATTTATTTATTTTGGTGGGGTTGGAACTAGATAATCTTTAAGGTCCCTTCCAACCAAAGTCTTTCTGTGACTCTATGATTTCTAAGTGTAGAAAAATACTGCTTGCTTAGAGTAGTTTTCTGAGGAGGTTCTCCTACTGAATCAGTACATCTGTCATCTAGGAGTTCAAAGCATTTTGGGGATTTGCCAGCACTTCTTCTGCATGCTCTATACCACCACTCTGGGTTGTACACTGTCAGCTTCCTTTCAGAATTTTCCAGGCAGTGTTCTCCACATCCACATTTGTGAGTTTTGATCCACTGGCAGCAGCTGTATTTTCTTTAGTCACGCTCCCTGCCTATCTGGTCAGTATTTTAGATTCTTTAGGAAAATGTAAACAATCTGTGGCTCCAGGTCTGCAATCAGAGCTGCGTGGGTGGCCCTCTGTGGACCCCCGCTGACCTCAGATCAAGTTGCAGGACTGGAGCTTTAGTTCAAATCTGGACAAAAACAAGAACCAAGATGGATTTCATTATTCATTTATTTAGGCTGCTGGTTATTTATACTATTCATTATTATCTTGTGATAAATTCAAATGTAAGAGATAATAAAAATTTGGGATAGAAATATGACATTACAATGTATCATACTAATGAATTTTTTGAAAAAAAAACCCTAAAACCAGACACCCCTGAAGGGCGGAGATTGAAACCAGGTGAAGGATTACACAGACAAGAGCTGATGAAGTACCTGGGCAGTCAGGCATTGAAAAAATGAAAAGCCAGCTCTGTATGATTTATTTTGGAAGTAAGAAGAGAAGGCAACCCTGATCAAGGGAGTTTAAATTCACGCTGAAATCATCTATGATGATTTTTTTTAACATGATACTGATTAATTTTATTATTGTTATTATTTAAAGCAGAAGGGACAATTCTAGGTCACAAAACAATTCCTGCCTCAAGCCCAGGACGACTAGCTGGAGTAAAGCATTTTGAGAAGACTTATAGCAGAACACACCATTTAAGCCCACCCAGACAATTTTTTTCCCTCTCATGAACAACAAGCTTGCTGTTCTCTTCTAACAACATACTGAAACACCACAAGGATGAGAAGGGAAATAGGCATTTTTGACAAAAAACATGCATGTTTGGTTCTTTCCAATGGCTTTGATGCAAACTTAGCCTGAAGATGTAGAAAGCCTTAAGTTCAAATACAAAAAATAAGCTTGCTGCTCTAAGTTCATCCATGATGAATTACTCCATTTCTCCAATGCTTTTATGTCTCACAAGAACAGAGAAAAAAGCTCTGACTTAGCTAAGTAAACAGCCCTGCAAAATATATCCCCATCACAGTATAAAAAAATGGGAAAAAAGACTAAACTGATAATGTGGTTGAGAGCAACAGTGTTGTGTTTGTTTTTAGGATCCATGGCTGCATACATGAGTGAGTTTTTAAACTTGGCACAGGGTGGAATGAAGTCCTGTTCCTCGTATACATCACAGCAACTGTTGGTGAAAAAAAAACAGGTGGAGGCTATTTGCAGAAAAGGAGCAAGTTAGAGCCTGCCTTGCTCCTGGTGAGAGTGCCTCACTGCTACACGAAGCATGAAGAAGTTATGCGGTGACAAGAAATTTGCTGTCTGAAACAACAGCCTGTCTGTTCAGACTTTGTATCAAAAGCAGTCTTCAGAGTTAAGGCAGCAAAGGAAGAATCCAGTGACTGCAGAAGTCAAAAATGTAAAACTTAGAATTTTAGATGACAGAATGCAGCATCTGGAGACAGGTCAGGTAGAGAGGAGTGGGAAGTCCCCTTGTCCTCTTTAAACTTCTTTACTAGCCATGACTCCAGAACTTTGCATGCTAAGTCTAGCTGACAGTGTGCTCTGATCAAAGCACTGACAAGTCAGTGCTTTAATTATACAAACCATCATTAGATTTCAGAACTTATGTGAGATTAATTCTAGTGAATTACATCTCCCACAGCTTTTGTTTTGGATTGCTGGTTAATTGAGAAATGGACAGGTTTGGTTTTACTTAGTTGCAGTTTTCTCCTCAATAGTTGAAAGAGTTGGAGGGATCTTTTCATATATGTGAAGCATTTGAAGAAGATATTGACAAACCTTGTGAACAAAATGTAAAAGCAAAAATAGCACCTGCCAAGAAACCTGGAACTCCTTCAATATTTTCAGAGGGAAGGAGGAGAATCCATCCTTCCACTCGACTTCAACAGAATAGACATAATTGAATACTTTGTGAATATATTAATTAGAAATATATTAAAGTTTTTTTCCCCATTAATATATGAATTTAAAACTGTTACATAATTTTTTCTCTTTTTTTTTTTTCCCCCAAGGATCCAGCATTTCGACGGATCACACTGTGTGACTTGCACTGCAGATACCACGGGTTGAGCATGGCATGGGTTGCACTTGGGTTGTTCTCTGCTTTGAACACTCATTCTAAGACCTAAGATATCCAGACATTCACTCATTCAATTTCCTAGCATAAATATATGCAGGATGATTCTTATCTCTACCTTCATGGCACTGAAAACAGTATTTCACACACTCAGCACAATTTTTCTCATATAACTTCTCATTTTTAGTCAGAATACCTTTGGCCAGCCTACCTTTGGTAGTTTCACTTTCCCGGATCAGGAAGGTACCTCTGGGGTTTCCAAATGACAGCAGCTGCCTCTCGGCATCTTTTCGGCCAAGTTTGCCAAAGTACCACCTTAGGGACACATCAGAAATAGCTAGTCAAATGCTACATAGCATTATTAAATAGTGTCACAAATCTCAAACATGGAGGCTTATTTGTGGAAACTATGGTTACTTAAGTATAGTCAACCATTTTTGTCACACTGTGTCCCTTTTATCATGGTGGAAAGCCAATGTGACAAACTGTGCAGTAAATGTTGACAATGTTATGCAGTAGCGCTTTGCATTAAACCCATAATCAGTAGATGCTGAGAATGCTTGCCTGGTGTCCCACAAAAAAGGCTAGACTTGGACAAACAGAGCCCAAGACTTGGTGGGTGGATGGGATAGACAAGGAAAAGGGCAGAAAACTGTGTAGCTGCTGAAGAGCAGTATTTTTACAGATGTTGCTATGAGCTACATATTTGACTTATACAGTGATGAATCAGTATTCAATATTTTTGTTGAAGCACAGCTCTAAAATCTCAGTAGAAGGACCAGATGCAACCACTTTACTGTGGTTCTGTATGAGGCTTTCAGAGTTACTGCCTTTTTTCCTTCCTGCAGCAAATTTTTTTTTGTTTCACAATCAAGCTGAAGTACAGACTACAGTAGTACCTGCTCAGTTATGTAAGCTCCTCCAGTGTATCTCTTATATTGGAAATAATACGGATACACACATCGCTCATTTTCTTTGCATAGGTATGTCCTCATTATACTGCCTGCTGTGTGTGTTGTAGGCATTCTACTATCATAGGATTTGTATTTGTTGATGCAACGTGTCCTCTTTAATAGACAGCTTGCACAGTAATTGACCCAAAATGTTTTCACAAGTTGGTTCAGGAAAAGCAAATGCATCTTTTGGTTAAAGCTTGAAATTAGTTGACACTTGAAAAAAGGAAGCAGACCTTTAGGTTTTCTTCCTTTGTTTTGACATTGAAAAAGCACTGAGCTTGTGCTTCTTTTGTTACTAATTACCTAATTATTTATCAGTGCAGTTAAGAACTGAAATAAATATAATGTAAGTAACTTGAAAGAGCACTGCAATCAATCAAAACCAACTCCTCACACCTCCTTCTAATACAGCACAGGTCTTTACAACAAAAGGGTCTTTACAACAAAAAAGAAAACATACTCCTCTGCTTGGATGGAATCGACTGGAGCCACATAATTACTGGGAATGTAACCAGTTTCGCCTGTTGTCAAGGAACGGGCCTCCCACCAGTCTCCTTCCCTGCAGAAACAGAGGTGAGGAGAAGTGAGAGTGAGACACAGCTGTAAATACAGTGATCTGATTTTGTTAACAGCACCCACAACTGCGTGGCATAAGAAGCCCCAGCAACTCATCTCTTTATCACCGGCATGTTTCCAAGACTGCTGTTTACATCTAAACCAAAAAATAGACGTATTTCTTTACACCTATAATTATTTCCAAGTGATTAGTAGTGCAGCCTTCCAAATGTAGCATAATGGCATAAAGAGGCGTAACAACCCAGTGAAATCAGGTTTGTACAGGCTGGATTTGGGCTAGAATATTGAAAACTGTCTCCATAGCAATTATTCTAATACAGACCCTTGAGAGAGCTTGTAGGAAAATTGCCCAGATTAATATTGTGTACTGGTTTTGGCTGGGATAGAGTTAATTTTCCTCATAGTAGCTGGTATGGGATTATGGTTTGGCTTTGTGCTGGAAACACTGTTGATAATACAGGGATGTTTTAGTTACTGCTGTGCAGAATTTACCCAGCATCAAGGCCTTTTCTGTTTCTCACTCTACCCCACCAGTGAGGGTTCTGGGAGAGCACAGAGGGTTAGGAGGGGACACAGCTGGGGCAGCTGACCCCAGCTGACCACAGAGGTATTTCATACCAAATGGTGTCATACTCAGCATACAAAGCTGGAGAAGAAGAAGGAAGGGGGGGGATGTTCAGCGTGATGGTGTTTGTCTTCCCAAGTCACTGTTACAAGTGATGAAGCCCAGCTTTCCTGGACATGGCAGAATACCTGTCTGCTGATGGGAAGCAGCAAATGAATTCCTTGTTTTGCTTTGCTTGTGTGCATGACTTTTTCTGTACCTATTAAACTGTCTTTATCTCAACCCATGAGATTTTTCACTTTTACCCTTCTGATTCTTTCCCTGACCCATGATGTGAGGGAGGGAGTGGCTGTGTGGGGCTGAGTTGCTCTCTGGGGTTAAACCATGACACAATGTCACAGAACATTCACTGTTAATTTTAAACTTAATCTTAAACCCAAAGAGATCAAAAAGCCATCTATCAACATGGCATTTTAGACGGCCCTTGAGGATCACACTTCATTGCCCAGATTCCCTCTGCTGGCCACCTGGAGAAGGTATCTGAAATAGCAAAGGACTAGACTGCATTTTCAAATACTTACAAAAACTATTACAGAATCACCAAATCACAGAATATTCTGAGCTGAAAGGGACCCACAACATTTAAACATGAAGAGGGTCATGCAGGACCATCTTAAGGCAGCATTCCATAGGCTTAGCATGAATTTTTGTCTTACGCTGGTGTGCACAGTGGGACATGGTACTTACTGCTTTTCAGACAATGTGTGTTGCTGTAGGATGCGCATCTTCAAGAGAAGTTTATTTCTCAGCTTTTTACAGGATGCAATGATTTGGGATTTAGCAATTTGTGTTTCATTCTCAGCACCAGATTCACCAATGTTTAATTCCTACAGCTAATAATAAGCATTCTCTTTTTTTATTTCTGGACTGCTTAGAAAACCTCTCTCAGTTTCCCTCTCTGTAAACCAGAGATTAGTTCACTAAACTAAACACTATTACCAAATGTGGCTGGAGAATTCAGCCTCTTCTGGAAGAAAGCAGTTACAGGAAACACAGTGTCTAAGCTATTACTAGCAGGAAAGGTTGTGTCAAGGTGAGTGCTTTAAATTTTCAACTCCACTTTCTTTAACAGTTTGAAGGAGCATGAATTCTATGGAAAACAACTAGAAAACAGCTGTGATTAGTCAGAAAGGAGATGCTTCCAATTTTACAGTTCAAAAAATGTGAAGAACAAATAGCTTTTGTAGAGGCTGGCAGTTGACACTATTTTCATACACCTTGTGTGCATTAGTATGTCAGGCAAATGGCCCTATCTGTTTGCATCCCTAATTTTACCAGCTGACGTGCTAACCCTTCCCCTATATGTTGCTCTAGAACATTTCTGAGACATGATGCTATACTGTGGTTGATAAATTGTATAATTCAATTTTTTCTCCTTACTGTGCAGAAAGTCCACTAGATGGAGGTATTTTGTCGTGTCTAGGGAGGGAAAAAGCAGTCCCGCAGATGATCACATCAGGAACAACCCCCTCTGCTTCGATAGAGAAGCTTAAATCTCTCAAAGCACTGCCAGAAAGGAGGAGGAATGCAGGTTTTTTCACAGCTCTTAATTTTAGACATGCAGCTGAGGTAGGAGGAAATTAGTCAGTGGGGCTAGACAGGGTATGTGGGAATGGCAGTGGGGATGTGTTTCAGAACCCCAAAGTCAGGCTCTGCTCTGAACCACTCTGCAGGTACCTCTTTCTCCTGGGTTGCTTTTAGTATAATTTCTGACTTCAAATCACTGGGATACTCCCTGTATGCCATTTCAGGTATTGATGCCCTGAATGTTTACTTCAAAGCGCAAATCGAATTTAATTTGTTGAGTAATAAAGAAAAATCCAAACCGCTCCAAAAATTCCAGACAAACTAGTTTTTGCACATATGTGCTTTCTGTTTGCAAGCAGCACTGGCAGACACTTAAAAAAATGGGCTTTCATATAATTTCTGATATAAGTGAAGAGAGGAAGCATTCTTACAAAAATGCAGCTTTCTGGAGATCCCCAGCCTGGCTCTCCAGGAGTGTGGCTAAGTCCATGTTTATCAGCAGAGCTGACTACAATGTGTACTGAACTTCTATAATCCTACAGGAAAATCAGTGGATGCTTGGTCTTTTTTCCTTTCCTAGAAAACCTTCTTCCAGGCAGTAATTACCTGCATCAAAATGCACGTACTGCAGCCACCCACGTGTAGGGGAATCTCTCTGTCTCACCGACTCCAAGGATAATTGCTCTGCAAGTCCTTGGGAGCACCCCGTGATTTCATCAACTGGCATATGCAAGGTGTTTATAATGTGTGGAACTTCTTGTTTCAAGTTATGGCATAGTTTGTGCAAGGTTAGGAAAGCAGCAGGCAATGTGAACAAAAATGGATGATAGGTTAAAAAAGGGTTTGTTTTAAAGCACTAATTTAGGGGAAAGGTTTTAAACTGCTGCTCCCTGTACAAGTCATAACTGAAGTTTCTGTGCTTTCATCTACATCAAAGCTCTTCAGCTTCATGAAATATTCCACAGAACTACCTGATTTTTTTTTTTTAAATTTCAATGCACACAGAGCCAACTCCAACCCTGCAGTTGTTATATTAAAATTAACAGAAATTGCACCAGGGATAGATTTGCCTCACTGTCACATAGTGTAAGAAAAAAAGATGAGACCAATATCAAAAAGCCTTTAGAAAGTGACATTGTTGTTAACCTATTTTTACCTCTACATGATAGCAATACTGAACATAACACAGAGCCTGCCACTTTATGTTCCTAGCCAAGAATTACAAGATGTTCAGATATAGGTCAGTAGCACAGTGAGTTTTAGATGTTATTTTTAAATTGCTAAGGGATTTTTTTTTCTATAGGCCGCTGATAAAATTAATTTTAAGCTGGTGATTTCCAAGATAGAAGTGTGTTTTTTATGTCAGATACAACTGTGCAATGGCAACAGAACTTCCTATCATAATCTGACTGCATCACCTACCGTTAAAAGGAAAAGAAATGCTTTCAAACTTGGTACACAAGTCTGGATAATGTTTCTTTTGTGAATCAGTTTTTAGCTAATTTCTGTGTAGAGATACTTGCAGCAGATTGCAAAAAGTGTTAATACATGCCTTGCAGAACTTCTGTGGCTACTGGTAAAGTACTGAGCTAGTAGTCTCAGTTCTGAATGTGGGCTTACCGTAAAATGTAAGCAGTGAATCCCACAATCTCACACTTATTTTTGAAGTAAAGCTGCATGTGGTTGAAGTTGGTTTTTTTCCCTAACAATAAAACACTTTGCAAAAGTGCCCTAAATGCAAGGACAAGTAAGTAAGCATAGAGTAAAACCCCTTCATATCTTGAATATCCAACATCAGATTTTACCAATAACATAAGCAAACATAATTGTAAACATTTTAAGTTTGAAAATATTAAAAATCAAATGCCAAGCCTAAAACTTACGAGCTGTTAAGTATTTGAAATTTTTCTCCTTTGTGAAAACTCAAGTCATCTTCTGTTCTTGCTTCATAGTCATAAAGTGCCACAAAAAGAGTTACACCTAAAGAAAAAGATAGGTGCATTATATTCTATCACAAAAAGGAGGGAAAGGAACCTGGAGAGATGAGATGGCTAAGATACATGTAAGCTACTCAGGTTGCTGAGGAGGAAAATAAGCTGAGCCCTCCTACTTTTTGAACAACCATTCTAAGCATTCTGGTCTTATGCAGCCAGTGGGCACTTCACCTCCTTCACTCTGTACAGCCACAGGATCCCAAGCAGGCAAAGGGGGTTTCAAGAGAGTTTAGATATAGCCAAGCCAAGTATTTCCTGTTAACTGCTTGAGGTGGCTCAGCCCACACTTTCCATTCCCTGCTAGAGCGATGAGGCAGTTAGCCAAATTGGGCATTTACACATAATTTCTCACCCCTTTGCAGCACTAGCAACCTGCAAATTACCAAAGGTGGGGGTGAAGACTCAGCTCCACCCCTACTTCAATTCTTTGCATTCAATTTCATGAAATAACTCTCCCCAAAAGCGGCATGCTGAGACAGTCCTGCCTGTGCTGTAGGCATGGGATTGACACTCACTAAATAAGACTTTCAAACTCACCTGTTCCTCCTCTTGTACGCAGCGTCCCTGTATGAGAGGAGGAATTGACACCACCAAACACAGTCAGTCCTTGGCCTCCTGTGGCATGGAAGTTGTTGTAGTTTGGGATTGAAGTCACACCAAAGCTAGGATAGTGCTGCGGAGTGGGATCTGTCCCATAGCGGTAGCCTGAGCTTTGAGTTAAACTGCCATCCCTCTCATCAGTCAGTTTTGTTGCTTCTTTATCCTTACATTGCACACAGCCCATTATCTAAAATCCTAGGAGAGCAAGGGAAGGACAGGGGTTCATATGTCAACGTTCACCAGATCTCCCCCAAACCCACATACGACGAGGATCAAATTAAGTTCACTCTTCAAAAGTTAAGTACTTTGAAAAAACCCTGCAATGGTTATAAACAGCAACATGTTGGAAAAAAGCTCACACAAAATCTCTGTCTTGGTAGTTTCCCATTGAGGCCTGAGGAAGGGGGTCCTGCCTGCTCCTAGGGTAGTGGCAGATCTCTGCCCTGCCCTGCCAGGCAATAGCTTGCAAGGAGGGAGAAAGAGGATGAAATCCCTCTTGCTCACCCTTCACCAGGAGGGCATGACTGACAGGCAAAGGACTCGGCCAAAAAAGGGCAGCTGGAGGTGTTCAATTCTGCCCATGACAACACAGAATGAGGCACTTGGCTTGTGGTTTGTGTTTGACCTTGCCAACTACACATGAGCAGACTTCACCTAAAGCCTACAACCTTCTTCCATTGCTGGAGCTCTGCATGGCAAGCAGAAAAGCAGTCACAGTGAGCCAACAGCTTTTACAGCAAAGGAAAGTAGGAGGGAGCTATCAGAGGGCACAACTAAAACAAAAGGATGCGCCCTTTTATGCAGTAACAAACTGAAGGCTAAAACCTGCTGATAGCAGAAGGTGGGGCTGCCAAAGGGACATACATTAAGAAACTACAGAAAGTCCCAGAAGACTTAACATGTCAAACGCAAAGCATCTCAAAGTCCAGATCCCAGACTGGATGAAACCAAGAGGGCACAGCTTTGAAAATGTTGCTCTAAGTTTTTAAATTCTTATAACCTCTTGTTTATCATCTTCATGGGCACTACCAGGTCCTGGGTTAATCTCTCTGAATCTTAGGTGCCTGCCTCCCTCTACATGGAGGGTGATTCATCACATCTTAGAAGAACTCTGGCAAGGAGGTTAGTTCTGTTACTTGGTGTTGCCTTTCATTTGCTAGCTCTAACATTTTATAATCCATGTGTCGGTGTTACTGAAGTCCTGTTTATTGACTCAAGTTGAATCTAGACACAAAATCCGAGTTTCTCAATCTGGGTGTGATGAATCTAGGGAATCAGATATTTGCCTGAATGCATCCTCAATCTGAACCAGTACAGAGATTCTTTAACCTGACACACAAACAACATGCTCTAAACACTGGGGCTGGAAGAGCAGTGACAAAAGAAAAATCTTAAGAAAATTAGACTTACTAGACATACTTTTCCCAGGATATATAATAGACAGGGAGAAAATCCAGAGAACAGAAAAAAAAGAAAAGTATACTGAAATATATATTTTTTACCCCATATTTGTTTTCAGATTTCAGCGTATATCTGTCACTTAGGGTAAATAAAAAGCCTATGCTTTTTTAAATGTCCTGATTTTACTGTAGCTGCCAGACTGGCTATTTTCTATGCCTTACCCCAACATCAACACAGGAAATTGGTTTTGACAAATTCATGGGATTCAGAAAAAACATGTTTCACCAGTTCCAATGCTTGAAAAATTACGTCAGCAGCTCCCTGCTTGTCTATGACAGTCCACAGACTGGATACCCGCTTCCTACAGCTAACCTGCCTAATTAGCAAGGAAAACACTTCTGTTGAAGTGTATTTTCTACAATTTGAAGATACTTCCAGTTATTCTACAAGCCTGCTCAGAAAAAAGCGCACCATTTTTGAGTGTGTCCATTTCTGGGCTTTTCCCAACAAGAAGGGCATTGAGGTGCTGGAGCATGTCGAGAGAAGGGCAATGAAGCTGGTGAGGGGTCTGGAGCAGAATTCCTATGAGAAGCAGCTGAGGGAGTTGGAGTTGTTTAGCCTGGAGAAAAGGAGGCTCAGCGGTGACCTTATCACTCTCAACAACTACCTGAAAGGAGGTTCTAGACAAGTGAGGGTGACTCTCTTCTGCCAGGAAACTAGTGACAGGATGAGAGGACATCATTTTAAGCTGCATCAAGGGAGGTTCAGGCTGGACATCAGGTGTTCAAGAAATGACTGGATGTGGCACTTAGTGCCATGGTCCAGTTGACAAGGTGGTGATCAGTCAAAGGTTGGATGTGGTGATCTCAGAGGTCTTTTCCAACATAAATGATTCTGCGATTCTGAAATTTTATTTCCCTAAGCTGTATTGCCTGCGGTTAGCACAAGTCTACTGTCTGTTGCTCTAACTAATGCTCTTTTTGCACTTTTTAATTACCTTAAAGACACCACATCCACTCAGCAGGTTCCCTCACCAAAATGTTTAAGTTTCTTCGGGAGAACAGAAAAATGGACTCCTGAGTCTGCACTTGCAGCAACAGGTGGCATGTGTAGGGATCCCTCAAGAAACTAAAGCAACAGCAGGTCAAGGGCAAGGGGTTTGCAGCTTAGAGGCTGCAAAACACACTGCTGCTCCTACTGGTGTGGCAGCTGTGCTGACCTCCAGCCTCTGCTCGCCCTGGAAGGAGTGTTGGAACTGGAGGTGCAAAGTACTGTGCATGCCCGGCACCAGTAGTGGCTCCAGGTGAACCCACAGGGACCACGATGGGTGAAGAGGTGCCCCAGCCAGCTTCATATCAGCTATGAAAAGCTGCTTGCAGAGATAACATCTACTGCTTTTACCATTTAACAGCAGGATGGGCTGGCTCTGGAGACTCTGTTTTCAGATGCCACTCAGGTGAGGTTTTCCTGGCTCGTCCCAGAACTAAGAAGTCCCATGGGCAATTCCAAGGAGCAAAGCAGGACCACATGGAAGGCAAGAGCCCTGAGTGTCAATCTTGCTGCTGTGAGCATGGGCAGAGTCTAAGAGGCTTTGGGTGAGAAGAATGAGCCCAGGACTCACTACTTGGACCTGCTACACCTCTATCAAAGCCACTCTGTTAAAGTGTGGCTGCAGCGCACAGAGAGCAAAACATGGGCAGTGAGCAAACTCTGCATGGGAGATATCACGAGAGAAATCCCAGGTCAACTCAAGATGAAAGGCAGAAAGAGATACTGACCATCCAAGCAGGGAAAAGTGAGCCATTAAATCAGACTGGTTAAAAGCTGCAAGTGCTGCAACACGCTTCACCTCAAAACAGTGAAGAATCTCACAGCCTTTTTGTTGGCTTGCAGTCTTACGTTCCTGTGAAATTCTATCACCTCCTCCCTTTCCCCTCCCAGCTCTGTTTCTTATCTTATTTTTCCCCATGTGCTCTCACAGAAAAAAGTAGAAAAGAAAGAAAAAAAAAGACAGGAAACATGAAATCTGGGAGAGCAGTGGGAGGGAAAGGGGTTTTCTTGTTGCTCATTCACATTCAGCTGAGCAGAGGAAAAAAAATCCCCACTGAAATCTGGGAATATTTCACATACAAATTTACAACTGCTGACAAGACAGCCCTGCACACATAATTTTCACATTGATGAGGAAAATGTTAAAATGACAAATAAGCTGCAAAATTAAAACTGCTCAAATTATTAATTTTGAAAAAAGTGAATAAACAAGGAGATGGTATACATATGCATTGGTAGCTTCCAAAAAAAATAGTTTGGGGTTTTTTTTACTAAGAATGGTATATAGAGAAAACCAGTGAATTATCTGTTTCTTGATTTCCGTTTGGTTTTCGTTTGCTTTATCTTTTTGCTGGCAACGGCAGCACTCAGGGAAGGAGAATTTGATACAAAGTGAAGAACTGACAAAATGGGCTTTTTCTTTCACTTGTCCCCTCCCACTGTCACAGTGTCTAGACAATCCAAGTATAAAGACTGCTTGATTGTAGCCTCTTGCAAATTGTGACAGAGGGTGTTACATGCACACATCTTTTCAAGCCAAGTCTCTGAAAGTCGTCTGTTCCTGGCTCAAAGAAACAGCATCATGGGGAGTTGGCTAAATGTGAGAGAATACATGTATGCATGTACATGCCTAAAGTGATTTCAGCTTACTCAGGGGTTTCATAGACAATAAATATAACCTCCATTCAACATTGGCCTTTGTGTCAATGAATGGATTCCAAAAACTAATCTCCTTCAGTATCACAGAGCAGGCTTTTAATATCCAAAAGTCTCATCTCCCTGCATGTCAGCATTTGAAGCTGTGGAAGGCTGGAGCTATTCAGCCAACTCTGAGATCACCAAACAAAATCTGGAGCTGTTTTACACTAAACTCTCTAGAGATGAGCACACAATGTTGTTCATCCAACATGCTGTGCATCTTATAGGAAAGGAACAAGTTTTTATTCCGTTTCCATTAGGAAAGGCAGCATTTCTCAGACTTGTGAGTTATGGGTCATGCAGAATTACCATAATTTGACACTGGGATTGTAAAAAAGTATGTAACGGGCCTAATTAAAATGAACTTTTCTAATGTGAGCAAGCTGCATTTGTTTATTTTAAAATTGTGTTTTTATGGGCAATATAAAATGTGTTTTCATGAAAACTTAAAAACCACCCACTTACATGGTTTGTGAGACTTCCTTAGTGACAAATGAAAATAAACATTAGGTAATTTGCCTCCTTTCACGTCCTTACTATATTTCTTGGACTCCAACATTTACATTGCAAGCAATCCAACGTTAGTCTAACCAGAATAGTAGTTTCCTCCCAAAGATGACAAAAATATAAAATTCATTATATCATTATTAATTATTTATCTAGTCATAGCACCTTAATTACTTTCAGGTAAGGCTAAGGAGATGTATTAACATTCTTATTATTATAAATCACCCTCCTTCAGTTTTTTTGTTGGATCTTGATAAAATATGGAAGGCACAACCGAAACATCCAATAAAGTCAGGCATCCACTCCATTAACAGAAAAAAAAGCAGTCCTCTGCTAGTTAATGAAACCCTACAAAAAGTCCAAGAATACCAGGAAAATTCATTTTTAATACTATTCTAAAAGTAAAAGCTATAACACATGCTATTTGAAAAGCAAAAGGTACTGATTAACCTTTACTTAGTCCAGCTTCTGCAGCTGTAAGCATACAGATGGGAGAAAGACTGGTGTAAATCCACCCCTTCAGAGCATCAGGACACCAAGTTGCGTAGTGCAGGTGACACGCTGGAGGGAAGGGATGCCATCCAGAGGGACCTTGACAGGCTTGAGCAATGGGACTGTAAGAAGCTCATGAAAGTCAACAAAGTGAAGTGCAAGATCCTACACCTGGGTTGTGGCAATCCCAGAGGCGCCTATGGGTTGGACATCATTGAGAGCAGCCCTGCGGTGAAAGACTTTGGGGCAGTGGTTGATGAAAAACTCAACATGAGCCAGAAGTGTACGCTTGCAGCCCAGAAAGCCAACTGCATCCTGGGCTGCATCAAAAGAAGCATGGCCAGCAGGTCAAGGCAGATGATTCTCCCCTTCTAGTCTGCTCTGGTGAGACCCTACCTGGAGTACTGTGTACAGTTCTGGTGTCCCCAACATAAGAAGGACATGGAACTGTCAGAGCAAGTCCAGAAGACGGCCACGAAGTTGACAAGAGGACTGAAACACCTTCCCTATGAAGACAGGCTGAGAAAGTTTGGGCTGTTCAGCCTGCAGAAGAGAAGGTTGTGTGGAGACATCAGGGCAACCTTCCAGTATCTGAAGGGGGCCTACAGGAAAGCTGGAGAGGGACTCTTCGCCAAGAACTGTAATTATAGGACAAGGAGTAATGGGTAGAAATTGAAAGAGGGGAAATTTAGGTTAAATATTAAGAAGAAATTTTTCCCTGTGAGGGTGGTTAGATACAGGAACAGATTGCCCAGGGAGGCTGTGGTGTCCCAACCCTGGCAGTGTTCAAAGCCAGGTCGGATAAAGCCTTGAACAATGTGGTCTACTGGGAGGTGTCCCCGCCCATGGCAGGGGGGGTTGGGACTAGATAATCTTTAAGGTCTGTTCCAGCCCCTTAACATGCTATGATTCTATGATTTCACAACTCACAGCTGAAACTCTGAATTATGGTACCTCTTCAGAACCTGATTTTTTTAGAGCTGTAAGAGAAAATAGGTCCTAAAAACATTTGAGGGGTACAGGGAGATACAGGGGAAAACCTGTCTATTCTGGCCCCTTTGATCTATGTCACAGTCCCTGTTCTCCAACTCCTTGCATAGGAAAGGGACCAGCATGGGAGAGGGGTCCAAGCTGTTGAAGAGATGTGGAACAGGTTCAGACCCAGCAGGGCACATTCTCCTTTCAGTTGGATTTCTCTGGAATGAAATTTGATGGTTTATTTTTAAGACAACTTCTTTCAGTGAAAGACATGAAAGGGAAAGGCTGGATGACTGGTTACCATCAACTGTCTTTTTCTGACAAAATCCTACAAATCCTGTCTGGAAAGCATCAGCAGGGAAGCTGAGTTAAGAAATTGTTATGTTAAAAAGGAATCAGAAGCACAAAATCCTTGGCTTTTATTCAGTCTCTGTGCTGAACATGCTTATTAATCAAACCAAGGGATGCATCCAACATGGCTGTGAAAAATAGATTCGTTAAAGGACATCTTTTTTGGTGTTTTATGTTTTGCTGAAAGCACCATAGAACTATCAGTCTGTGACATCAAATAAGCCAAATTTTATGAGCTATCGTAGGATTTTATATTCAAAATGCAACATTCCAAGTTACCATGAAGATGCAAGAAGGATAAAAAAGGCTTTCCAAGAATAAGAACTACAAGAATTTTTAACAGAGTTTTCTGTGGAATTCCTCCTGCATGCTGGATAGGGGGGAATAATCGACACAGAAATTTACCCTGAAGTTGGAATGTCTTACTTTTCATGCCATTAGTAGCTCCCTAGAGGGAATCTGATGGAGTATGTCTTTCAAAACACAAGCCTGAGAAACATTAAACCCCCAAGTTTTCAGAAAAGACTCACTCACCTACTTTGACTACCACAAGTTGCTAGGAAGGCATACCAAGTTGGGCAACAAATAGGCACTTAAAACTAGTCCTTTGTAGGTCAGTAATTCTCATGCTGTTTGCTTGCTGACCTCTCTCTGACTCACATCTATGCTGATGGGAGTATTTTGGATTTCCAGAATTAATATTATCAGTTTCGAGCCAACTCAAATGAAACAGATGGAATAAAATTGCAGCACTTATTATTTTTGTTTTTATCTATTAACTCTGGGACCTTTTAGAGGACTTGCCTTCATTCCATCTTAACCAGTGATTCCACAATATTTAGGAATCATAAAGCAGATCGAGAAGATACAATAAATACTTTAAAATAATTCAAACTCTTTGGTGTTATTAGTTATTTCTCAGACTTGTGGGTTGCAGGCTACTATATATACATATAATCCTTATACTAATGTCTAATCTAGAAAGAATATAATTTTACTGCAATGTGATAGATTTGGTTCAGCCTTGAGTGAAGCTGGAGATTTGTGTAGAATTCTTGCAAATCTACATGTGCACCACACCCATTATGCAGCATTAAAAAATGTAAATCAGATGCAGTACTACCACTGGATGTCCTCTGACTGCTAAAGATATGCAGAAAATCTCATATACACCATGTGAAATTCCTGAACAAAAGGCAAGAAACACCAGGGCAAAACTTCAAGCCAAGTATGTTTCAAAACAGCACTGAAAAATTCCTGGGTTGCATTAATTTGAATTTTTAAGGGAGTCCTCTAATGCTTCACTCCCAGGTTCTGCTTTAGCAGACTGACCATAAAAGTCCCAGCAGTTTAATTCATCTGCAGCAGTCAAAAGTCAGGGCACTGCCCAGTGTCAATGGACATCCATGGCTGGAGGAGTAGGAAAAGCAGTTTTGGATGAGCTCCTGCTGCCATAGTGCTCTGGTTGAAAGAAAATGTCTTTTACAGTGCTGGAGTGCTCCTACTATTGTTTTTTGTCAGCGTATAGTTGCTTTGGAAGTCTTCTACAATGGTGGCAGAAGCAGTTCAGGAAAAGGAGCAGCTCCTGCTGCCATGAGAAGAGCAGATCCTGCAAGGAGCTTTGAAGTGCCATATTCTGCCCTGCTGTTTCTCCCCATTACCAAGTGACTGTGTATGCAGCCCTGGAAATGACAGCTTCCTGACACCATAGACAAGGTTTAAATTGTAACACGTCTGTGAAGTATAGCCCTGTGCTTGCCTTCCCTCTTTTTCCACTTTTGGACCTGAACTAAAAGTCAGTCATGAAAGATGAAGGTTTGGGCTTCATCTTGCCTGTTTAATTTCAGCCAGCCTTAGGGGTCAGAAAAGGCAACAAGAAGGTGCATGTTGAAGGATTTCACTGAGCTACAACCAGACCCTTGGCTTCTGCCAGAGGCTGTGAGCACAGCTGTCCATGGGGCAGGGCGGGTGGCCACTCAATGCCAGGAAGAAACAGCAATGAATGTCTTGACAAACAGATCCATCACACTGCTGGTGGCGGATATGATCCCCCTCCAGCAAGAGATTTATTACAATCCAGACAATCTATTTGTTATCCATATAGCTATACAATCTATATATTACAAACTAGAGAAGAAAAAGGAAGTCAGGGTTCCAGCTGGGCAGGAGGGATAACAACCATGTCCACATGTGGTGCTTGTCTGAGAGACAGTTGTGGCGGTGGGACTGGCTGGTAGGGAGGTCACCTGGCAAGGCCACAAGAAGCTGCATTAGCATAATACAGACGTTTGAGCAGCCATAATCAAAAGCTCCCCAATCCAAAAAGAGAAGGCAAACTCTCCAAACTGCCTACAAAAGGACATGTCACCACCCTTTCGGTTTTCTGCAGCCTCTTTGCCAGCTGAGTCTGTGAATGTCGTGGCCTCATCTTTTTCAAGAAACAGTGAATTCTCTTCCACTCTCTGTGATAGAAGCCTTTCAGCAAAATGAAACCAGAACAAAACACAAGAAGTAATTAAAGCAGAGGCTCACCCTGCAACCTCTTAAAGTTACAGTGACTGAGTTATGCCCTGTACTGTCTCAGGGCTTTTATTACTTGAAGAAAAAGATGGCTTAGAAAAAGGCAGCACAGGAAGATCAGTTCTGAGAAAAGGTTCTTCTGGTTTTTTTTCTTTTCTCACCAACATTCAAACTTCATTTGTAATCTAAAAGAAAGAAGCTTTCATAAAGCTAACTTGAGAAGGAAGGCCTGCAGGTTTTATGCTCATAAACCAAAGAGCAAGTCAGAGTAAAAGCTGCACATAGGATTTTTTTTTTTTTTTAATGCTTAAAATGAGTTAAAGGAAACTTTGAAATTAACAGCTAAAGGCAGCAGCTACACACAGTAAACACACTGCTTACTCCATAGCTATACCTCCTAAAGGATGGGTCTATCCTTGGTTTGGAGTAACACATGAGAACACCATGTAAATTCAATAGTGTAATTTCAAGCTACATTCCTCCTTCATCAAGCTGCTTGTGGTAGCTCTATTCATGAGCAGAGAGAAGTGGGTGAGTGGTCTGCATAAGCATTTTGAGCTAATACACCTAAATTTTAAAGTGCTTTTTAAGTATATAAATTAGAAAACCCGTATCAAGAGAAAACTGCTGCAAATGCCAGAATAATTCTGTCTTGGAAAGAGAAGAAGTGAAACAGTATCTCCACTGATTTCCTCTTTCTTTTACCCCATTAAGAGAACAGAAAGGTGATTGCAGTTTGATTCACACTGTTCTGATTTTTTTTCCTTTCAATTCTTATTTTTAGAATCTACCCAGGATTAATGGGTGTTCATCTGACCTGCAGTATGGGAGCGGCACAGAGCAGAGTGCAAAATGTGAATCAGGATGGGCAGGGAAGGAAGCAGGATAGAATTTCTGCCAGTTTGCCACTGTGAACTATGAAAGAGGCATAGAAAAAGATTTTCCCTCAAAAAACCCCTTACTGCTCCCTCCCCACCCCCTTTGCCCATGCACAAATGAAACTAACCTCTTCTCTGCCTTGTCTGATTCCTGTTTTGTGACTGAAAACCTTGGAGGATGTGACAGCAAGGAAAAGGGAGCAAGCTGAGTCTCAAATCAGAGATCCTTTCAGACCCCATTGCCTCATGAAGGGGCTCTCATTTTACTTAGGTTGCTACTGTTAATAATTTAGAAGTGTTATGTAAATCCCTTATTTGTCCGGTTACCATGGGGAAAAAAATATCCTCCTTCATAAGCACAAGGAAAAATTTGCCTGTGGTCAGCCCACCAAGAAACCCACAGTCTTTTCACCATCATTGTAGCTGGCTTCATCTAAAACAATAAAGGTGCTTACAGGTGAAGGCCCCAAACAGGGTGGCAACCACATTGTGAGAGGCCAGTAAGGGACCAGAGTCCTGAAAGTATTGACTACATCAGTAATGGGAAGACATAAAAACTGCCCGTGCTTACACAAACACACAAAAGTGCTCTAGTGAGACCTCTTTTCTCAAACCCAGCTGTTGCCACTCTGGTTTCAGTGTATGATAGCTTACTGCTAGTTGACAACTTAGGTAAGTGCACTGGGTCTGGATGGAGTTCAGTTTCTTCACAGTGTTCTGAACCCTGCTGTCCTTTAAAGATTTGTGACCAAAACTATGTTGATAACACACCCATGTTTTAGCTATTGCTGAGCAGTGCTTGCACAACATCAGGACCTTCTTTGTCTCTCACTCTGCCACTGCAGCAAGTAGGCTGGGGCAGGGGCAAGAGGCTGGGAGGGGACACAGCTCGGGAAGATGACCCCCAACTGACCAAAGGGATATTCTACACCATATCATATTGTGCCCAGCAATAAAAGCTGGAGCAAAGTCATTGCTCGGAGACTGGGTGAACATCAGCCTCATGGGGGGAGGTGGTGACTGAGTGCGTTCATGTCACTCGTTTTCTTTTTAATTCCTAACCTTGCATTCCCTCTTACAGAACAGCGACAATGTCAATGCGCACAGTCCAACCATGAGGTCACCAAGACCAGTGATTTTCAACTCTCTTTTGCTAACTACCCTACCAAATGCAGCTTCTCATGTTCCTCTGCAGGCTGCAACTCTGCCACTTGGGATGCCTTCTAGGAAGTCTATGGTCAATCTCTACTTCCTTTCAACCACATACAGTCCCAAGTGTCAAAAAGCTGGCAAATGTCCCTAGAAGTAGAGATAACTTACACAAACCTGGATGGGGAAATCACCAGAGCAGGAGATGAGTAACAGGAGGAGAACTGAGGCAGAATAGATACTTTCCCCTTCCTTGGCTTCTACTCCAGACCACTGATCCACAGCAAAGTCCCTCTGCCTCAAAAAATGGATCAGTACTGCTCAGCTCAGAGTGGACTCTGCAGTGTCACAAAACCCAAGCAGGTTGCGCACCTCGCTCTGCTACCTCAGGGAACTCTAGGAGGTAGTACCAAAACTGCTACATATGGACTTTTGCCCCAAAGGGCCTGCTCATCTCTGTCTCTTTGTCTTCCTTCCTTCCTTCCCTCCTTCCTTCCCTCCCTTCCTCCCTCCCTTCCAAAAATAAGGCTTAAAAAGCCATGAAAAATAGACTCTGCTGGGTTAGTGAGAATTTTCCAAAGGAAGCCAGAAAACCAGCTAGAGGGCCCTTCACATTGATCAAAATACCTAAGTTTCACTAACCATATGATAGATCTATTTTTAAGCTTTATGTTCACATCTGAGGGCAAGTAGAAGAGATAATTTTATTTCATCATGAACCTGAGGTCATTGCACATACTGGTCAGGAATGATCTGCAAGGGATGGTCATGTGTAGTGAGACTAAGCCACAGGTCCACAACCTGGTCCTTTAGCTTAAAGTTCCTGAAATCTCCTTAGCACAGCTATAGAGTTCCTACTTTAATCCTTCATGGCCTAAGCAGGAAGTCACATTGAAATAATGGCCTAAGTAGAAGCTGTGGATATTTAGGCCAGGTGTCAGGGAAGAAAATCCTTTCCAGTGGCAAAGACAGCAGAACAACCCAGGCAATGTGAAGGCTAAACAAGTATCTGCCAGGCATGGCACTGGCTCTGGAGGGAGGATGAGTGAGTCTCTTTCAATCTGGTTTTCTATTACGCAATAAGTGAACAAACCAGCAGATACTGACTCTTCTTAACAGCCTCTTCCCTAAAGCCAGATGAAGTCTGATTTCTTTGTTTCGCTCAGTCCCCCCTTCATTCTTTCTCAAAGACTCATATGCTTTGGAGAAGAAACTGTAGTTTAATTCTGGTCTGTGAATGAAGGTACATTTGAAAAGCTCAAAAACCCATCTGAAGATCCTGTTAGACACACAGAACCAAGTGTGGAAGTTTGTCCAAGTGGGCATTTGCTCAACTTAACATGCAGGAGTATCTACAATGGTGTTCCTTGTCTGGTACTCCAGAGAGCATTAGGGTCCATAGATCATTGGGTGATTCACAAGCCCATAGCACACATATGAGCAAACAAATACACATCCACTGGATGCTGTGGTAACATTCTGCTGGTGGTGTTTGAGCTCCCCCTCACACTGTCTGAATGCCCTCCCCAGTTTAGTTCTTTTTGGTTGTCTGAGCAAGAGCAATTGAAAAGCACTGACCCAAACTGCCCATGAGGATGGCTCCGACAATCCACATCAGCAGAATATAAAGAGCAGTGCATGAGGAAGAGACAGTCAACAGAGGTTTTCCTGTTTCTGTGTATTTAAGACACAAAGGCAAGTGCAGGACTGGAAGGTAATCTGGAGCAGATAGACAGGACTTCACTTAAAATGACTGTTTTGTGATATACCTCGTGACCTACACAACTATGGACAATTCAGGAGATCTGGAGATCTTCTCTGGAGTTCTTCCCTGTTTCCAGCACAAAAAGACAAAAAAATTGAAGGCTACTGAAGTTAATAACTAGGTAAACAGCACAGGGAATAGATGTCATATTTGTGGATAGTGTTGTAAAGGGAAAGGGACCTCTTGATAGGGAACAAATAGACAATTTGTAAGCCAAGCTAGCCAGATGAGTCGGGTTAAATAAGCAACAACAAGCACATGCAGCACAAAACCATGATATTGACAACTTTAACCAAAGCAGAGGCTATGAGATGACCCTTTTCAGTTGCCTATATGCTAATTACAAGAATCCCAAAAAAATGGCTAAACCCTCTGCCTGCAAAGTAGCAAGGTGCAAAATAATACTGAAAAAATAATAGCTACATTTAGATTATTATATTATTAACAGAAACAGTTGTAGCCAATTTCAAAAGTCCAAATGGAAGAGGGGAGTTGACAGGCCCTCTATGTCACAAATGATGTCTGTCTGAGTGACTGGTAACTTGGAAGTAAATAATCTTGGAGAATAGAGGGATGATGGACTTCTTCAACATCTGTATACAAGAAGTACAAAATCCCCCTTTGCATTACTTATCTTATTTCACTAGCACTAAAGCATGCTTGTACTTTCCACAGGGCTACAAACGACAAGTTACTAACTCCTAATTTAAAAGGAAGATCAACCTTCCTAACCCTATGAAATAAAGCTCTTGCCAGTTAGCTAAAGGAGTCATAGACAACATAGGCCTTGCAGCACCAAAGGGGAAAGAGAATTCAGAAGCAGTTCATAGCATGATCACCATATTGTGAAGAGCTTGTGGGACGTAGCTAAACTCCACTGCACACAAGCTAAACCCTGTGGTGCTCACACAGCCACATCATCCACAGCATGACCCATGTACTTGCTTCCTGCTCCAGCCAGGGACTCCAATGGGCAGGAGCTGCAGTGCCAGCACAAGCACAACTCACTGCTGGTCCCATGATGTAGCTACACCTGAACTACCTGTGAGTCATAGGTGGCTTAGTAGAGGAGGCAGAGCATCTCCACAGAGCATCACTTTGTCTCGAAGGGAGGAAATGATCACAAACCACAAGGTTACTGGTTGTTTAGACTGAACAGGACCAACACTTCCTGTGCAAATAGCTAATGCTGTCTGCAATCAAAACCGGAATAGCAAAATTTTATGCAATATATGAACATATGCTCTTTATATATACTTAAATTAAAATCACAGTGCATGCTTTCTGAGAGGCAATTTCACAAAACTAGAGCGAACGAGAGTCAAATCAGACTGGTGGCAGAACTTACAGAAAGTTGCTGACATTGCAAGTAGTTTAAGGTGTTTCCCAAATGCCTACAGTGATACAACCATGAAAATGGGCGAAATAAAAGTAACACACAATGAAAAAAACCCAACAACTGGGTTTACCAGGGATGTGAAAAAACATATTAAATGTTATATACAAAACTGATACATGAAGGTAGAAACGGGAAAAGATAATAACAAGTAAAAAAGCTAAAATAAAGATTATATAGAGGAATCAAGAAGACACTAGGAAAAATTAAGGCAGATAAAATCAGACGTGTACTTTTTAATTTTTCTAAATAGATTATGAATTATGAATAACGAACAATCAAAATGGTAGAAAAATCAGAACAATATGAAAGCTACATGAGTTATAAAAAATACTTCTGACTGGCACACAGGTAAAAGGCTGGATGATCTGTTTATGATGATGATAATGAAATAGCTTCCTGCCACAGTAGCCCCTGGAGAGAGGTTGTTAAGCAGCAGATAAATGATTCTGCATGATTCAGATTAGTTGCTAGAAATAAACTTGTCTCAGAAGGTTTTAGAGAGCTAGTCTTGGAGCTCCTACTGCTGCATCTAAAGTAGTTCTGGGGCACTGGGGAAGGACAGGAGGAAGGCTCATACTGGACTACTGTTTAAGAACGGTAAAAAGTAATTACAGACTAGTTGGCTGAGTCTCCAGTATTTTGCATGGGATAAAACAACCAACATAGATCTCGATTAATAATTTTTTCTAAAGCTCTGTAATTAAAGTCAATTAACTTGGCTTTGAGGAAAATAGATCCTGTCAAACTAATTTGATGTAATTTCTTGCAAAAATTACAAGTTCACTTGATGAAGGCAGCATTGTTAGCAGTATTACAACTCTAAGTCATTTGTCTTGTTGCGTAGAATATCTTGATGACAAAACTGACTGCCTGTATGGAGTGTCTCTATTTGTACATGGAGAGCAGCACTCCATAGGTGGAGAGCACTGTATGAGGTCAGGCAAAAATCTCAAACCTATTTTTATACTAAAGTCACTTCTGAGTCCACAATCATATGAAAAGTATTTATAAAGCTGATAAATGAAGGAAGCCAAAGTGTAACTGTAAATGGCAAAGTATTTAATAGCAAACAAATGTGTTCCTATTGGGTTCCCACAGGTATTGGTGATCATCCCTTTATTATTTAATAGCCTTATCAGTGACCTGGATTAAAGTTAAGTCATCGTGGTTAGACACAAGACTTGGGGCAGCAGAAAACAAACCATAGAAGGACAAGCACAGAGCAACTGGGATCTGTAGAAAGATGGGAGAAACCAGTTTAGGCATTAATATGGCCAAGTACAGAACTACCTTATTAGAATAAAAAAGACAGGCCATACTTACAGGGTGAGAGGGAGAGAGAGGACTCTATCCTCCAAAACAGAGACTGAATATGAGACCCGGGGTCCTGGGAAGCAATCAGCTCGACATGAATTCCCCACGCAAGGCTGTGGCCAAAAGGGCTAATGCTAGCCTCAGCTGTACAAACAAATGAAAATCAGAAAATGAGTAGGTAAATTATGGCAACACTGTATTTGGTTCTTATTCCTCCGCTCCATGAATAACGTATCAGGTTCTGCTGCTCGGTTTTACAGAAATGCATTGGAAAAATTTGAAGAGTGTTCAGGGAAGAGAAATTAAATGACTGAAAACACTGGGAGGCACAAGGTTTTGTTATAAACAAAATATATTAAAGGGCATTTTGTGATTTCATTCACAGTATAGCAGTATGCATACAATAAATACATTTGGAAACATCAGGCTCTAATCCAGCAAAGGTGGAAAATGCATCGGAACTGAAAATTATTCCAATCCAGACTGTGAACCGGCAATTCTGTTCTGCTTTTTCAGCAATTATCTGTTATGTGAAATTAACCAGTAATTAACCCTTTACATGACAGGTTGTGATGTACTCTCCACCTCTGCAAAGTTGCAGAAGCAGCTGTGCTTGACTGAAAAAGGATGCACATACACATGGTTTGGGTTAATTGGCACCAAGCCGGAGCTCCTGCAGGTGTGACCTACTGCCTGCCTAAAGCTGCAGGTCAGGTGAGTGGTCACTGCATCACACTGTGCTTTGTGTCGCCCTCTAGAAACACTCCTTCTCCAGGGTAGAGCTCCCTGGCAGCTTTCCTGCTCGTGGCTTACAAAATATCTCCAGGGGAAACCCCAACCTTTTGGGGATGAGATGCCATCTAAACCCAGATGACACCCAACTGTTCATCTTCTGCAGAATCTGCGGGCTCTCAATTTCTAGCACCTGGCTCCACTCAAAATCTCACTGTACAAAGTTCCTCACACTGAGATGCCAAGGAAACCATTTTCAGGAAACTGAAGGGTATTACTACAGCTCTGCCACTGAGAAAGCACCGATGACTCTTTGCTTCAGCAAATCACTTCATTTGCTGCTACTGGGACCTCATCCCAGGGATCTGCCTCATCCCAGCATCCCCCGGCCACAGAAGGTGACCTCAGAGGATTGTGCTGAGAGGAGTCCTCCATATCTCACAGATATTTCCTGTCCCAAATTAACCCTTTCAGGATGAATTTGTGGAATAGCTACCTTCTTCAGGAAAACAACTTAGTGCCCTTAAGCAGGATGAGTGGATATGAGCACCACTCCTGCAGGCACCTCCCAGGTCACTCAGGACATCCACATCTTCTCCTCCTTCCCTTTCTTCATGCTGAGGGAACTGGGTGCTGCCAAGAAATCTTTTGGTGCTCTGTCCCAAGGCTTGGGTTGGGCAGGTGGGTTCCTAAGGACTGGTGACTGAACATGCTTCATCCCACAGCCTGCCCATATTTAAATTTGGTGTTTTTTAAGGAGACGGTGCAAGCTTTTGTCCATGCTGTCTGTCTTAACCTGGGCCTTTGGCCAGAAAGTATTAATCCTATCAATGTTCAGGAATAGGAAGGCTGGAAAGTGTTTGATTTGTGCCAGTTGCTGGCATCACCTCATTTTAAGATTCTGGAATGAACCCACTTATGACTGAATGCTGCAGTGTAAATTCTGCAAATAAAACAGATAAAATAATCTCAATTACTTGAGCTCAGGACTGGTTCACATATGCCACTCCAGAGATTTAGAAGGCATTATTTCAAACAAATATCTAATTATATTTAATTATGTTTCTACATATATTTTTCTGTTCAACAGGTGTTTTTTAAACTTTCTGTCACTCTCAGTAAGTGATGCCTGCTAAAACACAGCATGCACAACATAGTAAAATCTTTGTGCTATGTTACAAACATAAAATAAACATCCCATCTTCAGTAAACTTGTAGTACAAAACTTCTGCAGAGTGAACTAAAGCAAGAGTTTGTGAACATTCTATGGAGGGAGAAGGTCTGTCCAAGCGTGGTGTGTGTATATATATGTGTACATGCATTCACACCCCCACCCCCACCACTTCATCTCTGGTATGTCTAGTATTCCTATCAACAGTTCTCAAGACTCAAAACTGTGACTGGCAACTCTTTAGTCATTAATAGAGCAAAAGTTTTGGGAAAGCTTGTCAAGGGCGAGGTTTCAGAGCTACTAATAAAAGATGAATTAGACCCTGCAAAAGTACGGTTTAAATTGTGCATTTTTGCACCTTAATATTTTCTGTCCTTTTGGATGCATTTTTCTCCCTCTTCCTCTGGCACACCTCCAGCTACATCCTACAGCATGAGGACATTCTGTTAAGCACATATGCAACTGTGTTTTTATGCGTTGTAAAGGCTTGCTTATGCCGAAAGATGTACCATTACAAGGATCACAGAAACTGGACTCTACAAATATAATTTTACAGATCAAGTAACTGTGGTAATCTTCCTAAACATAGATGACAGAAACTACATAGAAACAAAGAGCTTTAGTACATGGATTTTAAAAAAAAATCTTTTTTTTAAATATTACAAAATAAATGCAAGGCTTGTCCTTTTATTCCAGACACACAGAATTATATGAGAGAATGAGAGACTAACCATCCCATCTGCCTTTGTAATTCACCCAGACTAGACACAGAAATGCTATGGAATTTAATGCAATGAACCCCAGAAGTGTCACTTTTGCAAATCTCAAGAGGCATCATTGACCTGAGGCTGACTGCAGTTTCTGCCCCAATTCCAGTCTAATGTATTCCAGTCTGACCCTCAAGCGACAGCGCTGCTGGAGAACACGCTAAGAAACAAATGCAGGCAATTGCTTTGACATAATTCTTTTGGACGCAGGCAGATCGAATGTGCTGATGTCAACAGAGACCAGAAAAGAGTTTTATCCAATCTCCTTTCCCCACTGAAGAAAACAATGGGAGAAAACAAAGCACAACCCCAAACCTAGCCAAACACATGCGCACCTCTCAGTAGCAACGCTGATACATGCTGTTTAAGAAAGGGAGAATCAAGACAGATATTTCTCAAGTAGCATTTGGATGTATACATAGCATTTCAGTCATAGCTTAAATTTATTTTACTTGTATATATAATTGGCTCGTTGCACATAACATGCACGAAACATCTGTTCTATAGAGGATATTAATTTAAAACCCCAGGAACAGACTAATTCAGTCCTTTATGGCCATAGTACATTCAAAAGAGTTCCTAATATAGTTCCCTCCCCTCGAAACAAACCACTCCTTTTCCCTTTCTCCCATTCTTCTAAAATTTAGGGGACTGCGTGGACCTGCTCTCAATATGATTGTCAGGATGAAACCCTCCTGCCTTGCCACTCACTTCAATATTCAAGCTCTAGCAACCTTCAGGCTGCATAGTTTGATGCCAGAGAACACTGAGGCAGCACTGATGTTTTCTCCAAGGGACAGCAAGAGCAGAAGCTGGGAATATTTTTTCCATGGGAAAGATGAATTATGGTAGGAAACCAGATCAAGGATGCCACGATGTCTACCCTGGGAATAAAAGACCAAGCTAAAGATTTTCTTCTCCACCTGGTTGCTGTTACTCCTGAAATAACTTCTGTATAAAAGGAAAAGAGAAAAAACCCAGACATCAATGGCACAGTTTTTCAGAACTCATGAGGGAAAATACCAGGGCTGACCGTGGCTTGTCCCTCAACTTTACACAATGAAAACAGAACAAAGAACAGATCCCAAGCTCATTCCCTCCTCTCTCTTTTTCTTCCTCTCCTAAGAAAGGCCTCCACCTCTGCTACTTAGAGTTTCTCTTTTCTCCCATTCCTTCAGCTCCTCCCCCCACCAGTCCATGCAGAAAGATTGCCTGCAATGGTATAACACAAAAACCAGATGAGACACTCAAGGCTTCCCCCTTCTGTGTGTCTGGAGTGTTTCCAAGATGAGAAAGTCTTGTGAGGATTCTTACTCTGCTCTTCTGCAGCTACTTGTGTGGCTCGCTCTACCGCAATAAAAGCCTGCATCTACTATCTGACCATGATCAAGAGAGAGATAAAAATTACCATTTTGAATGTCCGCAAGAAGCATTCTCAGAGAAGATGTGTTACATTTACTGAAGCTAGCCATTGCGAAACATCAAACCACCCTACACAAAGACAAAACAGACTTCCGTCCTTCTTTGTCTACCACCCCTGATGTGACCTTACCCCCAGAATGTGGCCACAAATTGTGGTCCACAGTTTGACTGAGCATCAGAAGCCGCAGAATCTTTTCAGATATCTTGGGGCTTGCGTATAACTTGTACTGATCAGGCAATAAGGGCTTTAAGACTGCAAAGCATCAAGAATTACAAACAGTTTAATCACAGGATGGTTTGGGTTGGAAGGGATCTTAAAGATTACCTGTTTCCAATCCCCTTGCCATGGGCAGAAACACCTTCCACTGGACCAGTTGCTCAAAGCCCCATCCAACCTGGCCTTGAACACTTCCAGGGACAAAGCATCCACAACTTCTCTGGGCAACTTGCTCCAGTGCCTCTGCATTGTCACAGTAAAGAATTTCTTCCTAATATCTAATCTAAACCTGTCCTGTTCAGTATTTTTGTTAACGATATAGGCAATGGGATTGAGTGCACTCTGACCAAGCTTGTGGATGACACTACGCTGAGTGGTGCCATTGACATGCTGGAGGGAAGGGATGCCATTCAGAAGGACCCTGACAGGCTTGAGAAGTGGGCCTCCGTGAACCTGATGAAATACACCAAGACAGTGTGCAAGGTCTTGCACTTGGGTCAGCGCAAGCACCAGTATCAGTATAGACAGACAGACGAGGGAACTGAGAGCAGCCCTGTGGAGAAGAACTTGGGGGTGCTGATGGATGAAAAATTGGATATGAGCTGGTAATGTGTGATTCCTGCCCAGAAAGCCAACCATATCGTGGGCTGCATCTAAAGAAGCGTGACCCGCAAGTTGAGGGAGGTGATTCTGCCCCTCTATTCTGCTCTCATCAGACTCCACCTGGAGAGCTGCATCCAGCTCTGGGGTCCCCAGTACAAGACCTTGGACCTGTTGAAGCAGACCCAGAGGAGGACCACAAAGATGTCGAGAGGGCTAGTAAACCTCTCCTAGGAAGACGGGATGAGAGACTTGCAGTTGTTAAGCATGGAGAAGACTCCAGGAAGACCTTATAGCAGTCTTTCAAAACTTAAAGGGGGGTCATAAGAAACATGAAGAGAAACTTTTTACCAAGATCTGTAGTGACAGGACAAGGGACAACAGTTTTAAACAAAGAGGGTATATATAAACTGGACATAGAAAGAAATCTTTTACAATGAGGGTGGTGAGACAGTGGAACAGATTGCCCAAAGAAGTTGATGATGTCCCACTGTTGGAGATGTTTAATGTCAGATTGGATGGGGCTTTGAGTAACCTGGTCTAGTGGCAGGTGTCCCCTGTCCAGGGCAAGAGTGTTGGAATAGATGGACTTTAAAGGTTCTCACAATCCAAACTATTCTATGATTGATGATTCTGTTATTGAATTGGATTGTGACCTCCACAGCTGCTATCACAAAACAGAGCTGGTGCAGTTCATGCAGCTGGGACTTAATGGTGCTGTAAGACAACTTGTGGAATAGGGGTACAAACCCATATTACTGTAGATAAATAAAGCACTCACACTCTAGGATTAAGGGACATGAAGAAGAGAGGATAAGATATCCACATGATTCTGTCTAAATGCACAGATGATACAAAACAAAAAGCAAGAACCAAAAGCACTCATATCTGCACACTCTCATTTGCCAGAAGAGTCAGTCTATTACTTCCATAATGTAAAGCTACAGTTGTTATGACAATCACAGCAGTTGTTATGTAGTTCACGCTCACTCTGTTTTCAGACCACGAGAGATCCAATTATCTAGAGTCTTCAAATACCTCCCTCTAAACATGCTCATCTAATATGACTCCAGTTTTCAGCGACAGCAGATTATGTGTTGTTTGGTTACTACAGGCTGTTACGATATTTTTACAACAGGAAATGTGTGTTCCATACGTAAGAAGACTACACTTACAAGAAATAATGCAGGAAGGTGATCTAATTTCTCTTCTGCTTCCTTCCTTCTACAGTGTGCTGCACTGGAGGTGTTTGTTCCAATACTCAGATGCTAGTTCAAGGCCAAGATTTTATTTAGCCTGATCCCACAAACAAGCCAGCAGTTAAACTGTAATTCAAACATCTCAAGCTTTTGTGCTGCATTTGCATTCATGTAAATGATTTAGGTAAGTGGGCTTAAAATTTCTCTTTTCAAGGTTATTGAGCCTGTCTTATCCATGGCTGGATATTTGTATGTCAGTGCTACAATTTTAAAACTCCTGCGAATCAAGAACACCTCACAAAGGTGCAAACAATACATCAAGTAGGAAATGTCAATTTTGAAGGGTCTTTGTTGTAGCTCTGAACCTCAGCACTGCAGACTGTAAGAAAATGGCCATTGTGCTGCCTTTAGGAAAATGGCAAAGGATCCTCATGAAGTGCTGCACTCACCCATGGATGTTACCCAGCTAAAACTGCTGAACAAAGAAATCTGAGTAACTGCTACGCTTCACTCCTCTGCTTTTGCAAAACCAGTTTTTAATTTAGGAAGTCTGAGGTAACCTTTTAAAAGGAAACTTTAAAGCACTCTCCTGTACTTAACCTATTTATTACTGTGACTGACAATACATGTATATAATAAATTATAAATGGCCACATGCTACTGCCTCCTGTCTGCAAGCTAAAAGCTGGCAAGATACTCTGTACTGCTACAGGGCCAAATCTGCATCAGGCAGGTTACTGAATTTGGGAAGTTATGAGCAGCAGCAGATTCACAAGCTGACTGGTCAGTGCTGACTGCTCATTGCCAAAGTTCTTGGAAAGGGATAAACAGATGGGTCAGGAAAGGACAGTCCTCTGAATTGGACTGCATAGCTGTAGAAATAACATCTGAGATCATTTGCTCTCTATCTTCAATGCTAAAAAACATTAGATCATTATAACCCTCCCCATCATATCCTGTATTTTTTTGTGAGATAACAGGACTAGCTCTTTCATATTAATGTGTTAGAGAGGTATATAAAATATAAATAAAATCAAGGGATACTTCCAAAAGTTATGTTTCCTTTGTTTATGATGTCAGTAGTGTATTCTTCTGGCAAGGCAATATTGATTCTGAAATGCAGATTTCCCTATGGCTGGGCTGGAGTCTTTGCCTTTTGTTTGTATTTTGGGCACTTAACCATCCTCAGTGAAAATGAAGCATGAAAAATGAGGCTTCATTTTTTTTTGGAGCAGTTTTTCACATGCCAGGAGCATAAATGTAAGCAAAAGAAAACAATCCCAACTTTGTCAGCTTCCCAGAACTATATTTTTTATGCTGGTGCTTTTGTTTTCTTGCAAGTTCAGCATTGCTTTAGCGGCAGCACCCTGGATTCCCCCTGCCCCCAACAAGTGATACATATTAGTACATCTGTTTTCTCTGTAAAGTCTTTCTGCATTCTTTGCAGGGCACAGGAAGGATGTGGGCTCCTTTTCACATTCAAATGAGGCAAATTAGCCTTTGCCTCGTTCCTACAGTATAATGCTTATTTTACATTTAAGCGTGAGAAAAAGGGAGGAAATAAACCCCATGTTAGGTGGGTTACATGTTCCATTTTGATACAAACCTCACTGAGCCTTCTTTTGCAAACTGCTTTCCATAGGACATAATTTCCGGATGATGTTCAATAGTTTAATCATGTAAAATGACCGAACAGACTGCACAAAGAAATAACAGCCAGATACATTAAACATGAGAAAATGTCAGTGTGAATCAGCAAGGGTTCAGGCAATCCAGGCGACTCCTGAAATGCATTGATGGTAACTCCCTAACACAGGTGATTGGGCTTACAATAGGAAATACTGTGCTGGACCTTATACTTACAAACAAGGATCAGGAGATGTGCAGGTCAAGGGCAGCATTGACAATGCACTGACAGTGGGATGGTCTTTTTTTCAAAAAGGCCAGACAACAACCCCCACAAAAAGCAGTCTTTCACCTCTTCAGAGATCTGCTCAGAAGAATTCTGTGGGATACAGCCCTGGAGAAAAAAGGGGTCCAGAAAAGCCAATTGATTTTCAAGGATCATCTCCCTTTAGCTCCAGAATGGTCCATCTCAAAACGCAGGGCAGAGGCATCACACAGGCAGCAGGAGGCCCACGCTGATAAACAAGCTGCTCCTGACTAAACTCAAACACAAAATGGAAGCGCGCAAGATATGGAAGCAGGGGCAGACAGGGTTAGAAAAGCCAAAACCCACATGGAGTTGAATCCCGTGAGGGTTGTTAAAAGCAGCAAGAAGGGTTTCCACAGGTGTATCAGCAGCAAAAATGGCCTGCTGCTGCATGGGCCATTAAGAGTGTACCCCAGGAGGCGATACGGGGGCAAATACTGTTTAACCTCTTAATTAGTGAACTACATGATGGCAGAGAGTGCATCCTAAGACAGGTTTGGAAGAGTGGCTGATATCCCAGATGGTTGTGCTTGCCATTCACAGGCACCTCGACAGAAATCGGCCCAACAGGAACCTCCTGAAGTTCTCTAAAAGGAAGTGCAAAGTCCTGTGCTTGGGGATGAATAACTATGCTGGGGCTACATGCTGAGGGCTGACCAGCTAGAAAGCAGCACTGTAAGAAAAAATCTTAGGGTTCCAGTGGAAACCAAGTTTAACATAAGCCAGCAATGCTCGCTTATGGCAAAGATGACCATCAGCCTCCTGGCTTGCATTATGAAAGCACTTCCAGCAAGGTGAGGAAGATGATCCTCCCACATTCAGCACTGATAAGACATGTCTGGACTGCTGGATTCACTTTAGGGATCCCTGGAAATTTGGGACTCCCTGGTACGGAAAAGATATAAACTTATTCTAGCAGATCCAGCAAAGGGCCACAAAGATGGTTAAGAGTTTAAAGCATCTCTCCTGTAAGAAATGGTTGAGAGAGCTGGGACTCTTCATCCTGGAGAACAGGAGGCTCAGGACAATCTTATTAATGCAGATAAATACCTCATGGGAGGCAGTAAATGAGACAAGGAAAGCAGTGTCCAGTAACTGGGAACAGGCACAAATTAAAATATAGGAAATGCTGTTTAAACCTAAGAAAAAAACCTTTTGTACTGGCACAGGTTGCCCAGAGAAGCTGTAGAGTCTCCATTGCTGGAGATACCCAAACCCCATATGGATATGACTCTGAGATACCAACTGTAAGTTGACCCTGTTTTGAGCAGAATATTGGAGCAGATGATCTCCAGACACCCTTTCTAACCCCAGCAATTTGTGATTCTGTGAGGTTATACGCAGACCTGCTGCACTTATAAAAATTCTCCTCTCACTCCGTTTAGAAGATGAGACAAATGCAAGAATTCAGTAAGGTAACAAAAGCATGGCACACATTTTGCAGGGGAAAGGTGTGGTTCAAATTCCTGCTTTTTTTAGATCCTGTGTTCTAATCCAAGTGCTAAAACTAAGAGATGGGATGCAAGAAAAAACAAACAACTTCTTGGTAAACTTGGTTTACCACAGGCAGTTAGCACTAGGTGGACATTCAGTGCACACTCTCTACACCACAGCAACTTCTTGCACACTTAATGCACTCTATGCACAAGGCAACATACTCTACATACAGAGAACAGAGAATGAAGTAGTCAGGTGCTGTAAATTTACACTTGGATTTACTGATGGCAATCTCAGAGAGCAACAAGCCCTCAGCTGTGTTGACAGTCATGGGCCAGGTTTGACAAGTTTTACTGAGAGACCTGAAAGACGTTTTGACACAACTGCTAATGCATAGAAGTGCTTTATCCATCTTGGTTGCCATCCTCATCCACAGTTCTAGGATGCACCAGTCTTGCAGCAACCAGTGGGCTGTGCCCTTGGTCAGGGGACTTGCAGGACCCATGGTCCAAGTCCCTGTTCTGGTCACAAACTACCCCTTGAAATAAGTTACTTGCTGTTGTTCTTGGTTTTTCTTCCTATTCTGACCTAAGTTACCGTACAATGCATTCTCTTCTTAGCCTGTGTGAGCAGAGCCCTGCCAAGGCCTCCCATCTACCCCTGTGGGAGACCTGAAGCCTGCTCTGGCCACAGAGCAGCAAGAAGAGTTCCTACACCCTCACAGCTGACACTGGTTTTCCAGACACCTGGCTGCCCAAAGAACACAAGCACCTACTGTTCTCATGCACCTCTCTCTCCTCCAAAACCAAAGGCATCCAAATTGATTAGTCTTGCAGCACCAAATGGAATGGTGACACCATTATGTGTGTCAGCCTGAACTCCCCTTCACATTCTATCTCTCTCCTTAAAGCAGTGGCACAAAGCTTCATCTCAGAGACCTAAAGATAATCCTGTTTGGATTTAGATCCAGACTTCCCACAAAGCCTGAGCTCACTCAGTGTCAGGCTCTAGCTGTCCTCAAGCTGTAGGAGGAAAAAGGCTGCTTAACTGGACCCTGATGCCTTTAACCCTGGTTCACTTAAAACTGTTGTGCCAAAGAGGTAAGTGGAGGGCCTGAATAATTCAGAAAGTTCTCAAAAACAACATAAGTGAAAATAGATTTTAGGCATCCTATGAACAGTAAGTTTCTCTCTACTGAGCCATCTATAACACACTAAATCCATAATTTCCATTGTAGCCTGTTAAAATAATGAGATTTATTATTCCTGTCACATGACCTTTCTGAAGACACTGGGAAGGTGTGGAAGAGGGAAGAGAGAAAATTAGCTATCAGTCACCACTTGCCAAGGGTAGATTAAGAACTCAAAAGTTATACATTAATGTATAAATGACTCAAGGGAGTTTCATTTATTCCTTTTCTTCCAGTTCATGTTTTTTTACTTCCTATCATGGAGCCCTTGCTCCCCTGTTGCTCTTGGTCACAACCTGCCTGCAGTGGACAAATTAGAGAGTAGCAAACAACAAGATTTTCCCCCTCTCATCATGAGAATTCATTTGGACTCTCTTTCCCAGACCTCAGAGTGTGCCTGATACCTGGGAGCAGAACAGAGAATGAGAATAGAGTTAATCTTTAGCAATGTGATAAAAATCACTCTCTCACACAGGCAACTGGAGAGGGATTTCAACAGAGCTGTTGTGCCAAGCACCTGATAGCAAAATCTGAAACTTGCCAACCCACACCTTCCTGCTCACAGACACAGCTCGCTCAGTCTCTCCCCAGCACTCCCTCTTCTCTACCTGGAACTAAAATGTAAGTCACCACTGAGCATACCCTCTCACCAAAATGAGAAGTCACTATTTCCATAACAAAGACACAGCACAGTGGAGCCTCATTTCCCTTGTTGTTGGGGTTTTGGTTTTTTTCCTTTGTTTTGTTTGGTGGTTTGTTTTTTTGGTTTTTTGGGTTTTTTTAATTAAAGAAATAGAAAAAGCACGTTAAACTATCAGATTGGAGAGAGATGGGAGGATAGGAGGACAGGACACATGGAGATCTGATGGCTTTGGTGCAATCTAAGGGAGTCAGCAGGTGAGCTGAGCAGCTGTGAAGGGATGGGAGGAGGGGGCAGCAAGACGAAGGAAGGGCTAGCAGCTTTCACTCCCAATGCCAGAGTGCCAGCTGGCAGCTACATGTTGCTGGTTGCGTGTGGGCTGTGAGTATAACAGAGGAGATGAGCCTTTAGGGGAGGAGCTGTCTGATAAATCATTAATGAATGCAAATATGAAGTAATCTGTCTGCCTGGGAGGCAGAATCGTCTAATTATTGAGGATGATGGACTAAGAAGCCGGAGATGAGGTTCCTATCTCACCCATAAGACCGCTGGCATACCAGGTCCTTTTGCTGTGCATAAGGAGATACATCTGCCTCCTTTAATTGAAGGGCTGCTTTCCTAAAATCAACATAGAAATCCCATGATCTAGGTGATAATAAAATTTACACCATCTTTTGTGAAAACTGCACCCCCAGCTTCTCTTTTGACACAGGCAGCAACAAAGAACCAATATCCTTTCTCAGAGGCAGCTTTCACTAAAACAGATTTTTTTCAAAGCCGTAACAAAACCTAGTATAACCTTTCACCAGCACCAGTGGCATTTCATTTTAAATTCATTAACTACATACACAGTACTAATTACTCATGGGTCATTCAGGTTTTTTTAGCAATCAGACTATTGGTTGGAATCGTAGGGGTAAGTCTCTGTGTGAACAGGGACACTCTGCTTTCTCTGTGCTCTCTGAAACGATGAGGAAAATGCTTGAGAAATGATGTTGAAAGGTGCATTTGTGTTTACGGGGTTTGCTGGAGGGGCACCAGACACAGGCAGCCAGAAAGCAATGAGGCTGTCAGGGGAAGGGGCAGGAGGTTAGCACGGTCCCTTTTGCACAAAGACCTAGCAGAATGTGTCATGCTGCACAAAATCAATACAGACCTTGCATGAAAAAGTAATTGTCAGTTTTGTACAGTTCTCAGGCTTATTTGTAAAGATGTTCACAAAGGTGATTCTTGATTTGTGTGAAATCTTTAACTGTTCTTTTTCCTCGGTCTTAAAATCCCTGAACATTCAGGGGTATTGTTTTAAAATAATATTATTCTAAAATAAACTCATTCAGGGGTATTATTTTGAAATTAACATCTAAGACACACATGGCACAAATCAATGTGAATCTGTCTAATGTTGGCACATTTGTGGGATAAGAGATACAAGTGCTTTATCATCTTCTGTACTTAAAATATCATTTTCCAAAGTGAACAATGCAGATTGCAGCAGAAATCACAAACAGAAGACATATATGGACATGACAGAGACTATGTTTATAGAAACTTAACCAACCACCTTAGCAGATCTGTGGTGTTTAACTACATACCTATTTGTGGTGCTGAAGTCCAGTTTAATTATTCTGCCAAACACCCCTGAGCCACAACAAGTTTATTAGAGTTTCCTGAAGGACCTGCTCAGGCAATTTTACAAGGAAATTGCCTGTGCCTAATCTAATTGCTAAGATGTAGCTAAAATTACATTAGTCGTGGAAAGACCAAGAAAGAACCAGGAAGCTCCAAAAGATTCAAGAGGTTTCACAACGCTGTTCCAGTAAATCACAGTGTTGGAGATTTGAGGATCAGTTCCCTGGAGAGGCTCCCAGTCAGTCAGACACTATTTTTCACCCAGAACAAACACAACACAGGTGAAATGATTTACAGCACATAAAAGTATGATTTCTCACATACTTAAGCCTTCCACTGGTTACTCAGTACATTTACATAAGTGGCGTTGTTAAATTATCCAGCTGATGAGGTACTACAGATTTATATGATCTGCAGTGTCAGTTTCTGTTATTTGCAAGCTTTAGCACCCCATGCAAAAGATTTAACCGTGCTCCATTGAAGAACCCTATTTTTCAAGCCTTTGTTTAATCTTAAGATAAGCGACACCTATAAAATTTAACAAATGGATTGGGATGGCTCACATGTTTTCAGACACTTGCAGGATAACAGCATGCAACTTCAGCTGCAAATTGCAGAAAGTTTAACTGGAGGTTGCTGGACATAGTAAGCTACTGCCAAACTTGTTAACACATATGCCATTACCTTCTGAATAACCACAGAAGGACCTTTGGAGAGTCACTTCCTAGTTTATATCTTACCAAACTGACCAAGAAGAGGTTTCTGACAGCACCAGCAGCTACTCTGACACTTTGCATGAACTGCCGTGATTTTAACTGGCCTGTTGTTTTACTTGTGTTCTGGGTTTTAAAAAAGAAAGGAAGGAAAAAAGAAAAAGCAGCTCCCTTCACACTCCCTCACTCCACTGACACAGATGAGCCTAGGGCAGATGACCTGGCCTCAAACTGGTTAAAGACAAGAAAGGGCAAGTTGAGAAAACACAGAGCAAGCTCCAAGGGGATTTCTCTCAGACTTTCACAGTTTTTGGGTACTTCAACCAACCTTGACTTGCAGAGCATATTAAATTTGCTGCTCTTGATGTCCACTATCATTAGAGAACTGCCCATCAAAGAACAAATTTCTATCAGAGCTGGTTATAAACCTGAAGAAAATATACAACTAATTGCCAGCTGTGCCTAGGGTGTTTTCTTCCTCCACTATGGAACTGGAAAAAGGTTTTATTTTTTGTTGTGCTCTTGCCTTTTCCTTTTCTTTTCTGGTCTTAAATAATTAAGGAAAGTTCTTGTCTCGATGACAAGCAGAAGCATCTCCAACCCAGAGGAGCCTAAAGCTAAACCATAAAGCTCCCAGACATAAGAGATCCAATACAAAAGGAGCATAGGATGACATTGACTATATTCATGGGTAGCTTCAAAAACAGGAGAAATATTCTGTGAAAACAATACCATGAGAATTCCTGGTTACAGTGGATGGAAAGCAGCGCCAATAACTTGACACAAAATTCTCTACATAGCAGCACTCTTACAGCTCCTGCTGAAGTAGGATGGTGGCCTGGAATGGTACTGGTCTCTCGTAGTATTGAGGATGAGTTTTCTTGGAGAAGAGGAGGTGGTTAAAAGTGGTGGCTTAGGAATTTTTTATTTCTTTAATCAGAAGCACAACTAGGGAAACATTTAATACAGTGATAGAAACTTTTAATGTTAAATAACAGAAATATTTCATACATCAATTAGAAGTCTGGCACAATACACATTACTTTCAATGCTGTTTCAAATATATGCCTCAAAGTAAAAACATAATTTGCTTTTGATTTCTGGAAAATTAAAGGTGTTATAAAAGGGGTCTTGCAACACCAGAGTAGCAGGTCTGTGTTTCCCGTAAAATTAAAAATCCAGGTCCCACATACATTCACCCAAATCAGACATGCAGAAAAGCATGAATAAAAGCAGATGCAAGTTAGGCAACCTAAACTGGATGGGAAAAGCAAAGTAACAAAACCAATATGAGCATGAGCAGTTCACAAAGACAGCTGGCTGTGCACAGTAAGCAGCTCTAATGCTTTGGTCTCCCTGCCTGGAAACAGAACTCCCTCCTCAGAGCTCAGCCCAACATCCATCCACCTTCTGAAATGTATTCAAACCGGGTTGCTTTCTGCCTGCTATGCAATACATAGTCCCTTTGCACACTACTGCAAGAGATACTAGATGAAGGGTGCTACATCTTTTGCTGAGCATAAGCTACGTGAAAATGCTCAGAGCAAGACGTGACCACAGTTATGTACAAGACTTGCTATTGCTGGTAGCGGTCAATGGCATACTCCACGTGCATGACCAGACAAGTTTCTCCAAGTAACTGTTTCTGGGTAACACCTACCCCATGTGTAGAGGATGACACACACATGGAACGCACATGCTGCACTAACACGGAAATGCTGAATACTTTACTATCCACATGTAAAAATTCTGTTCTACGCTAGCAATGCAGCTTATGTCTTCAGCATGCTCTTACTTCCTTGGGGTGAGCAAAAGGCTACTGCAAACAGCCTTATAATTCAACACAAGATTTCCTTCTGCTTTGTCAGCTTTGACGAATGCTCTCTCTCTCTGTGTCATCTGAAACACTTGGCTTATAAACAGCCTAATCCAAAAAAGAAAATGAAGACATATACTGTAATTTGCAACTGTCCATGCTAATCCTTCAACATCATCAAATGACATAGATGGAAGCTGGTGGTTAGACTCAAACTAAGCCTCCCTATGTAATTACAGTCAGTTGGAGGGCAAAACTCAAGAGAACAAATATTTTAAAAAGCAAATGGAATGCTCTTGGGCTCCTGCAAAGGCACGTAGCAATGGTCACAAAGGATACCTTAAAAATAGGACTGTGAATATTGCATTGTCTTCCCAGACAAAAAATGTGCCACTTCACTCATGTACAAATTTGTTTCCCTGTGTTTAACACATTTGGCATAATCACCATGGTAGAAAACAATGAAAAGTCTACAGCATCTCTCAGCTATCAGTCTCTATGCTTTCTATATGTTTACACATGTATTTTGAGATACCCTGCCGTATAGATAGCGCAGAATTTCATGTAACGGACCTTTCATCAGCCTCTGTCTGACAAGAATAAAGACATGTAGTGGCCCAAATATTTCTCATCCAAGGACGTAAACAGAAAGAAATAGGGAGGAAAGGGGATTATGTTTGATAGTAAATGGCATGCAGAGAGAGAGACTAATGCCCTAATATTGAGGAATTAGCCGAGCGGGGAAAAATAGGCAAAAACTCTTAAGTGTCACGCACAAGCAACAAATATCATAGCAAAATGAGGGCTTTCCTAGACTGATGATTCAGTCCAATTACAGCTAACCAGACTCCGCACCCATCACAGCAACAGATGCTGGTGCACTGATGCGACCACTAGCTTTAAGCATGCTGTACTATAATTTGGTGTAGGTTCCCACTGAAAAGAAAGACAAACTTGTAACTTTTGAGAAGCAGAAAAAGAGGACAAGAGATGAGCTAAAATCCTGTTTCCAGTGTACAGTTGAAGTTTCTTTCACATAGAGTCTTCTTTCTATCTAGCACCTTAACTGTATAAATGGGTAGGTCTGTTAACCGGGGACCAAAGTAGACAACATTTCAGATCCCATTTAAGATCCATGCCTATTTTTAACTAGTAATTTTGCAAAGAATCTAAAATGTCTCATGCTACTTTTATTTTTATCCATCTGCCTGTAAAGTCACCTGCTTTAGTTATCATGATTTTGCACAAAATAAAATACGAGGTAAGAAATGCAGTCTGATTAAATAAAAGTACAAAATTTAAATCAGTAAATAAATTCTGTCTGAAATCACAAAATCACATAATCACCCATAATCATACATAATCATCTGAGGTCTTGGAAAAGACCTCAGATGACTGAGCCCAACCTATGACCAAACACCACCATGTCAACTACACCATGGCACTGAGTGCCATATCCAGTCTTTACTTAAACACCTCCAGAGACGGTGGCTCTAGCACTTGCCTGGGCAGCCCATTCCAATATCTGATTGCTCTTTCTGTGAAGAATTTCCTCCTAATGTCCAACCTAAACCTCCCTTGATGCTGCTTAAGATGATGTTGTCTTGTCCTGTCACTGGTTGTCTGAGAGAAGGGACCGACCCCCACCTGGCTACAGCCTTCTTTCAGGTAGCTGTACAGTGATAAGGTCACCCCTGAGCCTTCTCCAGGATAAACAACCCCAGCTCCTTCCGCCACTCGTCATATGACATATGTTCCAGACCTTAAAGTCAGTATCGTCAAGCTCTATACAGTCTGAAGAGTCCCTAATATACAGAGCTAGCCCACCATCTCTCCTTCCTTGCCTGTCCCTTCTGAAGTGCTTGTAGCCATAAACAGCACTCCAGTCATGCAAGCTATCCCAACCATGTTTCCATGATGGTGGCTATGTCATAGCTATCCTCAAAGGTTGTTACAGGATTTGATACCATACTAGAAAGGCAGGATTCTCAGCACAGCATTCAAAATCCTCGCAGAATGAGATAGTAGATTTTATATTTCTCACTACTACTGCTGCATGACACAATCAAGGATGCACATAATATCCAAAGCTTTTCAAGCTTTTGCCAGAGGGAAAATTTCAAAGCAGACTTCTCCCTGCCTTGTAACACTAAAAGGGCTGGGCAGCAATGACATTTACACAGTTGAATCCTTTATTATTTTCTTTTTCTTAGAAACAATAGGAGCAATATGACTTGCTATATTACATTCCTATAGGTGGGCGGGGAACAAGTATAAAGGTCACCAGGACAAAACACTATTTATGAGAAGGCCGTATAAGCCTCTGCTAGCTCTGAGGTTATCAGAGCTCACACGAACACAAACGTGTCATGAATTTAAGCTCACTGGACGTTTTCTAAAAATCACCATCAGCAATTTCCCTGATAATGTGTCTTGGGAAGAGCTGATTCTTCCAGACCAGAGAAGGCTGTATGGCACCCCTTGGAGCCTGCAAATGTTGTTTACCACTGCTAGCCGGGCAACCGCAGAACAATGCAGAGTGCTCCCTGACAGCTTACCACCTCAGCTAATGGAGTGTAATGTCAAGCAATAATCTTTCCGCTCACTGAGCACTGGCCTTCAGGATCAACCCATCTTAATTTTTATTTTGGAATGGGTATTGTGATACAGTGCTGCAGGCATTCTCAAGACATGGACAAATGCATGATCTTTACACTAGATTCTGTTCTTGATTTTTCTGGATTGCATCCAAGCCTTTTTTTTATCTTTGAGCTTAGCAAAGTGATAATATAAATAACTCAATGCCCAAAAATATTTGGCTTTGGTAATCTGCAATGAGATTTCTCCTCCTCTTCATCATCCTTTATATACAGTTTGATTATGTTCATGCCAGATGAGCATTTAAGCGAGAGTGAGACGTAATGAGAGATGAAGAACTAGAGCAGTGTGCTTATGCTGTGAGGTGGAAACAGACACTTATGCCTAGAGATACATACCAAACTTCTGTTGAAGAGATCATTTGCCTGTATGCAAAGTATTTAGTACCCAACATAAATTTTCACTATTAGCACAGAGAAATCTCCTAAACAAATCCCATGATAATTAAATCCTGGTACCACAGCATCCTGTAACACACACACATGCTTTCTGTCCTCTTAGTTTCAGCAACCTCCGCTGAACTTAGCTTAAAATAATCTCCCAAATGACTGTAACTCTAAAATCTATTAAATCCATGAAGTATTGATGAGGCAGAATTAATGTTGAGGGAATTACTCGGATCATCTCCCTCTCCCTGTGTTTCTTAAAAAAAACTCTAGAAGTAAAGCAGCACTGTGGCTGTAGTACAAAGTACAGCACTCTCTGGTCAGGAAAATCTACATCTAACCTCACACCTTAAACTCTTCCTATAGTCACTACAACACCTGTTCCTTCAGTAAGAGTAATATCTGCAGAAATGGCCTTATCCAATGCCCAGAAATCACGTTATCCTTTCTTTTTAATCGTGGATACGATCTGTGTCTTACACATGGCATATCAGGCTCTCCGTGCGGCATTCCTCACTCCCTACGCTGCAGGGCTCATTAGCTGTGCCTTAAGAGCATTACCTACTAAGACCCTGTTGCTGCCTGATTATAAACTTGGCACAAACAGAGCCAAGTTTGGCAATATTCACCATGCTGGATGTCTACTGGGAAGGGTTTTTTCCCCCTTGCTTTGTTGCTGTTTTGAATTTTTGGCATGACGTCAGCCAAAATTTTTCAAGCTGATTCTGAAGCAAGGCATGGGAAACTGGAGTGATTTGTTCTTGTGAAAAGCTTCTGGCCGCTCCTTGAACAGCTCAAGAGGTTTTGTGATTTGGACCATAAACTTGCAAGGTGTCAAGGCAAAACCTTTGTTTTGATCTCTGCAGAAAATTGACAAACAAGGCTAAATTACTAACTTCTGAAAAAAAAGAAACCTTAATATGCATGAGCTCACTAAAGAAGTGATGCTTCCCAGAAACTAAATTCTCTCTGCAACACCCCAGGATCCCACTAGCAGTTGGGTGGGACCTGCCTGCTCCAAGCTGTATTTACACTTGGGAAAAGACTTGGGAAAATTACAGAGACTTAGACACGAAGATCTCTTCTGCAGGAGACCGGAACATAATCTCCCTGTGTAGGCTTATCTGATTTTATAAACTGAACACTAGTATAATAATGCTTCACAGAGAGCAGAATAAATCCAGTGTAGTTTGGACTGGGCACATGCCGTTCTGGGCAGGGGACAAACTGCATTTCTTAGAAATCTTATGGACCAGATTTAACATTTACTACGCTCAGCAGCACTAACATACACATCTTCTGCACTGACTAGACTGGAAGAAATAGACTAAAATTGAAGGAATTACAAGCATAGCATAGCAAATCTTGGTAAACCCCAAGTATATCAAAATGTTCAAGCATTCTGCATACCCTTCTTCCTAAAGAGGAAGATAATCTTCAGCCCATAGGAAGAGATAACGAAGGTAGGCAACAGAAGCACACTATGAGGCACATCAGGGCCCAAGTTAATGATTCTCGAAAACTAAAAGCTACTAGAAATAGGACCAAAATGCACCAGGTCAGCCCTAATTACAGAAAACAGCTAATGATTCTGGCAAGGTCTCTTGTGGGTATAGCAGAGTACAAGTAATAAAGCAAAAGTTACAGCAGGTTATTTTTGCAGTGAGAGCACATATTCCAAGCTCTCTGCAGATACTACATAGTTGCCCTATAATACTTTTTATCAGAAACCTGACAAGTGTGAAGAATTACCAGAAGAAATTCAATAGCACTTTTGCTAGGCATCAGGGATATAAATAATTGTACCATACAAATCGAACATACAGGAATGCACAGGGCATCACAATCTTTCTAAAGGCAAACAAATTTAATACATGTAAAGATGCTGAGAATTTGTTTTTATACAATTTCTTAAAATTAAAGCAGTCATTACCTGCTTTTTTTTGTTTGTTTGTTTAAAATAGAGACTGTTCTTAATGGGAAAAAAACCCCAAAACAAAATAGCAGATGAATGTCTTAGCAGCTGAAATCTGAATTTTCCATTATATATCTGAACAACTAGAAGGCACTACAGCCATTGTTTAAGATGTGCAGCTGCTTCTAATCTATGGAGAAATGTGCAAATAGAAGCACAGTATCTCACATTTTGGCTGAAACAAAAAGGCTGAATCAAAAAGGCCTGAACTTGGCGAGGTATTCCTGCCTAAATTCAGAGAGAAAAGAGCTGGGGACCTCCAGGCCATAGATTCAGAGACATAGATTCAACTTCCAGGCCTGTGTTTGAAACATTCACAACTTTCCTACAAAGAGGAAATCTGTGGGAAATGGATGAGCGCACAGGGTTTCTGTACAACAGTCACTCTATTCACGTCACTGATTTGTCCTCCTCTGATCTTGATGGCTGCAACCAAATACAGGGTCTAGACGGACAGGGACAGAACACCACATTGTACAGCAAAAGTCAAGCTTACAAATACAAAAAGCTGTTATGAAAGGCGAGAGTTTCAAGGGAGTGTGGACTGGGAAAGAGCAGTCTGACTAGGGAAAGAGATAAAACACAGATCACGCCAAGGTTTTCTGTCCTACATCATCTGTGCTTCCTGTGACTCCTTGCAGTTGTGTGCTTGATGTGGAGGGGTGCCCATTCTGTGACTGCCTGCCGCACACGATGGTCAGTGCAAGACTTCCAGTGCCACATGAATATCTGCCCTGATATCCACAAGACTGCTTTACAGAAATCTCATTAAATGAGAGGTCTTCTCACACTATCATCAGCTTAGCTGAGGGAGTTTTAAATTCAGCCAAGAGTCCCATCCCAGCATTCAAGTATACTTCTTTAATCAGCTCCTAAATCCATTAGAAATTTTTGATCTAAAGGCTGCATGACCTTTTCTAGGACTTTGATACAAGATATAAAAATAACTGCTGAGCCTCTGAGCTCAGCTGCTATGTCAAGACAAATTCAAAACATTCTCTTGATGGCTGGTACTTCTTGGATTCAGTGGGTTAGGGACAGAGATTGGGCAAAACTGTTTCCTTGTTTTATATTTTTTGCAATTATTTTTAAACTCTCCAGAAATCTGGAATGTTATAGGCAAACATACAGTGGCATCAGAGACATTTCAGAGATCCTTAGAAATAAGGAAGTCAAGGTCTCAGATTTCCTCAAAATAAAAGGTTGCAATCAGTTTGAAGTGTGAAGAATAAACAGAACATCTGTGAAAACAAACAAAATTTGCGAAGTCTGTTTATGTATTATAATGGATGCAGGAAAACAAATTCTAGAGCAAAATCCTGTAGCACAGAGTGGTACAAACCCAGCTCCAGATTGGTTTGAAGAAATTCCAGAATGCTTACAATTAATCAGTGAGAAGTACCTCTTTTCATTGACTTATATCTCTAAGCAAGTCAGGGAAGCAAGTAGTTGTCAGGAGCATCAGTCTGTCAGCTAACCTCCTCCCAGGTTTCAAGATTCAACCAAGTCAAGCAGCCATGCTCTTCAAGGCTGAACATCAACCACAGGCTGAGAAACCTCATCCATGTAGAACCTCTGTGACCCAGATTGCGGATTTTTTCCCCACTAGCAAGTTGACTGTATCTGCATGACATCATACTCCCTTGGAGCCACAAGAAGTAACTTTCCTGATTTTGACGCCTTCTTCAAGACTTCTCTCTCACAGGCAGAGAAGATCCAAAGTTTGCACTGATCGACACTGAACAACAAGCAGCAATGAGGAAGCACTTTTTTTCTCTCTAAGGATAGTCAGACATAACAGATGCCCAGAGGGGCTGTAGAGTTTCCAACCAGCTGAATTTTGAAAATCAAGGCCCTGAGCAACCTGACCTAATAGGACCTGTTTCCAGTGGGAGTTTGGAAAAGATGACAGTTTGTTCCAGTTTCTTGGCAGTTTCTTCCAACCAAAATTATTCTGTGATTCTAAGAAACATGCTTCTTCTGTCTCTTTCTTCTTGCAGCTCTTGAACTACACTCTTTTATTAAGGTCAGCCATGGAGATTAGGCTGGTTTTAGCTGATGCATTTTTGAAGGGCAATTAGAACACAACAATCTGACTACCAGATCTGCTGATAAACTTTTTTTCCTTGGTGTTACATGGCATCACTATTTCGGAATCATGGCTCTCCTCCTTCACCTGTGAGCATCATAGCTTTGTCAAACCCCACACAAAGATCAGCCAATCTGTAAGGACACTGGACAATGTTTAGGATGAAACTATCATTACTACCACCAAAAAGAAAACTAGATATAGGTCCTATTCTCTTCTGTAGTAACAGAAGTCACCACAGAATCTCATGGACTAATGAACTCATGCTCTGGTCTGGGGCTCATCTTCAGCCCCACTAACTAAATTCTAGTTAAATAATTGTTTTTTTTTTTATTTCTCAGTATATAGATATAGGTGCAAACTTACAACATGAACAATTGTCAGAAGAGCCAATGCAAAGAGGAAAAACTGTTTGAAAGAATGAGCTGCAGTAGGGTTTACCCAGGTACAATTATGCAAGACTTTTCATCTGTTTGGCCAGCTTCTTTCTAAAATTCTGATCTTGACTATCTTTTCTTATATTTTCTTACCTATCTTAACTCTAAGAGCATACATTTTGCAGAATGCTAAGTGATCTACACTTAAACATTTGCTAGCTAATCCAGATCTTTCTGTATGATGCAACAACATCTGGGTTTTTTTAAATGGCAGACAAGAACAAGTGTTCTCACAGAGCCAGTCTTTGATTTTCAGTTTTCTACCCTGCAGGCTATCCGACTCTGAAGTCTTCTGCCAGTGGAGAATAAGCCAGTTTTCATCTGCAATCTGCACATTCTGCCTGAAGAAAAAACACCAGTCCGATACCCTGTTCGGCCAAGGGAAAGGAGTGACACGGTCTTCTGCTGGCATGTTTTTTTCCAAGGGTGATGGTGATTGATCGGTACTAGCCAGAACTGCATATATTGATGGACTCCTAGAGGGAAAAGCAAAACGAGCCTGCAAACTGCTCCAGGTCTGCTGCCTTTTTTTTGCAAGTTGGAAGAGTTTTCTCTGAACTACTTCCCGCTAGTTGGGACATGTCACTAATTGCCTCCTGTTCTTCTCTGTCTCCCGCTCAGAGCGGTGCTGCTCAGCAGCGCAGACACATCACCCCATAATATGCCATATTTCCAGAGCACTGTAGGACCAAAGTCTGTTGGAAGCTTATGCCTCCAGAGGTGTTGCATACAGTACAGCCAGACAAGCAGCAAAGCTTGTCACATGATATGGAAAGGAGAATAGGAAAACTGGTACAGCACATAGGGGCATTAACTATCTTCTTATCTCTCAGACATAAGCAAACAATCCTAGTTCCATGCAGCAAGTGTGCCGGTCAGACATCCTGGGAATGGATGGAAAGACTTTAGAGTGATTGGACAGCCTTGCCTCTTTGGGAGGTATGGGCTCCCTCTGCATTGCTTTTGCTCCTGAACTTTTATACAACTAGCGAGCTTTTTTTTGGTACCCTTTGTTTTTAAATTAGACCTTTTTCTTCTTTCAACTCTAGGTTTTAGCTCAACCACTCTTCAGCAGAACAGAACAAACACAATAAGCAGATGCCACTGCAGCAAATGAAAACACATTCCTTGCCCTGAGGCCCAGCATGCTCTTCTCTGTCAGTGCTTCTCATTCTGCGAGTCTCCATACCAGAGGAAGAAAAACACGTATCAGCAACTATATCTCTTTGTTTCCCATCAGCTAAATAAAAAAATTAAAACTGAAAAAACTTAAACCAGAAAACTTTCTGAAATTCTCATTGAAAATCAAAATAAAGCCTGACAGGAGCTGGTACCAAAATTTCCCCCCCAAAGAGAGCAAGTTTACATTCACCACATTTCCTCAAAAACGACTTGAAAACATGCCCTGTAAAATAAGAGAGAAAGGGAAAGAAATAATTAGTGACTGGAACACCACAAATTATGTTACACTTTTTTCTCACTCTGCTAACATTTATCACCAACTTCCACTATTTTTTTCTGTTTTAGGGAAGGAGGTAATTGGATCTGAACCTCCAAAACTAATTATTGAACTCTACTAGTATTATGCAAAGTATTAAAATAATTGCAGGACTCCCTCAGACACATCACTGTCACTGACATGATGGCTACTCAGATTTCAGGGAGACAAGGTCAATGACATGAAACGCGCAGCAGCAAATGTGCCAATTATTTTAGATCCAAACCTAAAAAACATTGGTCAGTCCAGTATGTCTTGGTGATTTTGTTTTAACAAACTGGTTTTGAAATTTGATGCACATAGGCTCTTGACAGCCTCCTTCTTTAAAAACTACACAAAGAAAGAAAAGAGGGCTGTGCCATACTACATTTTTAGATGATATTAATTACTCAGCATTCCCTAGAAGAACAAAGAGGGAGAGGAAGGAAGTCAACACAATATCCAATTTGACACACACTAGGGCCTGTTTGAAGAAGATGGAGAGCAAAAGTGACAAATGCCATCATTTTGCCAACCCTGAGTAAATTTCAAATGACAGCTATGCCTTATTTTTCCTTGAGGCCAAATCTTTGAAAGAACAATTTGTGGAGCACAGACTAACAATGATGTTAAAATGTTTAGTCTGTAAACTCCTAGAAGATGGAGGAGCAAGGATTCTGCTGGTGTCCATATTTAGGAGTGGTAACTGTGTAGGAAATGGATAAGGACACACTTTTCAGTGCCCAGGTGTCCACACCAGTGAAGCTAGACTGAATTTGAACTGCTTTAAAGTCCCATTCTTCCCCAAGTACATGGCTGAACTTTCCACAACAGAGGTATATATGAAATTACTGCTGGGTGAGTAACTTTATAGCTATACACTGTATATGACTCGGAGCCCTGCATTATTGATCATGAAAACGTGTCTCAGCTGCAAATCTTTGCACCAGCACCTCTCCTGAAGGATGCTGTAGGCATGAACAGGAAAGGAAAGGGGAATGGCTTCTTAGGACAGATTACTTTTGCTCATCATCATTAAATGAGAAGTAGTTATGAAAATAAAATTTCTATTAAAGAATAAACAAAAAAATATTCCTTTAAAACATGGCAACTGGTTCACATTGCTCTAAATCCCGATTAGCAAGCAGACATGTGATATCATAAAGCTGAGACTTCGTTCGGGTGGAGAATTCAGGGTGGGGAAAGAAGGGAAAAAAAAAGGGTAACTACAAATCAGAAGAGGTTGCTGTGAGAGATTTTAGGAACAAACTTTTTTATCAGAAAAGTGCAAACCAAAGGGTCTTCTTCTCTGCTTGCTTTGTTTGTTTAGTGGTTGAGAAAAAACCTGGGCATATCAAGGAATGAAGAGAAAAAATGAACACCCCTCCTTCCCCATCACCTTTTGTACAGCTTGGCAGAATTTGTGAAAACACTGAAAAAAAAATGGGTCTTAACTGCTTTGCTTAAAGTGAGGGAAGGTAGTTATTATTCCAGTGCCATCCCTTTCCCTCCCTAGCTTCCAGGCATTTGGCCTGGAAAGAAAAAAGCAAGTCAAGAAACTCTACTTCTGCCTCCAAACTAATTGGATAACATCTGCATGCAGAAAAGTTAGAGGCTTAAGAAATGAGCCAGGTCCAAACCAATCCAACAGCACCTCGACTCCAGATTAGCTCATTATTTTCTTCTACACCTAGAGACTGATTTAATAATTTCCTCAGAGAAGTGAAAAATAAGCGAAACTCTGTACTCCATGCTGCTGGTCCCATGAATACTCCAGACGGCACCACTGCCAAAAGGGGACAAACCCCCTCCCAGCACTGATGTGGAGCTTATGGATGCAGCCCTGGCAGTGCTCCCTCCTTCTCTCACGCCAGCACAAATGCCTGTGCAGCAACAGGGATTAAGATCAACTGGGAGAATTCTTTAGCCCAGTTTGCAAAGTAACTGAAAAAAAAATAAAATAAAAAAAGCCTGTGCTGGCTCTAGGGCAAAAGGGAGAAAAGGATGGGAATGATGGCAGGTCAATGTATTTGGCTGCCATGCTAGTTTCAAACAACAGTGCAATTCCACTGTTACAGTACACGATTGCAGGCAACTGCTTTAATACATGCCAAAAGAGTCTAGTCCAAGCCTTCCATTGAGACCATGTACAACAAAAACTAGCAAGAGGGCTAAGTTAAAGGGTTGTCTAGTTAAATATCAGGCAGAGACAAAATCTGCCATGCCTCTAGCCTTGCAAGATCTTCAGAAGTTTAGGGGTTGCAGGCAGAAATCTTGAACTTTTCCAGGGGATGCCTTTTGCTTGAGTTTAGAAGATGGTGCAAAACATGCCCTGTCTCTGGCTACAATGGAGATGAGAGGTTTGGAGGTGATGAGGCAGGGAGAAGGGAAGGAAAACTCTTTGCTGCATAATTGAGGGCAGGGACTGGACATGGCTTGCAGAATAAACAAAAGATTATTCACTCTTTTTTTTTTAATTCAGTCTGGGGCCTGTATAGAACTCAGCTTTAGTCCTAACAATTTTCATTCTACCTAAGCATGTAGGAGGAATATTCCTTTCTTCCGCTGAAAGCTTTGGATCATGTTACATATCTCCAAATTCTGACCATACTTTTCAGAAGAGCTTTGGAAAAGTACATCTTTGCAAAGTACAGCATTGGAGATGCAAAATAAATTAATATAGGCTTCTTTTACAATTAGTATAATAAATAGAAGAGGTGACAAAAGGTTTATCTGACCAGAATTACTAAAAAAAGGAAAGCTTGCCTTCCCGAGTTTCTGTGCTTGGGAAAATGAAAATCTGGAAGCAAGCCATCCGACTATTCAGTGAAAAGTGCCTTTCTTACAGATGTCTATTTTCACAAATAGTTATTCTAACAGGCAACATTTACCATAAACTATTTTGATTTGCTTCAGTTATAAACAGATGGTTATAAGTGTACAAAGGTATACCTTAACATCCAACAGGCTGCTTGCACCAAGTGAATGGCATATAGTATATGTTTGGATTTATTTGTTACCCCAGCCAGGGGAAGGAAGAGAAGTTGCAGGAGAAGAAAAAGTGTTAAAAAAGAAAATGTTTTCTGAAAAAAATTCACACAACTCCCCTTCTGCTTGCCAACTAAAATCAAATAGAAAATGAAGCCATTTTAAAATATAATCAAGTAGTACTAGATTTAAGCAACATCAGCCTCCTATAAGTAGCTGGAATTGCTACTCATCCCAGACCAAAACATTTACAAGACGGTCACCCCAAACTGTGACACACACATCACTGCCGATACAGAAGCAGTGTCCAAATGAAAGCTGTCCAAGCATCTCCTAAATGGTAAGATATAGAAAATGCCAACAGACATGAAAAGTTGCATTGATTCTCAGAGAGACTTGGTTTGAAATGTTAAAGAAAAGCAAAACAGGCTTGGGAGATAATCAGAGTTATCTGCCAGGAACAGCCTTTTCCTGTAGGCAGCAGGAGTTTTAATGAACTGTCATTTTTTTTTACCAAAACCCCGTATCTCCCTCCCAGTGTTACATATATGCCAGCACTGTATTTATGTAGCCTTGTGTAAAAATTACTTTCTTTTTGTAACGAAAAAAGTATTTTGTGAAACTGAATGTGGCGAGTCGCATCTCGCCATACTACCCATCATTTGCATGTTCAGTTTCATGACATTGTCTGCTTCAGGAGACAACCTCTGTTTTTCTTCATCAGCTTTCAGATACATTTTTGACAGTTCATACTGGGATCAGAATTAAATTTATTACTACTGGCAAAAGAGAAATCACTAACAGACATAGTAACTACTTTTTTTCTCAAGTCTGCACTCCCACATCCACTAGCACTCACCAACTTCCAAGGATCTTTGGATTTAATACACTGTGAACAATCCTAGGTGCGAACCCACAAAACTCCAGATTTTTCATTGAAGCAAAAATTGTTGAGTGACAATTTATCCATCCTTTAAAACAGATATTAACATGACTGAAAGCATAAAAATAGCCACACAGAGGATTCTAGTCTGGTGCATATTGCAGTTCATATGAGTTTCACCCAGCTGGAGGAAGTGGCTGGTTGAAGTCATAAGTGGTCTTACATATTTTTCAAATGCTAGTAGATGCAATTTAGTTTATGATACCCAAACACAGAAGAATATCTCCATAATTATAAACATCTGTCAGTTTTATATTAGCAACATGCTTCTGCTGCTGCTTTTTCAAACCTCAGGAAGAAGCAGGCATTCCTGGTGCTCGGGCTGCTATTTTACTTGGCAAAAACTGGGAAGATGAAGTTTTTCATGTTGCAGAATAGGTTACGAGTGAACATGTTTTGATCAGCGGGTGTAACCTATGAGCTGGATCTACTTTGTAAAGTTGGTCTGCAGAGCAATAGCCTGCCTTTTTCATCTGTTCTAATATCAGTCACACTTATGTTCCAATACATCATACTACATAGATTTTGGGCCATGAATTGGTCCAGAAAGTACTTTTCAGTAGTCGGTTACTATGGCCCTACTTCAACAGAGTCTTGAGTTACCCTTTTTAGACAGGTTGAGGACTTCTTTACCCAGGACACTGCTGACACCGATGTTTGAACTGATGTATGGAGGTCCACGTGTTCAGTTTTTCATAGGGTGCATGAAGTATTTTCCCCCTACTCCCACCACCTAAGATTTGTACTCTTACTATAAGCAAACAAAACTCCCCAAAACCAAACAAACAAAACCCCCAAACAAACAAAAAAAGCATTCTGAAAGCAACACTGAACAGAAGAAAAAAAGTAATCTCCTGCATGCTGACTTTATAAGGCCAGTTTATAAAGGAACTGCACATCTTAACTTACATAAAGTAATCTTTCACTGTGCAATGCCAGATTACATATAAAGACCCCTTATCCTGTGAACATCTGAAAGCTTTCCAACAATAAAACATTTAAAGTTTAAGGGAAGCTTATAGGCTTGCTCTTAAACAGAAACAAAGGCCTCCCTGTTAGTCTGAAACTATCCCTTTCTAAGTGAGGGTCCCAGATATCTGGCATATGATATGAAAAAGCCTGGTCACCAATGGGCTGGGGGAGAGAGCTGGAGGACAGAGCTGAAGGCAGACAGGGGGAGCTCCCACCAAAATCAGCTCTTGCAACAAGTCCAGACACAACCCTGGACAACAGCAAAGGAGAACAAATCCAAACAGCAACACCATTAGAAGACTCATGCCAAGACTAAACATTACTATTCTGGTGGTTTGTCCTCCCATGCAATAGTACCAAAACTTGGAAAGAGAACAGTGTCTAACGAGGATAACGAGGTCCATCTCTAAAAAGAGTCCAAAAGTAGATTAGTAGTTTCAAAACAAGAATGTTTGTAACCATCAAACTCATTGCTGTCTAAAGCCCCATCTTTCAAACTGTTGCCCTTTCCATTTGGAGCAGAAGGAACTCAGATGCAAAATCACTATTGCAGTGGCAACAAGCCTTAGGAAACATGGGAGAAAAACACCAGGAAAATACAGAGGCTTTGCTTGAACTTTTTGTGCTCTTATAAAATGGAGCTATGAAGAGAAAGAAACCCACAAACTGTGTTAAAGATCATAAGCTGAATTATGACAGTGTTTTTATTCTGACACTTCAATCTCCTCACACACTGGCTATACTGACTTATCTTTAACAGACATACTGCTCTCAGTGAGTCCCCATGTCCTGTGGCTGTCAAAGCAGGCTGCTTGCTCTCCTTCACATTGGGATGCCACCCTCCCACAGGCAGTTTAAGTCCCTTGATATTGCCAGCTCAGTATCAGTGATATTAGTACCTCTTCCCTCTCTCAACTTTCAAGCTGGATAAACCAAACAAAATCTTCATCCACAGCATCTTTTCCAGGCATCAACTTGCTTTGTAGCATGGCAGGGAGCAGAAAGCACAAAGAAGCTGGGACCTGAAAACATGACACCATCTAACCACTCTTGTATGGAAAGAGCCAATATAGGTACAGTGTATGGAAGTGTTCAGAGAGGTAGCAGGGACAGATGCAATGAATCAGAGGATGCCAATAGCATCATGAAACCCTTGGTGGGATAGCTGCTGGTTAGGGTGAGCAGGTGGAGCACAACATGGTGAGAAATTTTTCCAGGAAAAACCCACAACCTGTGGCATCCCTGACCATCTGCACTGCTGGGAAGAGAAGCAAATGTGTGGCTCTGTGTGAGCTGAAAGCCAGTGTGTGTTCTGCACACCAGTCTCCCCGCTGGAACTGCCTGTCCCTGTGTCAGGTGGCCGCTGGCAATCATGAGGGCTGAGCAATCCATAGGGGAAGCTATTAGCAAGCTCAACACAGAGGATGCACTCAGACTGAGAATGTTACTCACATGCGAGGAACATGTGATTGTAGCAACATACTTTAGTTCTCAAAATAGTAGAAAAATTACTTCATTAATTGCCTTTCTCTTTGCAGAAAAATGAGAAGTATTATGCCCTAAACAATTTTTAAAAGCTAAATGAATGGAGCCCATAGTCCTAAAAATAGATTGAACTCTCCAACCCTCTGAGCTGGCTCCTAGAGATGGTGATGAGCATCTTTGGAGCTGAGGGAGGCCATGAGCAGACAGTGAGACAGGGTGGTGGTGGTTAGAGCCAGCGCTGCATCCCTCTCCTGCACCCACAGCCTGCATATCCTTACCTGCCCAATATTCCAGTGGCATCAGTGAAACACTTCTATGGCCAGAAATAAGCCATAGAAGCTCACATCATTCTGAAAGTTAAAAAAGACAGCAAGGAGGGAAAAGCATGCATAATGTAAGGTTTCAGAAGCTTCGGTTTTAATAATTGATTTTGTATTGTCTCTCAAAGAAGAAAATGCTTTTCTTCTGAAGATACAGGATAGGACCGAAGTACCTTTAGCAGAAACTGGCTAAACAGTGCATTCACAACAGAATCTTACTTATGCAATAAATATTTTTGCACTTTGATCAGTGTGCAAGATTTTAATTAAGGGCATTACATCTATGACATACAATGAAAATGAACACATACATGTAGAGTATATCTAGAATATATATGCTAATGTGGTAATATTACCATTATGGGTACTAGTACCCATAATGTCAACCATTCCCACTGTGCAAAAAACCATAAAAAAATACACACGTAGGAAGAAACAGTCTCAAGTCCTGGTGAATTTACTTCCAGGTCTCAAAGGTTTCAAGAACTCAGCACACATCCTCTTAGGACAAATTGGGGGTGAAAAGGAAACTGTGTATTACTGAGGACTTCTTGTAGTTCAGTCAATACAGAAATTTAGCTAATTTTGAGTCTGTCAAATAATATTTATATCTTGTACATTTAATACATTCATGGATTGATCTCTCAATTTTGTGTACATTTGGTTTTCCTAACTACTGTAATTCCAAATTGTCAGAGTGAAAAGAAAGAGTGGCACAGCCTGAAATTGCACCGCACAAGCTGGGAGGTTGGGGGGCAGGCAAGGCGTGTCTTTGCAGAAGTTACTCCACCTACATGTGGTCACATTTCCTGATGCGAAATATTAAAGTGTTGAAAAGAGGATGAAATTGTGCAAGAGTGAGCTATTTGTAAACCTATCAAATGTATTTGTACCTCTAGCAAAGAAAGCCTAGGAAGCGAAAAGTAAACAGCGTAAGAAAAGAATATATCAACAGGATTAGAACACAAACAATGAGAATGCTGCACTGTAAACTAATTATTAACTACAACGAGCTGAAAATAAACCGTTTCCTTTTTGCCATGTTCACTTTCATCTTCTGAGAGGCAGGAAGGGGGAAAACAGGAGAAGGCAGCAGTTTCAGACTTGTGGAGGTTTTCAAATCCCAGATCGGATGATTAGAGCAAAGCTAAAAAGAAAACATCCTCTCTCCCCACCTCCCTCCCTCCCCAGAAAGGAAGCACAGCCTTTAGGACCAATCTGAAATATTTGTTTGCTGCTCTTTAAAGGATTACTCTGGAGAGCATTTTTCTTAAGCTGTTTTTATCTCTTTCTTGAAGTTTCAAAATAAACAAGAGTACTGGAAATAGACAAACAAAAAACTTGACATTATGGTTTATTTTTTTTTTATAGTGAGACAAGTAAAGCAAATAAATAAGGTCCTTCCTTGTCACACAAGACAAAACGGAAGGGCATATAAACTTTAAATCTGAGAAGTATCTTTGTCAGACCTAGGAAAAATCACCAATGGGCCGAGGGTAGGGAAAAGTGGGGGAATTAAAAAAAAAAAAAAAGAGGTCTGTCCCTGATACTACTTCATTGATTATATATTTGCTTACTTTAATGATAAGATTCGTGTTGCCAGTTTCTATGTTCAGGAAATAAATTAGTGAATAAATAAAGGGACAACCATAAAAACTCACTGTATTTTGAGAGTTTACTTTAAAAAAACCCTCAACCAACCAACCCTGCTCTTGGCTTCCAAAAAAGACTCTCCCATAGTGCAAAACAGGAAATTAAATGCTCAGGACAACAGAAGTACTAATGAAGTACTAGAAGCATGGATGAAAAGATCTTGCACTGACATAATGCTTCAGCCTCAAGCCTTTATTCTTTCATGTTGTCCTTAAATACATCAGGTCTCCCCTTAGAAAGCAAGTGTCCCAGTGTGAACCAGAATAAACACAAGGTTCATGTAATTCCAGGATTGTGCTACATTAATATAAACCTCTTTGCAAAGCAAAAGCCACAAAAAAGCATTTATTTTGCTGAAATATTCTATGGATTTAAAATGTCATTACTATTCAGCAAAACTCCCCTACTTTTTTTTTTGTCTTTTGTTTTTCAAGATTAAGGAAATGTCTGATCAGTGGAACTAATGAAACTGGATTTCCAGCTCATTTGGACTCGTAATGCTAAATTTACAATGAGAGTCCCTCCCAGACTGCATCCTGGTGCTCCTGGCTCCCCCATAGCCCCAGATGCCCAGTACCCAGTCACATTTACTGTGCAAGCCCTGCTGCAGCTGCTGGCCAGCTGCTCTGGGGATGCCTGCAGCACCCTGTCCCTGCTGTCCCCGCTGTCCCCCACATCTAGCCCATCTCCTTGCAGCAGCTAATGCAGCAGAGAAATCCAACGCTGCCCCCAAAGGACCCTCTCTGGCTGGAGGCAGCCTGCAATGTTACAAAGAGAAGGATCGGCACACAAACACATTGAATGAGCAGCCTAACCCACACTTCCTCAGGAAACGAGGCTAAAAAATCTGGGTTTTTCTCCTGCAATGTCCCTCTCCTGCACCCCCAACTATGCAGATGCAGCTTTAAAAAGAAAAAGAGTAGCACAGACATTAAGGCTTAAGGGCCTATATCCCTGAAAAGCATTTGGATTTCTGTCTCAGACATGTTTCAGAAGTGTCATTGGTTTCCTTTTTAATATTGATGTTTTATTGCTGCACAAAGTCAGCCTCCGCTCAAAGAGCGATATGTTAATCTCACATCCTCCAAGAAGATCCTTAATGAGAATATTCTGGTTTCAGAGGCCTTCTGTTGGTATCAGCAGAAGATCAGCATATGCTCAAGCACACAGCACACAAAAAAGGAGAAGTCAGCTCTCCCTATTAAAACAAAGCCACAGGACTAAAAGGGACCTTAAATGACCATCTAGGCAGCTTCCCTGCTCAAGGCAGGATCAACTACACTACTGTTATTCTTTTTATTAGGCCACCTGACCCAGCTCAGGAAAAACACATATGCTTTGGGGCTCAGAGTCCCTTCTGAGCCTGAAACATCATCCCTGTGTCACTCTGGTCCAGCCCTCAGACACGCCAGTTGGTCTGCTAAGAGATCCCTGCCTGCAAACCCTGCCTTCCTTGCATTGCCATGGTTACAATGCTGCTATTACCATGCATGTTGAGCCTATTTTTAAAAGCCTGCAATGACAGAAGATGCTGGTTAAGGCCTTAATCTCAGTAATGTCTAAAATTACTACAATGAGTGCTTACTACTTATACAAATGCTACACTCTGAAAGCGAAAGATGGGTGGTGAGCTGCTCTGCATTGCCTGCATCCCAGAAAAAAAAATAAAAAGAGAAAAAGAAAGAGTATTTTAAAGGAGAGACCTAAAGGACAGGATAAAAGTAGTCCTACCAACATTAACGGGGTGGGTTACGTCAGCAGAAAGTCCATAACTACTTGTTAGAAACCAACTTGTGTGCACTAGAAGAGACGGTCATCACAGGTGGCTGGAGGAGAAAGATGCCCTCTCAGAGCTGGCTGACAGATGGGAAAGAGAGAAGGAGTGAGGGGCTTTGGTGATAAAGACAGGCACCTTGTGCTGAATGATGAAGAAATCAGAAGAGGAACACATAGGGGAAGTTACACTGTTAAAAATGAGGAAATAGGACAAATTCCTTTTGTAAAGACATTCCAAACAGATGGAATTTGAGGAGACCAGAGAAAAGGAAGTTACAGTAATTTAAGACATCAAATGAGTGTTTAAATGTGAATTTCAATTGTGTGGTCTGGATTTCACCTCTGTGGTCGGGATAACACAGGGCATTTATTGAGACAGTACACAGGAAGAATCTGCTGATCTCAGAGTAAAGACAGAGAGAACTGAGAGACGGACAGATTTTGGCCTAGCTGAGGGACACTGGTGTTGTCCATGGCAACAGAGGCATGAGATAGTGAAGAGCTGCAGGTGGAGGGAGGAAGGAATGTACCAACGGATATCTGTTAGTCATGTTGAATGAGACTTGATGGCTTGGTATCTCCAAAGAAGTGAAGAAATACTGATTGAGGTTCTAGTTTGGACAAGGGGAGAGAGTTTTATGTTCCAGTCTTAACAATCTCATGTATCTACATACCTATGACTCTGATGATTTTATATATATATATATATATATTTGTATAAATACATATTTGCATACATACATGGAATAGCTCTGTCTGTAAGCAAATGAATCAGTAAGAAAGTTGTAGTCAGAACAACAGGAGATGAGAAAGAACACAGTCCTGCACTCTGTGACAAAAAAAATGAAGTGGAAAAAGGCCTTTCTCCTTTCTTTTTCACAGCATGACTAGTAACAAAGCACATAGTTGCAAAATGCTTGCCTGTTAACCCCTTGGAAAGTTTAAGTAAAAAGAAAAAAATTTAGCAATAGTCATTGTAAGCAGCACTGCATTGCACAGCTCAACAATTCCCTCCCCATTCAAAGGGCAGGTGTCCCATGTACCCACACTGGCACACACCTTGCAGGACGTGCAAGCAGCTAGTGGCCCTGTCAGCAGTGGCTTGCCTGCTACAACACCCCTCACAGTACCAGAGATGCGTATTTTGGTCCAGTGATGGATGCGTGTGTAGCCATGTGTCAAATGTGCCATCATGCCGAGTGCTGGAAACAAATGGCACTTTTGGAGCAGCGCATCTGGGTCACTGCCTGCTCTCACTGTGCCTGCGAGGACTGCGTGGAAAACGAGCGGAGCAGGGAGAAGCAGACTGCAGGTTTGAGGAGCTGTGCTGGCAGGAATTATCTAGGCTGCTTTTTGTAAACTGGATACTCTTGCCCTGGAACAACAAAAGTAGATTTTTGGTACTGTAAGAGTAAGTCTTTTGCATCCCTGTGTGATGAGGTGACACTGGTTTATTTTCTCCCTACTCTCAGTTTTGCAGGTGTCACCATGATAATAAAAGCACATTCAACCTCCCTCCCACCTCTAGTAAAATAGATTGTAAATCACTGAGAAATAACACACAGAAAGCACTCACAGGCTCCGCTTTTTAGTGCTGTAACTAGTTTGGACTCATGCATTTAGGAAATGTCACATTTGATTTTTGACCTAGAATCAAGTTCACTCTGCCTCGCTGAAACACAAGACACACCATTCATGCGGTGCCTGGAGCGAAGCCTCCAGCTGCAGAATGTGGGTTACCAGAAGCAGAAGACATCTGAGAAGGCGCATTCAGAACAGCACGTGTGCCACTTCCAGCCACGAACGCATTTGATTATGAACTCTACAAAATGTGTGAATGGTACAGGCTGATGGTACAATCTCTGGAAGTACATATCCATAACAATCCTATAGAAAAAAAGAGGGATGCATGCCTGAGAGCCAGAGAGAGACAAGTCTCCTTTTTTTCTTTTTGAGTATGCAAACCAACTAATTAATTTCCCCTCCAAAAACCATTTGCACAATCTGTGAGCCACTGCAAGGGTGAGTTGTGAACATTTCAACAACAAATACCATCATCATCAGCTAATCAGTGGCAAATTGTCAACAGAATTTGTGACCACAACAGTCCCACAAAGCCAATGACACTGCAGCTGGACGGTCAATGCAAAAATGCTACCTGCCACATCAACATGCCCTACTCATCACACACTGCAGTATTCACCTTGGATGACAACCAGTGTATTCAGTCTGCTTCCTCTCCCCATGTTACACACATGCCCATCCACTGCTTACTCCGCTTTTAACCCACCCATGCAGACACAGAGCTACAGCAAGTACTTTGAGGCACTTCATGCATGAAAGGGTATCAAGAAAGAGAACTGTATTTGACCTTGTCATACATGGGAGTGAAAACAGTAGTCTCCACAAGCAGACAGATGCACTTAAAAAAAGGACAAAAAGTAGGAGAGAGTATGCTTCCTCATAAACACGTGTGTTTTATCAACTGTCTGAACGCCAAGGCATTTCCCTTTTCTGGACAGACACCTCTGGATAGCATCTTTCAGTTCTGTTAAAATTTCAGCAGCTCACTGGCTTCCATTTCATGTGAAGGGGGGAAGAAACATGGACTGAGCATCATCAAGTCAAATGCAGAAACACATCCAAATGGAAACAGAAAATCTTCTCCCAAGGAGAGGACTTCCAGTACTAGGATTATGTAAAAGGAAGAAAATAAAAAGCTTCAGAGCGACAGATGTGTATCATACCGCTGGGACCATTTATGTCTGTAGAGTTTCTAGCAGCAACAGAAGACATTTTCCTCCTGAGCAAGTTCTTTCTCACTCTAGGATTCACAGTGGAGCAATTAAAAGCTTCCTAAAAGCCCTGCAATGCTTTCAAGGCTTGCAGTAGCTACAGCTTCTGACCCAGACTGACTGCAAGCATCAGAGAGCAGGGCAGTAGAAAACATTGCAGCCTAGTTGAAGGTTTAAACACTGGTGAACATGGACTTCAGAGAGTCCTGCCCGACTTGCCTTAAAAATATCAGTGAAAAAAAGCTGTAACAGGCCTGTTTATGAAGGTTAACTCTGTCAGTCCAACAGAACAGTGTTGCCCTGCAAGTGTCAGGCTTACCTCTCATTTTGTGTGGGGGGGAAGTGCCGTCATCAGCACGTACAAAGTACCAAGGGCATACAAAGTATTTTGTAGGCTTGGAACAAAACCCTGTTTGTAGGATTCACTTAGTGAAAGAATTTATATTAACAGAGCAAGCTATTTATAGCAACTCTCCATAGAAATGAACTGTCTCTTGGTTCCTGTGCTCATGAAATGAAGCTTTCTAAGTAGAGAAACCCTCTCTTTAAAAGCATGGGTAAAGCAAGTCACGGAGAAAGGGAAGCTGCTCCCCAACATACACCCTGCTGGCTCCAGTTATACTGGAGATAAGGTCTTCCTGTGCTGTTGGAACAAAAGGGGACTGATGATTTGAACCGCAGCACAGTCACAGCCCCCTTCCCCAGCCCCCTTGGCTGGACAGTCATGGTGAGAGAGTTGCCTGTGCCATGGCCTATTGCTCACAGCTCCAAGCTGTGCCTGTCCTTGCTGATGGACACACAGAATTGGGCAGGACTGCTCTTTCCTAGGCTCCTCATGCCCCACATGTTTAATTACAGGCTCTTAGGCAACATTAATCCAAGTATATCTAAGGAAGACTACAGTTCCTTGACACAGCACAGGGACAAATCAGGAGGAAGAGATGCCAGTCTCTCTATGGCCTGTCCTTCAGAAGATCCCAAACCAGAGCAAGTGCACATATCTTCACATTTCATACATTCTTTGAAATATACATACTTTAATTCTGATCACACACAGCCAGACAGCTAGAAATTCACATTCCTGGATACACATCTCATCCCGTTAGCAAAATCATCACACAAAATCTCACCTATTTGTTACAAATGACCCAGATCCACAGTCTGCTTACTATCCAAGCTTAATTAATTATTTCTGCAAGTTTGCTCAGACAAGGAGCTGCACCCTCAGCAAGTTTGCCGGAGACAGCAAGCTGTGTGGTGCAGTCAATGTGCTGGAAGGACGGAATGCTTTGACAGGCTGGAGAGGTGGGACTGGGCAAACCTTATGAAGTTTAACAAGGCCAAGTGTAAGGTCCTGCACCTGGGTTGGAGCAATCCCAAGAGCAAATACAAGCTGGATGGAGAATGGATTGAGAGCAGCCCTGAGAAGGACTTGGAAGTGTTGGTGGACAAGAAGTTCAACATGACCCAGCAACGTGAGCTTGCAGACTAGAAAGCCAAATGTGGCCTGGGCTGCGTCAAAAGCAGCATGGCCAGCAGGCTGAGGGAGGTGATTCTCCCTCTCTACTCTGCTCTCATGAGACCCCATCTGGAGTACTGCATCCAGTTCTGGGGTCCCCAACATAAGAAGGATGCGGACCTGTTGGAACAAGCCCAGAGGAGAGCCATGAAGATGATCAGGGGGCTGGGGCACCTCTCCTATGACAGCAGGCTGATAAAATTGGGTTTGTTCAGCCTGGAGAAGAGAAGGCTCCAGGGAGACCTTAAATCAGCCTTCCAGTACCTAAACGGGACTACAAAAGAGCTCAAGACGGACTTTCTACAAAGGCATGTAGTAATAGGATATGGGGGAATGGCTTTAAACTGAGAGTGGGTTTATTAGGAGGAAATTCTTTACTCAGAGGGTGGTGTACTGGAAGAGGTTGCACAGAGAAGCTCTGGATGCCCCATCACATCAGGTGTTGAAAGTTAGGTTGAATGAGGCTCTGAGCAACCTAGTCAAGTGGAAGATGTCCCTGCCTGTGACAGGGGGGTTGGAAATAGATGATTTTACAGTCCCTTCAAACTCAAACCATTCTGTGATTCTGTGAAAACAAAAAGCTATTTTGGAAAAAAAAGTAAGATGAAGCAGATTTGCTGTTTCAAAGCACAAAAAATGTAGATGAATAAATCAGAAACTAAAACACGCAGATGCAGACAAACCCCTAATTTCTTGTGTTTAAGTACTTCCACAAATAAGATGCAATTGATTAGCTACAACCATATTGGTAAGAGTTCTGCTGCTGGGGTTTTAGATCTCAAGATCAGCACTATCTGGCCAATAAACTGTAGCACGGTGTTCAGAGATTACACTTTAGACTGATTTAGAAAAGAAGAAAAGAAAGGAAAAAAGTATTTTTGGTTTACAAAAAGTTTTTATATTTTGGCAAAAGCATTATTTCAAACTAAAATAATCTCACTTTTCCCAGCTGGGACCCTACATATCCTCACTGTCCCCTGCTCTTTCCAAACTCTAGACAGAACACAGGCTCTCACTGTATACTCTTGTCGCTAAATCTCATCCATCAACAGCTTTGCAATAAAATTCCCTCATAGATGACTCCCTCATACTGCTTCTTTTCAGTATCTCACGCTGACACTCTGTTGGTTTAAAAAAAAGGCATATCTTAAATCTAATGATTGTACAATAATCCTAAATTAGACTAATGGGAAACCTGAAGTGAAAATAAAGCTCTAAAAGTTACAGGGTATACATATATTGGGAGACTTCATTAAACTATAATTCTGTTGATTACAATCTTATTTTGTAAAGACAGAATTATCTTAAGCCAATTTGTTGCCCAACATAATAGCATTTGGTGTCTACAATGAAAATTAGATTGTATCAGGGTAAGTTTGTTTATAATTTTAGATTAACAGAATTAGATACAGTAAAGTGTTCACATAGATGAGATATTGAAAGCCAATACATTTTCCTTTCATTTTTGTGACATACTATTTGGTACTCTTCAAGTCATAAGCAAGCATCTTGTTTCACAGTACTTGAAATATTACTTAAAAAGAGAAAATTCTCCCTCTGTATTTTACAAAGGGTTAGATTGAGCTGATACATGACATCACCTATTGTAAAGGTGTAGTTCCAAAAAAACTGCAGTGCTGATGAAGAACAACCCAGAGCTATCCCTATCCCTTAGACGCAGAGGCTCTTCTGCTGCAGTTCTTCACTACCTCAGTTCAACTGATTTGCCTGTTGGTTACACTGCAGTGACCGCTGAGTCTTGGAGACATGGGGGTTTAAAATCAATGACTCCAAAATATTTTTGTTTAAATTATGAAAAGTAGTGGGTGAGCCACACAGGAGAACAAGTGTGAGCAGGAGCTTCAGAGGTTGGCTGTGTCACCTCAGAAGACCTGTCCTGAACCACAGTCCAGAGGGAAAAGCAGAGAGCACCCAAAATTTTTACACCTTGCACTTGACAGAAGTAGAAAGGTACACACACCAAAATGTAAGTGGTGTTTTCTTGTGCTGATAACACAGACTTGGAGTCCTTCAGACTTACAGATCACTGACTCAGACTTTGCACCAACTTACTCACTGACGGCTAACCAAATCACAAACCTCTGTATGAAAAATGCCATGCAAGCCTCTACATGGCTCTTTCACCAGCCCATCTCCCTTCACAGCACTGTCTGTGTGATACAGTTATGTTCAGATCATGCCCAGCTCTCGGTCATGGCAGCATTCAGTCTCCCTCGAGAGGAAAAGAATGACATTTACTCTGCCTCAAGCCACAGCTTCTACACATGGGCTGTTTGGGAGGACTGTGAGGAGATGAAGTGATGTGGTGTGCAGCCAAAGCTGCTTTTAAGCTTTTGCTCTGCCTTGCTCAGCCATTCCATAATGACTCAGTTTCTTTACAGCGGCTGGAAATCAGCTGCAGAGTAAGAAAGTTTTCCTTTCAGCAACGGGTATTTTTAATTTTCTCTGTCCAGTGTCATAGGCAAGGACGCAAAGGAAAGCAAGGGGAGATCCCACTAGCTTCAGCTATTTATTTAGATTTGCTACAAATATTCAGAGGTCTCAACTGCCCTGTTACCCAAACTGTAAACAGCACTACTGAGGCACTCCAAGAAAGTATCCCCCCAGCCTCCTCTGAACAACAAAAATAACTACTGCCAGCACCAACTGCCATATGTCAAAAATCAGTGCTATTCTTGGAGCAGATGCAGGCTCAGGAATTTTTTAATTTTTTTTTTCCTTAAAGCAAAGTAATTTTAAACCAGTCCAACCGACACATGTGATGTGTGTGATGGTCTTGGCAGCTGCTAATTTTCTAAATGATAATTACTAGCAGTTTATCAGTCCTAACAGTTTGAGACAGACAGTTTGACAGTGTTAATGGACGCTGCTGAAACAAAATACAGTTCCCACGGGCTCTCTCGTGCACTTTTTCCTTCCTGCTGGTTGGAGAATTTCAAGTGCTCAGCTGTGATCTGGCAAATCCTTACCCTGGCCCTGCACTGCTCCTCAGAGCACCGCCAGCAGGGCGCCATTACATCTGCATAGCATATACCACTAAAAAAAACCCCCATTTTTACAATGTATTAATTGTACACCCTCTGACACATGACAGCAAATAGCTCTAGCAAACAACTGCACCTCGATGAATAAAAAGTTTGTTTGACCAAAGAGTAATTGGAGTTGCTTGGCACTGAAGGTGAATACAGCAAGGCTCCAGATGACACATCTTGCACAGACAGTCCTATCAGGTCTCCTGTACTTATCTGTATATACAAATCACAGCAAATAACCTTTCTTGAAGCTTTGGCCTCTTCTAAGCTTTTTTAAAATATTTCTGGGCAAACTGAAATATTAGCCTCTTTGGACTCTGAATGACTGAATTGATCTACAAGCCCTTTACACTCAGAAAGCCAATGAAGTACCTTCACAGATGAACTTTGACAAGCTCTTTTTTCCTCTAGCAGATGTAGAATTTTTATTAAACACACATTACATGTATATGAGCAAGGGAAAGAAAAAAAAAGATAGCTTTTATGCTTTTTTTTTCTTTTAACCTGAAAACTGATCTTCCACATTGCACACTAAAAAGCTGTAACTCATATTTTAGACTTGGGTGAGTTGAGGTAGTTAAATCACAGGTACTAAATCTCTGGAATGGCAGAGTGCCATGCCCACTTTCAGCCAAACCTGCAGGGCTGCTGCTGTCTTTTGCTTTCACTAAGCCCACTTCATGCCATTAAGTGTTCACATGATGCAAACAGTCATCACCTACACATAGTTTTCCCCACTTGCAGATATTTACACCCTTTGTCTTGGAGAATTTCTAATGATAATCTCTCTGCGCCAGTAATTCCAAAGTTTTGGCCACAGAGAAAAAAATGTGGGTTTTGTCCTCATTCTGAATTCAGAAGTCATCATTGCCACTGACAGGGATTTTATGGAGTAGGATCTTCACAGGGGCAAAGTCAGATGCTTTACACAAAAAGGATCAACACCACTAATGTGGAAGCTTTGCATTTGTCTGATCATCCTTCCTGCCAACATCAATGGAAAAATTCCCACTCACTTCTACAGGAGCAGGCACCTACAAACAGGGGGAGAAAAAAGGCAAAAAAAAAAAAAAGGTCACATACAGCTGCTTCCTGCGGTCAGTAAAATGGAAGTTCCTTTTTGGGAGTAGCAGAATCCACCACAAAAGTTGTATTTAGAAAATCACAAGTATTCTCTCCTGACAAAGTAAAACACACTAGTGAAAATATATTTCAGGTCTTTGTAAAGGTAAAAGGGACAAATAAACCATTTAACCTTTTTGTTTGAAAACCTCAGATAGGAACTGCAACCTTTCCTTTAACCTTAACACTACCATAGTGGTCTGACTCCCAAGACGAAGCAGACTTCTGAAAGAGAAAGAAAAGGAGCCCAAAACCTTGAACAAAAGCAAACCCCTGAATAAATTTGAAATATGTGCTTCTCCAGATGACCCCCTTGATTCCCTCTCTGCCAGGGAGATGCTCTCCAGCTCTGAAGCCAGACAGTACCACCAGCAGGTCCATGTCCAGCTGAGGAATACCCCTTGCTCAGAGCATGGCTGATGTATGAGGTGAAAGCAGGACCTGTGGTCCCATGCACACCCCTGAGGAGGGTCCAGAGGCTCTCAGCAGAAACTGCAGACAGGTAGCCCAGCCTCAAGCCTCTTCTGCCCACCTGACAGCTCCCCTCGTCTTTAGACAGGAGAGACTCATTTTGCTGGAAGGTGCTTAGAAAAAGCATGCAAAAGAATCATCTTTGTCTAATTACAAAAACCCAAACTGTGGGAGAAGAACTAAAGAGGATATACACTTGAAGGCAGGTTGCTAGTAGATCAAACATTCATCCCTCTGTAGAAACCTCAGAATTAATCTTAAGCAGTGGAGAAAGGGGTATGGGGTAAAAATGTACTTTCTTCTGACTGTGTCAGAAGTAAGTCCTTTACAGAAGGTAAAGGAAGTGTGTACATTGATGATGCTGCCCAGATACTGGAGGGAATTTCCAGGACAGTGAAAAAGGTCAGGAGTGGGTACAGGGAGGAAGTTATCTCCAGAAAAAAGTCCCCACCAACACTCCTCCCTCACACAGTGACACAAGTAGCTTACCACTGGTAGTTTCTGTTCTACAATCTGCATGATGTTCCCTTAGTGGGGATCAGGGTAGGAAGGGCACCACTGGCAGCAGGTGTGAAAACCAACAGGTCAAAAATGTACACGTGTTCGGGTTCTGGAAACACGAAATCTAGTCTCCTCTCTGGGACGTGTGGGGGGAGTTTCTACGGAGCCCATCTGCTGCTGCACACCTCATAGCCAAGACTCCAACAGCTTTATCTTAGGTTACCTATGTACAACATGCCCTGAATGTAAGGCAGAACCTCACCCAGCAAGAAATACCCAGACTGTGGTCAGGCCATACAGGGAGACAGAGCCTCATAGGCTTGTACAAGAGCTTTGACAAGCAGTTCTCTGAAGATGAACTTACAGCATCATCTGCTTCATGCCACCATTTTATTCCAGGCAAGTACTTACTCCTGCTACAAAGCCACCACTTGCTTTTTCAGAGGAGTAAGAGGTTTATGAGGAGGGAGCAGCTGGAACATCCCTCTGGACTACATCCCTCTGGAGGGGTGAATGCTGATGCAGGGTACAAGTGCAAACACGAGTGACCAGTGCTAAGCAGTGGCACTCGACTCACTGCTCTGTGGAGGCAGTTGACTGCATGAGGCTTTGAGAGGAAGCCTGTGCTGCTGTGGAGGCAGGCTCTTGTTTCACTTTCTCTTCCATTCTTCAGGCTTCTGGGCAACGAGTAAGGACAACTTCACCTCAGGGTAGTAAAAAGCAGCCTAACAATTTTGTGGCTTCCCTTTAATCTGTGCACTCTCTCATCTCTCTGCTTTTACATGGGAAGATGGTTCGCAGCTTTCTCAGCTATGACAAACTGAAGATGAACGTGGCAACTGTTGTTAAGAGACTGAGGGACAAATCCCAAAAATAGTGTTTAGGAAACTGGCTTTTAAATCTTATTCAAGTTTAAATCCTTAAGGACCGCCTTGACCTTAGCTCTACAACTTTAACAGGGTAGCCAACAGCGTTTTGAGTAATCACATGTTTCTTCAACTTTGTATTTTTACTTCCATGAAAGAGAATGTGGCAAAACAACTAGATCATGCTTCTTATTTAACTAGACAATGAGAAAGTCTGTGGTATGCACAAGCAACTGAACAGGAAGGATTCAAAATATTTTGCATTAATATTTCTGAATGCAATCTGCATTAGAAAAACCCATCCAGACAGCTGAGCACAATTGCAAGCAACCATTAGATTTATGCATGCATGCAAAACACAGAAGCTTTCCTTACTTGTAACCTGATTTACATGAGTGACCACATAACTCAGATTGTGAAACATCTGTGTTGGTCTGATTTCTCTTTCTCTGTATCTTCTTGCCTCTCTCTGTAGCTGTGATTAGTCATGTGTGCTTGGAAGAGGAAGATTACTTGGTAACAGCAAGGTCAGTGGCTGCATTTATTTGTTTCTGTGGTCAGTCTATATGTTCCTCAGTGCACCCAAAAATAATATCCTCTGGGCCTCTCCATGTTCGGCAGAGCATACAAAGAGAAGTCAGGTCATACTTGAATAGGCTTCTGCAACCAGTGGGGATGGCAGCTAAACAACCCTCACCTATTTTGAGGGGAATTTAAGTGCTAATTATTACATGAGCATGGTGCCGGAGACAGAAGAACTTCAAGTATCATTGAACTTTCACTAAGAAAGTAAAAGAGTTTCCTTCCTTGCAACTGTGAAGACCTTAACAAAGTGTTATGGACCAGCATTTCTTCATGAGAAAAAGGGAGAAGTGAGGAACAAAATTAATTCCTCTCTCAGAGGCTCTGTGGTATCTGAGATGCCTACTGCCAATTCCCCCAGCAGTGTGTTCCTAGTGTAGTAAAGAGGGAGAATAACCCAGGACTCACCAAGGACACCAACAACTTCAGCAACACAATGCTCTCTTACCTGTAATTTAATAAGTCAGGCCAGATATCTCATGAAAGAAAAGACCTTCCAGTTTCAAAAGCTTTACTGTACTACTGTTTCATGGGACATTTCTACTGACACCCAAATCCCATTGGAAGCACCTAAGCACCTCACTGTTCCTAACAGAAAAGTGTTGCAAAAAGAAAAATAGTAAGCACCCAAAGAATCTCATACTCCACATGTTTGCCCACCTCTCAAAACCAATATTGGAAAAGGGCAAATAATTTGTGATTACACACATGTGCTTCTTCTCTATTACAGGAGATAACAAAAGCGCAAGGCTTTAATGTGCAGAATTAAAAATACAACAACAACCCCAAAACTATTCAATCTATATATCTTGGGAAGACAGTACTTGCACAGTTTAAAATTGCAGGTCTAATCCTTCCTTGGAGCCTCAAGTGGAAAGGCTATGCATATCTCCTAGTCCTAACAAAAGCCCACTTAAAATGTAGCACTCTACTCCAAGCTAGCAAAATATACTCACTAAGACGATGAGGCACTTCAAGGTCTATGCAAATAAGGAGTTGAACATTATAAAAAAACAGCTCTGGAACTACACTTCTAAATGGCAATTATTATTTTAATTTTTTAAAAAGTGATCAGTTATCCCAGGCATACAACCTGGCATTTGAATAAGACTGGATTTTTCCATGCAGTTTCCTCAAATAGCCTCAAAAAGCACAAGTCACTTCATGACAGCACCACCTTTGGGTGCCCCATAAACAGAGATCAAAATCATAAGCATCCTTATTTCTTAGAAAGCCTGGTATGGGGAGAGGTAGTTGGAGAAGAATGAAATCTTAAACGCCCATCTGAACATCCCACGAGACACACATTTGTACAGTCAGAGTAAGAACCTAATTTCCTCTCAGATTAATTACACACTGTATGTGTCCCTAGCAGTGCCCAAGTTGGCAAACCTTGCAACACATATCTCAAGGATGGGACAGTGATCCAGGCTTCCAAGACACTGCACACCAAACAGCCCTCTTCACACCTGAGCAGAGACTCTGAGCAGCACTGCAAAAAGCGTCACTGTGCAGAAGGAAAGCCAGAAACACGAAGCCATTACCTCTTTTTCCTCAAGGTCACATGATACTCAAAATAGCTACTGTTATTGCACCGTCAGTTATAAGCATGGAAGGTTACTGGCAGCTACCTCCCTTCACACTTACTAGTGAGAAATATTTCACAGAATCAGATAAGCTTTATTATTTATTCACCAGTTTCCTTTTACAGTTTAAAAATCAGTAGGCAGTATTAACTCCTATCTGCAGATTTGTCTTCACACAGCCCTGTCTCTAAACAGTCACCTTATTCTCTTCAGCAATTAAATGATTTTCTTGTAGGAAATTAGGAAGCTGCTCTCATTTCCATCATCTCTTACTCTGCAGTCACTCCAGAAAAAGACGGATATATGATCAGTTCAGATACTGACCATGTGCCATGAGATCAGAGCTTTTATTCCAGTGCTTCCTCTTCAGCTCTACCCCTCCAAGTCCACCAGAACATGCAGTTAACCGTAACTTACTCAATAGTCAGTAGTAGAGCTGTGCATAGGATGGCAGCTCTACAGAAATGATCACAGAATACGCAGAGTCAGAAAGGACCCAAAAGGATCACTGAGTCCAACCCTTAGCCCTGCAGAGGACCATCCCCAAGATCACACCATGTGCCTGAGAGTATCATTCATATGCTTCTTGAACTCTGTCACGCTTGGTGCTGTGACCACTTACATGGGGAGCCTGTTCCAGTGCCCAACCACCCTCTGGGTGAAGAACCTTTTCCTGATATCCAACCTAAACCTTCCCTGACACAACTTCAGACCATTCCCTCGGATTCTGTCACTGGTCACCACAGAGAAGAGATCAGTGTCTGCCCCTCCTCTTCCCCTCACAAGAAAGTTGCAGACTGCAGTGAAGTTTCCCCTCAGTCTCCTCCAGGCTGAACAGACCAAGTAACCTCAGCTGCTCCTCATACAGCTTCTCCTCAAGGCCCTTCACCATCTTTATTGTCCTCCTTTGGATGCTCTCTAATAACTTAATATCTTTCCTGTATTGTGGTGCTCAAAACTGAACACAACATTCAAGGTGAGGCTGCCTCAGTGCAGAGCAGAGTGGGGCAATCCCCTCCCTCGACCGGCTGGCGATGCTTTGCCTGATGCCCCCCAGGACAGGGTCGGCCCTCCTGGCTGCCAGGGCACTGCTGACTCACATTCAACTTGCCATCAATGAGGACCCCCAGGTCTCTTTCCATGGCACTCCTTTCCAGCATCTCATTCCCCAGTTTGTATGTATATCCAGAGTTACCCCATCCCAGGTACAGAATCCAGCACTTTCCCGTGTTGAACTTCATATGGTTGGTGATTGCCCACCTCTGATGTGCTTCTTGTTTTCTTCAGCAAAATGAGTACCAGTGATTTCAGTGGAACATTTGTCCATGGTTTGCATAGTGGACATTACAACACAAGTTGGCTTTAGGAAGCTTTAGGCTTCTTTTCTGTAGGAAATAAATAATCTGCCTGCATCTGAAATAGTGCTACAGTTATGCCAGTGGATAGCCCAGAGACAACTCCACAAGTGACACTGTGGGAAGGAGACAGTTAAGTGTTTGGAAGGGGTCACAAAGTGACACCTCACAGGAAGGAGCATCTTTAAGCATGAGTCAGTATTACCCAGAATTTTACTATTTCAACACACCAGTTGGATTTCACAGGACAGAAGATCCTGATGGCAGCTTCAACTCAACAGTTAATATAGGCCCATGAAAAAACACGTTCTCTAACACTTCTACTAAATTATGCAATGACACAGAGTTATTTTCAGGTAGGGACAAGACCTTGGTAACAGTAACATCTCTGTGTCCAGCATTTGCTAAGTATACTAATCAACTACACATTAATCAGAAGTTGGTTAATTATTAATAGGCTCATGTAATACAATGTGCACTCATTTATTTTCAAGATGGAAAATACATAAGGAATCTCCTCATAAATAAAGTTTTTGATGCCCCTTTTTTTTTAACTTACTCTGATTATTGGATATTGACCTCTAAGTCTTTATGCAACTTTTATTGGACTTAATAGCAAGGAAGTAAATGGAAAAGGGCATTCAAGATCGCATGTTTCAAGGAATGAACATATTAGGATGTGTAGAACTGTCAATATTAGAACAAAGAAGAGTGGCAAAATTTGGCTAGCTTTATATTTGCTTCCTTTTTCCTAGCTCCAAATGAGGTTAGGAGATAGGAGACTTCTTTGGCCACTAACTTCATGCAGGAATAAAAATGGAACACTACCTGGGGGAAAAAACCAATCAGCTGTACTTCTTTTGGATTATTTGGAAAGCACAAAATATGCGAAAAATGCTAATTCTTGATAAACATAAACATAAACAATGTGACACTCAGCATTATAGAGAACTTTAGACAATCCCCTGCAGCCCATGGTGAAGACTGTGGTGAGGTAGGCTGGCCCCTTCAGTGCGTGGAGGACCACAGCGTAGCAGAGATCCACTTGCAATCCTTGAAGGACCCAAAACCGAAGCAGGTGGAAACCCAAGAGAGGTTGTGATCCCGTAGAAGCCCAGACTGGAATAGGTTTGCTGGCAGGACTTATGACCCATGTGGAGGACCCATGCCGGAGCAGCCTGTTCCTGGATGACTGCACACTGTGGAAGGGGCCCACACTGGATCAATTAAGAAAAACTGGAGCCAATGGGAAGGACTCACACTGGAGAAGCTCTAGGAGAACTGTCTCCTATGGAGGAAGTCCACACTGGAGCAAGGGAACACTGTGTGGACTACTTCCACTGAGGAGGAAGGAGTAGCAGAGACAATGTGTGGAGAACTAACCACAGCCCCCATTCCCCATCCTCCTAAGTTGCTGGGGGGAAGGAGGTAGAGAAAACTGGGAGTAAAGTTAAGCCCAGGAAGAAGAGAGGGGTAAGGGGAAGGGGTTTTAAGATTTAGTTTTTATTTATCATTATTCTACTCTCCTTTGATTGGTAATAAATTAAATTAATTTTCCCCAAGTCAAGTCTGTTTTGTTTGTGATGGTAACTGGTGAGTGATCTCCCCCTGTCCTTATCTTGCCCCGTGAACGTTTCATTATATTATGTGTTCCCTGTCCAGCTGAGGAGGGGAGTGGTAGAGTGGCTTGGTGGGCACCCGGCATCCAGCCAGGGTCAATGCACCACAACTCCTTACTCATCAATAACATTAGATCTGCCAGAAAGAAATACGGAGCTGTGATTCTGCATGGTTTATCTATTTGAAAGAATCAGGTCTCTGAAGTATTGCTTGCATTGAAAAGACCTTCCTGACTTGGCAATCTGAGGTATTTGGAGACTGTGTCAGTAATTCAGATACACGAATCAGGCCATTTCCTTCTTTATACCAGCTGTCCAAAAGGTTTTGTGAAAGGGATACTTGCTTCTTCCTAAAACATCCAATAATACAGAGCAGGCATACAGAAATACATGCAGAAATTTTGTATAGGGCACAAACATGAAGGAACAAGAAAGAAAGAAGAGAAAAGCAGACAGATTTGAGATAAAAGAGAGCTCTCCAAAGAAAGCTGGGTTTTATGGCATATAGGCTGAAGAAATTATCTCGTTTGGTTTGCATTACAGCAGCACAGTAAGGCCTGACCTGAGATGATGTCCTTGTCAGTTTTCCTAGAGAACATGCAGATATTAAAAATAAGAACTAAAAAAATCAGATGAATTCAGCAGGTGAAGAGAAGTCAGGTCTCAGACACGAATTCACAATCTCAATTCAGTCAGCATGAAGGCAGCACAGTCCTTCACTCTTTGGCTAGCATGAGAAAGGAGAGATGCAGAAGCAATATTCACACCATCTGAGACAAGATGAGGGGACTCAAGTGACTGCCTCAAGAGCAATGTTTTTGGGCTCCAGAGAAGTTACATCAGCCACCTCTGATGCAACTTAGGTCACCTTAGGTGATGGAACTTATTTATGGGCTCTTAAGTGAGGTTAGAAATGATGGTGGGAAAGAAAAAAGCACATTTCGCCCTAAAAATGGAGGGGATTTTGAGGTTTCTTAGTGAAAATAGCCTCACCATCACCTTGCCAAATTACCCAGAAAAGGAATTAAAAGCATGAAGATCAGCAGTGCAGTTTCTGGAATTAGAAATCAACACCTGCCCAGTTCTCAGGCCCTAAACTATTAATTCAAACAACTTCAAGCAGAATCTTTTGTCCATCTCTTCTAGGAGCCATTATAATTAAGTCAGTGACTACAAGAAAGCAGATGATGAAATCTTTACATATTATGTATGCACACACAGAGGAATTTCTTGGAAATAAATATCAACTTTTGAACCAAATAAGTATGAGAAATTATGCCAAAAGATACAGAAAAGGTTGATCTTGACTGAGGTAATTTCTATTCATTCTTGATCCATAAGCAATGAAGAGATATATTTGATGGAGGAGACATTTTTGACAGAATTTTATTTCCTGTATTCTTCACTGGAACGTATGAAGCAACACCAAATAGAAGCTGTGGCTGAAGGGAAGCCAAGCCCTACAGGTACTTCATGGTGCTGCATTTTCCTGCTGCACCAGGAGCAGGCATGCCAGGCTCAATAGGCAGCCAGGCTGGTCAGTCTTATCCCTGACACTAACCTTTTCCAAAGTGCTAATGTGGAAAAAAATACTCCCAGGGCAGTGGGTAATTTTTGTCTTTGTGCAAAGCTCTTCCTTTGGCCATCCAAGATGCTTATCAGGTTATTATTTAGCTTTTTAGGCTACATAAAATACTTTAGCAATCAAACTGATACACCTTCTCTGTATACATACTCTGTATGTAGTTTGGTGTGTGGACAGAGTGAGAAGGTTCCTATTTGACAAGCACTGCCTTGTCGAGCTGTCACTCAAATCAAGCAGTGTAGCAGGAATGACTAATGAATAAATCTCAAAAAAAGGGACGTAAAAGGATGTTTACAGATTTCCACATGGATATGGTCTATTATGAAGCTATAACTTCCTATCTATTGAGTGTTTACTAGAAAGGCTGAGTATTAAGATAAAGTCTTTTGTGGACAGGAAATGATCCAAGAAAAACTAAACAGATACAGCAATTCACCATCAAAATGGGAGGAAACACTTTAACTGCTAAATAATGAAAAGTTTGCATGGTACTAGAATACTATTTAAAATTAAGACTAAAGATTTCTCTTAGACATGCACTTCCTTAAGACCTTATGTGAGATTTTATCCAGCCCTCCCTTGCTTCATCAGATGGCTATAAATTGCAATGGTAGTTTGACAGATTAACAACCGTAGGATTAGATACATGTTTAGTTAAACACCAAACCACATGATATGTATATTTTAAAAGCCTATTCAGTTTAAGCACGATTGATGAAATAGCCACACATATATCTGCACTTCAAAAAAAAAACCACCAAAAAACAAACAAACAAAAAAAAGGCATTATGCCCCATACATGAACAGAGAACTCACAGGAAATAATATACAGTAATATTTCAAACCTAGGCTCACATCTAATAGTCAAAACACTGCTTAATTTCTTCCTGTAAAATTTCATGAAGTTGCTTGGGGAAGAAAGATATAAACCGTCAAGTTTATATATTTAAAATTCCAATATTTGTTTTATGAATTACAACCTAATCCACCTTTTTTTACCGGCAGAATATGTTACATGTGTCAATTTTAATCTAAATTCCACAGCAAAGGCACTTCCCATCTGCAGCTGAGCTCGCTGCACACCCAAAGCTTCACTCGAAATGTGCTCTTCAGCAGGCAACACTAGCGCTGCACATGTAGCCATGCACAGCAAACACAAGGAGCTGAGAACTATTCATGATAAAGAGAAACCAGCTCATGAAAAGGGGCTGAAAATGGTTCCATGCAGCCAGTGGCACTGTACATTAAATAAGTACTCTGAATGAATATCACAGAAGGGTCTTTTGCTAAAGAATCTGCACTGTCAATGCCTGGTTCGAATCCCACCGATTAGGATTTTTCCATTAACTTCAGCAAGTTCCCCATCAATCTCCAGATTTTTGTTATTAAAGTAGGATGGCAGACAGCGTAGGCTCATCTTATAGCCAAGGCTGGCAGATTATCACCCTGCGCCAAATCATCACAGGAAGGTTTATAGCCCTCAGTGCTGTGAAGGCAGCTCGGTGTAGGAGGGATTATCACTGCTTCTGAACCAGACACAGACTAGAGCAGGTGACACAGGAACACATCCACATGGGTTTGGAATGTCTCCAGACAGGGAGACTCCACAAACCTCCCTGGGCAGCCTGTTCCAGTGCTCTGCTGCCTTCAGTGTAAAGTTCCTCCTCGTGCTGAGGTGAAACTTGTGTTTTAGTTTATGGCCATTACATGCGAGGCAGCTGTTAATGGTGCTGCTTTGATTTTTGGCTCCTGTGATATGTTCATACAAGCACATATTCATCATATGTGCAAGCATCATGTAGGTCCTGTTACCGAAGAAGTATATATTTTGGCCAAATTACTAAACTGAAAAATAATTTAAAAACATGCTAGCAGAATTATTCTTCATTAACAATCATTTGACAGGGCATCAGAATATTTTGAGGAAAATAAAAAATGGAAGAGGTTAATTCTCATTTCCATCCTTTCATCACTCCAGAGCTAAGTAGTGTTAAGTTTTTGGCTTCCTTACCACAAGAAAGCTGAGATTCCTCTGTGTTGTCACCAAGATGAATGTCAGCTTGACATATTACCAAGGAATTAAATTTGTGCTATCTATTTATATTGAGAAAGACAATTAAAAACAATCAGGTTTTGATTTTAGATTAATGACACTGCAAAACAGTGAAACATAAAACCAAGTATCCAGTTACTTTTGGGTTACTTTAAAGTAAGCTCAGTCTTGAAGTTACAAGACCAGCACAGCCAGAGACCAGCAAACAACGAGTGATTAAATCCTGAATCCACATATTGTAAATGATGATAGATACAAGTTTATCTAGGCGTTTCAAATGTCATGGCCATCTGAACTGAACACACACAAAGTTAACTACAGTCTTCACCCAGATTAATCAGGAAACATTGTTTCCTCTGAAGGAAGACAAGGGCTTCCTTCAAACTGACTGCCCTAAAATGCAGATTGCACTAACATGACTCCAAGGTAAGTGTTTAATACAAACTTCTGTGTAGATGGAAAACTAACCTGTGTAGCCCAAATCTCATGGACCCTTCACCAGAAGTCCCAGGTTGTGGTCCCAAATGCTATGTCATAACTTGTGGCAGCATGTGAACTCATACTAGAAGGTGCATATTGAGTGTTAGCTACCCACAAGGACACTTTTATTCTGAGTTATAACTGCAGGAGAGTACAGAGTTGCCTAAGACAAAAAGATGAGAATTTATACAGCAGTTGCTGCTCAGAAACCCACGAGCTGCAGGCATACACCCCAACTAATCCCACATTTACTTGCTTTCTCTTAATGACTCGTTTCTCTTAAGTAGATAGCGCTCCCCACACTCATTTAACGGGTGCAATGCTAAATAAGGATCATGCTGAAACCTTTAAAAAACTTTTGCAAGCAATTTTTTTTCCATGCACACACTGATGGAAAATATCTTATAAGTTAATTTCCCAGTCGGAAGCCACCAAAAGGATGAAACTGCACTCGTTAGAATACACAGAAAGAAAGCAGTAATCCAAAGCTCCATGCATGCTTATCTGAGAACTCTGAATTACTCTTTATCTCACTGGTCAAATTTAAAACAAAAATTATATTGACTCATTAGTACTCAGATTCACAAACCAACCATTTAAAAGTACTTTAAAGGTTAAAAAGAAGGTTCAAGACTCATACAAAAGATACTTAAACTAAAATGAGATAGCAAAATAACAATTAAAAAAAATACAAAAATCCCAAAGGTTTTAATTAAACAGCTGAAGTGTTAATTTCTAGAATAAAATAGAAAATTAGCTGGAAGCATTAATAAATATATGGCTAAATTAAAATTTACATGTCAACAACATAAAAGTAATCTCCAGTGCAGCTCTCCCCTAAAATGAAGCAAATCAAATCCATTCACTAAAAAACCTACTTATATGCAACATTTTCTGTACTTAAAAAGTTATGAATGTTTATGCCACACAAAAATGGGGCAATCTAGGAGTCATTTAGGCAAAGGAAATGTCTCTAAAGTTGTGGCATTTCATATGCAAGCAGCAGCAGCAGCTTAGGCTGCAGAAGGTCAAGGTTGCATTCTCAGGCTTAGAGTGAAGACTAGAAAAGCAAACCAAAAACAGTGAACTACTAGAGGTCAGATTCAATTACCAGAAATCCTCCTGGCTTGTGCAGTGAAATCTCATCAAGCCCCCAGAAGACATTATCGTGCTTCCATTGACTGGTGAAGAAGTGAACAGAATTTAAATTTAATTTGGCCAAATCTAGCTCTGATTAGTACTGCTGAAACACAGACAATAAATGGCCAAATTGCTTCAGTAGCCAAGATGATTCTGGCTTTCTTATGGCTGCCAGTGACAGATATAGTGAAAGCAAAGACCTTCAGCAAATACTTGAGTCTGGTGGAAAACACTGTTTTCCTTCCATCAAAACCACACAAATTTGATCTGAAAAAAATTCACTGGAGGAGGGACTGAACAAGCTGATGCTGACAAAGAAATGCTGACTGGGAGGAAAATTGAAAGCTGGGCTCCCCATCTCACTGCTCAACATCCTAACATGAACCACTAGATAAAAGGAGCCAATTCTGACAGAGGAAAACACTTGCTGGAGTTAGGCTTTTCCTTTTGTTTCCTAGGACTTGAGGGTCCTGAGGAATCTCAAAAAAATCCAGACTGATGAGACCGGTCTGATGAGTAAAGCCTTACAAGAAAATTAAGGGGCAGGGATGAGGGAGCATTTTCTCCAACATCCCGCACCACACTAGATGACCACATCTCTTGTTCACTTTACAGACTAATCATCAGTCTTGCACCAGCATTTCCCTCACAACTTCTGAGTTTCATCTCCTGCTACTGCAGGTTCCACCAGCAGTTTGCACCTTGCACAGAGCGAGGTGGGTCTCCTCTCTGCACCACGATACCAGTCCAAGCTCACTACACTATATAGCCACAAATTTTGATTCCTCTGCCCAGCAGGCTTCACAAGAGTTAAGAGATTTAAAATTATTGACCGAAGAGAAGCAAGCAGCAGGGCTCATTCACCCATCTGTTTTAACGTGGCTGCCTCAGCTTTACCCAGGGTTGTCACATCAGAGAACCACAGCCTTTCTCCTCCTTTTCAGTTCATCACACCCTCTGCAGAGGACGAAGAAGAGAAGAAGCCTCTGCCTTGGCTCTGGCCACACATCTCAGCACCAGCTGAGCCAAGCCATAACCACCCGCCTCATTTTAACAGGGTGAAAATCAAAGAGCTAAGCCCAAGGCAAGAGCCTGACAGCACTGAGAAGTGCATCACTACAACCTCCCTAACAATCAGAAGTGTCAAAACACAGGCTTTATCCATGCACCACAAATACTATGAAACTGAGTGAAGAAAAATTCTAAGATAAGCTGCCTGAGGCAACAATTATTGTAGTAGTGTTTTCTGTATTATAAGTCATAATGATACTTGTTTATAAAGTCTTCTGTTTCACAAGTTTGAAGTGGTAGCTTTACACTAAATTTTCTTTCAGCAAGTGAAAGTCTGGCAATTTTGACCTGATTTTGCTGTTTATGTGACGGCTGCAACACTGAATGTCCTGATGAAAGGAAGCTCAGCTGAAGCCTATACTCTCTCATTTCTGCTTCTTACAGCTAATTCTGCAGCACTTCAGAGAGCTCCAAGACATCACTGTGTCTCTGCCCTATGAGACACAGTACAGATACAGCTGCTCCTTGGGATTTCAAAAATAATTAAAGGCAAGAGAGAACAAAGGAAGGATGGAAGAAAGAAAAATGTGACAGAAGCAATATGAGCCTCTCCACACAAATACATGCGCATTCAAGTCTGTTAAAAGGTGTACCTTTTTCCATGTTATATGTTTATGCTTTCTACAAGACTAATTTGCTGAAATTAACTCAGAGCATTTTTATTCCAAGAGAACAACATGGTCAAAGTTTATTCATTTTGTTACAAATTTGCTACCTTTCAAAGCCCCTCCTAGAGTTTAAAGTCTTCCTATGCTTTTTAAAAATTGTGGCAGCGATAATGTCTGATTAAATTTAAGTCAGCAACTGTGGCTTTGCTGAAAGCAGATTTATATTTGACAGGATTAAGTTTACAACTACTGTTTTAGCTGTTCATGATTAGTGGCAGTTCAGAAGCTTCCCTAGTTAGATTAAGGAAAATGCTACCAAACAAAAAACCAGCTGCAGCAAACCTAACAAAATAAAAAAGGGAATGCAGATTACTTCAGCATAGGAGGAGTTGCCCTGACTTCCTGGAAGTCCAGAACCACCCTTGGTCCCTGTGCAGAAGAGGAAGAGGACTCAGACGGAGAGGTCTCACCCGCCCTGCACATTGCTGCTTTAACCACCCAGCCATGGCAGCAGGTGGTTAGGAAGTGCCCTCGACCTGATACACACAAAGGAGTGTGGGGAACAGTCACAGGCATGGAAATGAAGTATCACACAGTCTGTTGTAGCTCTCTTGCCATGTCTTTCTGAACTCCATGGATAACATATGCACCTGATCAGGCCCAGGTTGCTTGTTCCCCAGGGCCCTAGCTCTGTTCAAAGAGGTGACCTCCAGGACCTCTGCATGCTCCTTGTTACCCAGGTCCCAGTGAGCTGCAGCCAGGCAATGGCACTTCAGACAACAGAACACTAAGAGGGAAACCCCAATCCAGTCCTCTTCCCCCCACGGCACACTTAGAAGACAAAAGGGCTTCTTACAGGAATTACCTTTATGTCCTGTGAGGAAGCTGACAGAAGAATGACAAATGATGGTCATCATCCCCCAGACCTCTCCCTCAAAGCAGAAAGTTACTTCTCAAACATTCAAGTAATCACAAACAGAAAGCAACAATGGTAGTTAGGCTGGAGATGGAATAATTCCTGTACATATACCTACACTAATGATTAAATATATTAACATGTATTATTTATGGATAAAATGCATAACTTATCACCGCTACTGTCTAGAAGATTTGCAGTATTCAAAGTGAGGGAAATGCTCATGAAGTGCAAGTACTTTGTCATTTTATCAACAGCTCTCAAACCTCCAAAAATACTTAACAACATCCAGAAAAATTACAGACCACAGCCATGTTTGCCTTGTGATTACTTGAAAGCTAAATAAATCTTGTCTTTGAAGTGGAAACTAGGTTTTTGAAGGGTCTGCCAAATTTATGGCCACAGATTTTATATATAACAGCACAGATTTAAAACTTACTATATCCCAACCAGGGCAATTTTTGGAAACACCCTCCTTACTTCTTGGATGGGTTTACATTTGATTCAATCACAGTAATTCTACAGCTCTCATAGTACTCAGAACTAGTCAAGAAAACAAAGAATATTGCAGAAATTTCCATTTAGAGATGGCCAGTCTGCAGTTTAGTGATCTTGCAACCAAGAGTGGGAGAAGTTATTTTCTTGTTTCATTATCATATGGCAGAAGCAATTAGAAACAGCCTAAAATCATGAGTTCCCTTTTCCTGATTTCATAGATACGTGGGTGCGTGTGTGCGCATATATATATATATATATATATATATATATATACACACACACATATATATTCATATCTTAAGCCCTTAGATAACCCTAAAGTCCCCACTCTGAAAAACTAACACTACATTTACATCTCCAGTCCCATCACGGCCATCAGAGACTTTAACTCTGTGGGTTTATACTCTATGGGTTTTTTGGGGGAAATTACTTTAGGACCACAACAATCTTGAAAAAACACTGAGGCCCAGGTTAACATCCCCCATAGAAAAGTCCACACGAAGAGACAGTGCTTGTCAACATCTGGCAGCTGCAGGACCATCTGGACAGGTTTGTTGCTTTGAAGTGAAGGTGAGCATCTCTGGATATTGCAGACCCTTAAGAGGCTCAAACTCAAGAAGAAAAAGAGGCATTATGGAAATTAAGCCACAGTAGAAGGAATAAATTTTTCTGTAATTTAGTAGCCTGTAAGGTCAGATTAGACAAAACTCTGAGCAATCAGATCTAGTTGAAGATGTCCCTGCTCATTGTAGGGGTTGGTCTAGGTGACATTTAAAGGTCCCTTCCAACCCAAACTATTCTATGGTTCTATGAAAACCAGGGGGCCAGGAATGTAGGTCCATTTTTCCATACTTTGTTATATACAGAACAGTACCTAGCATTGCTGTACTGCTGGTAATGGTGTTAGAGAGGCTATTAAATGTGTAGATTTTATTACAGTCTAATTACAAAGGAGGTAAGAGAGGATTCATTGTCTCCTCCCTGTCTCCTGTGGTATTAAACACCTTTCCCAAAGCAACACAATCTGCTTAAGCCAAAACTAGCTACTGAATTTGTTGTGCCACAGATATGACACAGGTGTAGCAACTCTGAGCTGTGTGTGGTGATTCCAGCAGAAAAGGAAGAAATGGCCCAAACTGAATTCTGACAGGCAAATTTAAAAATCACAAATTGTAATGGAAAAAAGCAGTAATTTACTGTTGGGGGTACCTATAACTTCCCAACACATCACTCTTCATTGCTTAGAAAACCTTTGCAACTCTGTAGACCTTTTGTGCTGAAGTTGTATGCACCAAGTTCAGGCTGAGAGTTCTGAGGAGCTGCAGCCAAAACAACCCAGTCACTTCCAAGAATGTAGCTGGGCAAAAAAAGGAACCTTTTATTCTGAGAACACAGAGCATTGAAACTTGTCCCAGTGTAAATTCTTTTCACTCCTCAACTTGTGAGTATTTGAACTTGGAACCTCAAGGCAGCTCTTCCACAGTGTTTTATCTGCGGGTTTGTATAAGTCAGGTCAAATAAAAACATCATCCTGACTATTCTTTTGCAAAACTTTCCCATTTAAAATTAGACATGAGGGAAAGGATGGCCAGTCTGCTAAAATAAGGGACAGAATTAAGACTTCTCAGTCATTTGATAGGCACAAGTTTCAACAGTGCTTACTTGTACAAAAAGATGGTGTTGGAATGTTTGATGCTTTCATTTCACAGATGTAATTCAGTTCAACTGAACCCCACTGAGGACCCTTATCAGATGAAGGCTGAAGAGTTATTTACTTGAAGGAGATGAGATAATATTTAAACTTCTATCACAGTCCATGTAATTTTCTTGAGAAACTTTCATTTCTAGCCATCAAGGACATGAAGTCTGTGTATAAAATATACTGTGTGCTACAGCGTCTTCAATTCAAAAACATCGATTCCCATTTAACACAAAGCAGAATTAAATAGCAATCTCAGTTTAGCATTAATGGGGACAGCAAATATAGCACCCTAAGATAGAGAGTCTATAACATACATAACTTATCTGTACAGAACAAGCTGGCAGAGCAGTTATGTCGTTAGCAAACCAGACTCAATATAAAAAGGATTTACTTGCATGCACGAACATTTGCAGTCCCTATGCAGTTTTACTTTGAATAGATTTAACATTTAACTAGTTCAGCCACATTAATCCTCAAGCTCCAGACTCCTAGAAAAGTATTTATCATTTTGCATTTAGAACTAAAAATTACATTTGTAGCAAGAAAAGGTGGAATTTCAAAGAACTGTATGGAAATTTTAAAACATCAGTATCTAAATAAATATGAAAACCTTCTAAAAACTTTCTAAAAAAAAAAAAGATTAATAGCAAAGCTACACTTTTCTCAATTATATCAGAATGAGTTTTCAGCTTTAAAAGCCAGAACTTGGAGCAGCTTTTTCTCAGATAGTAAAGCCCATCACTTTTGAAGTGTCCCAATTGCAAAGCCTAAATTGCAGCAGTAATGATGAAATACTCCAGTCAGAAGGACCTTTAGATTGAAAATTTAAATGAGAAACCAACTCAGTGCAGTTACTGATAATGCAAGTTAATTAAGAGCATTTTTGAACATTTGTCCTATTTCTTCACTGTGATTTCCAGGTTTACTAAAGAGTTTCCTATTGTGCTGCACATCACGCTCCAGGGTACAGCAATAGCTGCCCTTATGCAACTCCTTTATTTGATACTTTGAATTTTAAAGTTTATCTTGAGATAAAGGCGTACAGAAATGGATTAAAGGAAAGTATGTTTTACTGCCATTACTTTTCTTAACAGAGGACAGATGGGTGTTTGTACAGCTAAATCCATCTCTGGTTGTCTCCCATTCCCTGACACTGTCCCCTCCCTTTGCTGCAGGCCAAAGCCTTCCAAAAAAACCCCCAAAATGCAAAAAAACCACTCCCTCCATATGTTAATCCAAGAAAAGAAAAAACTATGAAGCAATTGAGCACAAACATGAGAGCCCTACACCAATACATCCCCCTCTTCAAGCTAGCTAAAAATATGCAAAGTGTTTTGACATTTTACCACGTGTACATACGGACCAGCAGGCAGAGAGGTTGCCATGTTTTCCATCCTCAGTAACATGTAAAATGCCGTGGCACCTGGCCTGCAGTTCTGGTTCAGGGAAGTATAACTTGCTCTTCACCTTGATATAACTTTGTCCCTCTCACAAAGGGAGACTTACACAACAGCTCCACCACCACTGTGACTGACAAAATTTTCTCAGAAGCCAAAGCCTCCTCTCCATGTCAGATAGAAGCGAGAGATGACCCTTGCCTTCTGCAGTGGGGTCTGATTTTTCAAAAATAGCTCATCTACTGGTTTGTGCAACTGAGTTTGTGAAACACTAAGTGTGTCTTCTATTAGCTTAATGAGATTCCCTGCCCCTATAACCCACAACTCCAGAAAATCCAGGTTCTCTCCCGTTCCCAGGAGAGCTGCTGGTTTGTGGACAGCAGGAGAAAGTAGACTGTCTCCTGTTCCCCAAGCAGAGAATCCTCATCCCTCTCCAGTAGGCAGCACTTCACTTGCCTATCATTCTCTCCAATAACTTGTCTAGAAAACTCTCAACATCTTGCACAAGTCTTATCTGACTTCTGGGCCTCAACTTTGATATTCTTTCACTGTCCAAATCTCTTCCCTCACAACTCAAAGTGTCTTTCACTTTCTTCTTCCTTTTTGTTTTTTTTTTTTTCCCTTTTATTGTTTAATTTTAGTCTCTCAGGCAGACTTAAGAAAAATCCCTTGTATAGCAACTTTTGCTCTCCTTACCACATTGAATTTGCATCTCCCAATCTCATATTTTCTCTCACCAGTAGAGACTGCTGCCAACTCTCCTAAGCCCTCTTAATCAAGCGTATTTGTCACTGAACTTGCAAGTACAACATATGTGCTTGATGAAGCAAAGGTATGTCTAGGAATAAGTTGCAAAACAGATTTACCAATTAAACAAGACATTACCCTACCTTTCGCTTCCCTCTCCCCAGTTCTGCCCAAGCCCTCATATCCTCCTTCTGCCTGCAGCCACCTCCATGCCTGCTGGTCTGAGCTGTTGCATCCTCAGTTTGATTCAGCATTTCCGTATTTCAGCATCTTCACATCTTTCTCACCAGCCTCACGCTCAGACTGGGATAATGCAAAAACCATTATGCCACTCCAGGAAAAACCTGGGTTAAATAGAAAAGCCACATTCCAAGCAAGCACAGTTTGAAATACCAAAATGCATATTACTGCATTTTATGATAACACAACCAAGCAGCTTTCTGGTCCATGAATTTACAGCAGCTCCAGTGTTTTTTCGAAAAACTTCACTTGACTTCTTGGATTCAACCCACTCTCATTTATTATATAGTACTGCGGGGTTTCACTTATTTCAAGGCTATGTTTTTTGCTTTAGCTTCAAGATTTGTGCTTTCTGTGCTCTCCTGTCCTGGCTGTACTTTCTATCTCCACCACCTCCGCCCTTGAACCTTTCCTCAACTCTTATTAAAAAAAAAAACAAACCAAAAAACCAAACCCACCAAAAAACCCTACCAAAAAAAAAACACAATGAAAAAAACAACAAAAACCCACCCATATTCTCTTCTTCACCTCACCCACATTCCAACAGACACCCGCTCAATCTCCTAGGCTTGCTTATGATCTGCTGCCTGCATATTCTGCTTGAGAGCCCTTCCAGGCAGCTCTGCACACCCTTGCTCCCTGTCACACACAACAGGGGACAAAAAAACCCCAAACAAAATAGCCAGCCCACCTGGACACCACTGCTCTTTCTCCTTTACCTTAGAATAGCAGCACTCCACCAGAGTTATCATTTGCTTCTAAAAAGTTGGCTGGCTACAGCTATGTTCTCCCAGACAAGATTGGTCCACCCCAAACAGAGAAACAGGCTTTATTTCCAAACAAATAAATAGCCTTCACTATTCTTCACTATTTCTGAAAAATTTCTGTGAAAGAAAATACTGCAAACACACCATTTCTAGTAAGTCTTTGTTCAGTGATCTTCATTTTTTTGCTCCTTGTAAAGCCTATAATACCAACCCACTTCAATGTTATTTTATTTGCAAGAAACAGCACCTTCTTCCTCATCACCAATTTACTTACTTCAGCAGGTTCACAATCCCTTTACTGTCCACTTTATTAGCAAGCATAAAGGCTTTCACTCACTACTTGAGCTTTCCATGAGCTCTAAAGATCAGGAGATATACTCCTAAAATACAATTTGCTTGCGAGTAAGCAAAGAAAGAATAAAGTGGAACCAGAACCTGCAAGTACTGTTTATTTCAAGGTTTGTGACTGGTGCTAAGATCCCTCACGCTGTGGATGAATACTACTTTTTTTCAAAAACTGAACAGCACAAGCGGCATCTCCCGAGACTGTTCCACTAACACTTTTTTCTTGAACACAGAGTAAGTCAATGTGGTTTTCACTCCATTTCCCTGACTTCTCCAAAAGAGCAGCAGTTGGACTCTCCAACTAGCTAAGGTTGCAGCAGTTTTTTGGGAGTGGAAACTACATTGGTATTGCAGGCCAGTGGGTTAGAGGGCAAGGAAAACCATTTATAGATAAATTAAAATTCTTTTTTTATATCCTTCTGATCTTTAAGTGTTTGAAAACCATACAGACATGGCATTTCCTCCTTTAGGCTTCGTGGGAGTTGTGCAAGCAATATTGTACTGAGACACAAGATTGAAGTCTGGGCTTCATCAAACTCCACAGGTGGAATGAAAGTGGTCTTAATAAAACAATAGGTGGTAGAAAATTTCAGTTCTTAAAGAAGCAAAACCATCAATACCATGCACATCTAGCATCTTTCCAGAGTGTTTTTGTGACTCAGATGCTTTGGTCACACAGAAGTACAGTATGTACTATTGAAAGCTTGTTTAAAAGCACCTTTCCTGGACTCTGAGGTAAAAGGACTAGAGCCATATTTCAGAAAGAAATTTAATTGAATAATTTTTCCTTCATATGCTGTTTTAACAGATGAGTGCCTCCAAAATGAATCACAAAATGAGTGCTTCTCCATAAACACATACTACTGCCACATAGTAAAATCTGTCAGCACAAAACACTAACAGTCTTAAATAAAATCAAGCAAAAAGACAGAATAAGGCCAAAGGACTATATGGTCTATTTAGGAAATGCTTCCTGCAGCTGGAGCTAGAGAGGCTCCCCACAGCGCTAACATCTGCATGAACCAGAGGAAAATTCATTTCTCCCTCTCCCTTGAAAGAAACAGAAATGAAAGGAAAAGAGGAAATGGCAGACGGCAGATAAACTCTACTTCACACCAACAGACAAAATGACAGTGGAAAAGACCACTGTCCTCTGGAGACCACAGGAAACCAGTCACAGGATGTGTCCCTTCCAGTTCAGTAACTCTGGCAGGTTGTGTCATGAAATACAAATCGATTTTTCTTAAAGTTACAACCATGGCAGAATCACATTTTGCAGACCCTCTTACTATTTGTATGTTAAAGAATAAGAATATAATCTTAAATAAATATTTTTATATTTAAGTCTAGAAGCAATGATACAAAATTTATTCGATATACATATAGCACTTCTGATCTGGTTTACTTTGCTTCATTAAGTCCAAGGAAGAAAACCTCTCAAAGACACGACTGACATTGGGTTGGGGATTTTTTTCTGTTTAAAGAAGCAAAACCAAAATTGCAAATCTGTGTTCCATTAAAGGGCTTTCAGGTAACCTTTTCTCAGAGAGCACTATAAATGTTTACCCACTTCTCTCAAAATGTCATCAGGATCGTGTTGGGGACATGCAGTATGGGCACCGAACCAGCTTTTACTAAAACAATAATGATAATGGGCACAGGATGCGGTTGCGTTTTTCTCTTTTCTTTAGACTCCTTAAAGTGTTTCATCAAGTGTCCAAATACTACTGACCATGGTCTTTTTGGGATTTTCTTTTTTATTATAATTCATAAGCAGCTTATACAAGCACACCAGGGATTATATGAATCAAGTGCCATTTTGTAGCTTTAAAAATATCTTTACTTCAAATAAAAGTTAATCGCCAAACAAGATCTCCTCATCCCTGGCCTCCTCTAACAATCCTCTCCCCCTTATTTTTAAAAGACAAGGTGGTAGGAACAAAAAAACACCAAAACAACAACAAATTCAAAAAACCAACAACTTTCAATAACTCTCTCTGATAGTTTATCAAACCTTCCATGTTCAACATAAAAACTAATTATAACACTGAAACTAGAAATTTCAGTAAAACACAAAGAACAACTTTTTGGTTCTGTTTAATTTTTTTTTCTGATTAACACACTGCTAGCTGTTCAATGATTGCTTTAAGGACTTCTGTTTCCTTCCACTCTGTCAGTAAAAGCAACAAAAAATTTCAGTTCACATTAAACAAAGGATTCATCTACAATCACCTCATTTAGCAGGTAGAAGTTGTATGTAGTTTCTTCCTTGCATGTGTTCTGGTCATCTTAAAAAATCACTGGCACAAGTGCACTTCACAATATCACCCCCACTCCAAGCTCCATAGAAATTTATACATATACCTGAGGTCTCTTGCTGAGGGTCAGAAAAGGACAGATTGATGAGTTTGTGCTTTGATGTGCAGGAAGCCCAGAGTTTTCGGAAGTGTTTTACCACTTATTTTTAAACAGAAGACAGACTATGTTATAAAGTTAAGAGAAATTAACCTGAGAGCATTAGCTGTCAAATCAGATGCGGGAAGTGAGATCATAGAACTGGAGCCCTTCGCAGAAATGCATGGAAAGATGTAGTGATGGTTAATTAAGATTGGGCTGATATGTGCCAAAAGTCAAGTTCTCAATTTCCTCTACATCTTTCAAATACAATTAGGTTTAAAAGAAAACAGAAGAACAGTGCTGACAGACACAAGATCACTTGTTTATGTTCTGACTCTGCTTTGTATTACCTATAAAGGACAGTAAGGTTTAATATATATGTCCATTAAAGAGCTGCTTCACATTCTTTAACTAAAGAGTTCTTAGCATGGTACAGACTGAACTCCTTCCTATTAGTGTTTAATTTGGAAAAAGAAACAAAACCACTTCGGGTCACTCCAAACTAGAGCCAGATAATTAGCAAAACCAAAACCAGAGTTGTAAGCTCCTCCAGGGTGCCAGGCTTCCTTGCAGTATAAGCCACGCTGTTCCTAGTGCACTGGGGTGCTTCAGAAAGCCGACCTGTGGCTCGGACCATTCCTCCCCCACACACACGTGTACTACATCCTCCCACCCACAGGAACCGGGACATGGGGAGCCTGCAAACACCTACAGTGCCAACAGCACCAAATTTCCATTCCGCATTGTGTCTCTCTGGGTTCTCATTCTCACAAAGGCTGGCTTGTCTTTGCCACAAGCACGGCAGGCAACAGCAAATTAGTGAGTGTGGTTCACATGTGCTGACTTGCAACACCAGTTCGCAGTGAGACCTCTCTCCGCTTACTGAGTGTGCTGCTTCATACCCGAACAACGCAGAACTTCACACCTCAGCATTTGCTCTCCCCCGTCTCACTGCAGATATGCATTAAAAGACCAATTACTTGTATTTGCATGACAAAAGTATTAAGGTTATGTATGAAATTATGCACACAAGCGCGAGACTTTCCAGAGCTATACTGGTTGTACTGCTTGCATTTGCCTGCCCTCCTCCAGCCCGCCCATGACTTCACTGTGATGCAGTCCTTAATTACATGGTCACATGAAAAGTTTCCCATAAGAGTACAGTCTCCCCTTCAGTGCCTAAAATGGCTGGTGCTTATTCAATGTGGACATTTAATAGCTTTTTTTTTTTTTTACATTCACTGTCATTTCACAGAATACTCTTCCCAGCCTGCTCCAGAAACAGAACCAGTTCACTCATGGGTCCCTGCACCACTCAGCACACAAGTGTTCCCTCACAAAGCATGCATTTTTTTACAGCATCCTAAGACACCACAAGTATTATTGGTACTTAAGGACAAAGAGAAGATAAATTCAAAAGTGTTCTTTATTTAGGTGCCCAGTTTGAGACAACCAAGGCCTGACTATTCAGTACACCCACAGCAATGAGTCCATTGACTTCCTTTGCAGTTGGACGTACTTGACACTTTTCCAGTCACCCCACAGCCTATTAGCATGTCTACACAGCAAAGTAAGTCACTTCTCATAATGATGTGTGCTTAAGTGGAGTTTCTTTCCCAGATGCCTAGCAGATCCTTGCCTTTTCCTTCCTTTAAACTTCTCCACCTCTTCCACATGGCAGCTCCCAGCTCCTGCAACAGATGAAGCTGTGATTCTGCAGGAGCCAATCTCTCCTGTTACCATCTCGGTTTGCTCCGCAGTGCACTCAAGGAAACAGGTGTCAGATGAAAAGCCCAGGATCATATCATGCAACTAAAACTCAAACTGCAATACACACACACACTAACGCTGCAAGCACTTGAGCACCCTTGACATCAGGAAAAAAAAAATCATGGAAATGTTCTTTGAAATGAGACTATTTTAAGATTGTTAAGAGCAAACCTTTCCCATCCCCTGAGAAATTCTCATCACATGAGTGCCTCTGATTAACCAACAGGCTGATGCATAGTCTCTTCTTTTTAAGCTCAGGGAGAAACTGGAAATTTCATGCTGTTTTTACCACTGTGCTAACCACAATTGAGGGGGAGGACAAAGGGGTACACACCACTTCATTTATCAACAGATTTCATAGCTTGTTGCTAGTAGCAGAAAGAAAGAACCCAAGCCCTCAAATCCTCAGTTCAATTACCTCCAGATTAAACCAACTGGACTCTGGAACCCAAGACTTCTTGTCAACCTGCTTGAAAGTGTTTTCTCTGCTCTGGCCTATGCAGGGAGGCTAGAAGAACTGGTCAGCTGGATTAAAAATGAGAGAGAATGGGAAGGGAGCACGTAAACAGCCTTGAAAGATGTAAGAAGACTTCTACAAAGCGGCAGTGCGTTTTACTTGCATAAGAAACACAGGCAGGAACAGAAAAGCTTTCAGGACCTGTGCCCTTTTGGTCCTCTGTTTCACCAAGTACACTGAAGATAAAGATGCTGATGATGGCTGGGTATTAGAAGCTCTCCCATAATTGAAGTGTAAAGAGAGCAGTTGGAGATGCTCTCCCCTTGAACCCCCAGGAAAATTCAGTGATGACCTGTGTTCAGTGTATCCTAACTTGTACCTTAGGACTGGAATGATTTAAGACCTCTCCCCATCCTAAGTTTCTACAATGCACAACTTTGTATCACTCTCTGAAGCTGTTCTCAGAAAAGCAAGACTCATAAAACCTCACCTGGCATCCGCCTGCTCTTATTTCAACATGCCTGTGTGCTTTGTGGTTTAAGACCTAGCCTGAGTCAATGCTAATTTAAATACATACATGTTATGTCAGTACTGAACACAGACACTGCAAAAAGCCATATGAGATACTTGGTAGAGATTATGGGCAGGCACTCCTCCCACTTAGCACTCATTACTGAACATTGCTGATGTACACGCTCTAACAGCAGTCAGAAAGCTCTAGGCAAGTATTTGTAACTCAGCTGGCAATTAAAGACCATTCTTTGGCATACCCGTAACTTAAGAAAACCAATTTCCCTTGAAGAAGCAGTAGAGTATTAGTAAAAAAGTACCAACAATACTTTTGGAGTGACACATCTCCAAACATTTCACTCTCCTCTATGAGGACTGTAGAAAGTTCATCTCGAAAATCAGCAGAGCTATTGCAACTGCAAGCTTCTAACTGTCTGAAAGAGCTGTGAAATGATCTGTGCTGGACATCTCTTAGCAGACCCCACAAACATATGATGCAGGGAAGATAATAAAAACTAATTACTATGTGCATTATATTTTTCTTCTAGACACTTCTGCATAGCAGTTGAAGTGAAGCTCACTGGGAAGAAAAGAAGGGATTGTGCAAGATGTGAGCAGCCACAGCTAAACCTTCTGGAGCTCAGGGTGGTGAGGATCCACACTGTACGTGTCTGCAGCTCAGCTAGTCTACAACTGTCGGGATGCCTTTGCACTCTAATGTAAGCGCAGGTACTCTAGTAACAGCAGTGTGGACAGATGGACAGACATCTACAGCCCCTTTTACCCTTGCCACCAAGAGCAGGGCCAACACCTCAGTCAGAGCAAGTTGCCTAGGTGTGAGTAGTCTGTGATTGGCAGACATATTCCTTCTGTTCTCCCACAGGCTTCTGTACTTAACAGGAGGGTAAAACCAACACAAACCATATAACTCAGTGTAACTATAAGCGTCCAACTCAGAGCTCTGTGCAGAAGAGCACTACTTCATCATGAGTATGAGGGTGCGGTGTCCAGCAGAAGGGTGAGCCCCAGGACAAAAAACACATAAGAAGTGAAACCAAATCAAAACAAACAACCCCCCCCCAACTCTGTCAAATCTTGAATAAATCTATTAGAGCCCACATATGCACAGATAAATCCCTTTCACTGGATCAGTTTAATAAAAGATACCAGATTAAGACAAGGTGCTGCAATTTGTTCACCTCTACTCAATGAGAGCTAATGCAGGATGTCTACCCACAAAAAATCAAAAGAGATGATTAACAAAACTGACAAACTGTTTGATGTTTAACAGGAAGTCCCAAGAAACATCAAGTTTCCCACTCCCCCAAAATCGCAGCAATACATTTCTTCCTCTCCCCTCACTCCTTCTCCTTCTTTTTCCTCTAGTGGATAAATTTATCTTGAAGAAGCCCAGTAAAAGTAGAAGTGAAGAAAAAAAACCAGCTGGTATCTTCACTGATACTGAAAATGCAGAACAAGTATGACAGATCAGAGCCTGATACTCCTAGAGGACAGGACTGGCCACAGTCAAAACTTCTGTACTAAAGCACATAGATATCAACCCCAGCCTAGAAACAGAACAAAAATTTTTGTTTGTTCCCCTTTCTGCACTTTGCAGTCCCAAATTTCTCTTATACCAAATAGTTTCCAAAACTGTCACCAAAATCAGACCAGCAAGACCTTAAAGGGATCAAGCAGACTGTTCCTGGACTTCTGGAGAATGAAAGGGATACAAAAGAAACATTACTTTTAGGACATTTAAAATTGCTACCCCTAGGAAGAAGAGATTGAAAATTAGTTTTACATATTCTGCATATTACCTATGTGAATTGAAATATAGTAAGGCATTATTTCTGGTTACACATAAGTCAACCATTCTTCCAACAGACTTATGGAGGAACATTACTCAGATGCAAATGCAGTCAATTCATGTCACTAAAATGCCATGACTGGCTGGTAGAGCAAGTCTGGAAGTTTGCTGGCTATGCCCAGAAGGCAAACTGGCTATCAGGCTTTCAAATCCTCTATTGAACATTGAGAGTTCAAGCGGCTTGGGTTACTTTTGCTCTATAAAAGCCTGATAAATAAGCCCACTGATAAAGATTCTGCATTAAAGAATTTTTTTAAAAAAATTGTTACTTCCGGTATCAAGTAGCTATAGTTTTGAACTTCCTAGAAATTAGTCACTGAATTTAAATACTAAGTTGTAATCACCTGGCCAACAAAGTTTTGTTTCCTGCTGGTTCATCCACCTGTTCTCCCCCTTGCTTCCTAGTCGACTGTATTGTTGAGTCTTCCCTTTCACCTACCCTTTTGTTCCATGTCTCTTGACACCCTAAAGAGATGTGAGAACAGCTACAGCTAGTCAAGCAAAACATATATGCTGACTTGGTTTGGCAACGTTCAGTTTTTTTGACATCCACAAGCACCGAATTCAACAGTCTCCTCAGGAGGGTTAAAAACATAGTGTCTCCTCTGCATACCTGCCTCTTCTGAAAAAAAAATCAGTCAAGAACACCATTCACAGTCATCTTCGAATTTACTCCAAGAGATCAAATGACTCCAAGTTTGAGGGACAAGTGAACAAACTGCTTAAGGCTTATGCCTACAAGAAACCCAGATTGTACAAAAATCCATGCTTTTAACGCTTATTTATTTTCTGTATTAAAACCCTGTACTCTTTAATACTTTTAAATTTTGCAACATATGGTCAACTCTACTGTGTGGTACCTCACAATACAGGGACAGCAGACTGCAGGTGCAGTTTCAGAAAGCCATAAAAGTGGCACAAATCTTCAAATATTCATTATGTAGACTCAAAGAATTTCTTATACTTCATATTATTAATCTTTGCTTGTTTGATAAATATTCCTCCTAAGAATGCAAATTTGTACAAAGAAAAGAAAAAAAAGCAGAGGAATCCAACCCACAGGTGATAACAAAGGTCTTAAAATCTATTTGGGGACTTCTGGCAACTCACCACAAATAAACTCTCATAGAAATACCAAAATTAGGTTAGCAGTTTCTTGTGAACATAAGGTAAAGGAAAAAAAAACCCCAACAAACAACAAAACTACTGCCAAGAAGGTTTATGCTGCTTTTTTTCAGGGCTCAGCCACTGCTAACTAATAAAAAAACAACATCCAGGTCTCTCTCCCTTTGAGTCAAAAAGGGGTCAGATGCCTTCTTTAACATGTTCTTCCACTTCCCTAAAAAACAAAACCTAAAGAAAAACCTGTTCAAAACCAGTTGTCTTAAGTGCACCAGCAAAGGTAGTTTGCAAAGTTACGATTTAAAGTAACCAACCACTTTTGGTTTTACTACATTGTATTCCTTACTTGGCCTCATTAGCAAATGTGATAATCACTTTTAAGTTATTAAAAGGTAATTCTTGACAAAACTGACACTGCGAAATTCCTACAACAAAGAACCAGAGGGAGTGAAAAGGCACCTTAAAACAGCAATATGTCAATAAGTGATGTGCTTAGGGTCAAAACCCAAGGCACCGCTTTTCAAGCAGTAAGCCACCACATGGTTGTTAGAGAATAAAGTCACAAGATGATGAAAAAAAAACCTGACTCACACCTGTAACATAAAAGGACCATTTCTGACATTTTTGGTTCACACATATATTGCACTCAGCCAGTCAGTGTGCCTGAATAGCCCAAGGTCAGCTATCCTAAAAGACATCTGCATCTTCAGGAGGGCTTGATGGCTGGGGCAGAGGGGATGAGGTGCAGGGGGTTGGTGAGCTTGTCTGTTTGGACAGCACCAGTAACGCTTTAACTAAAACAGAGAAGAGAAAATGGTTTTAAATTACCTATTCCTCCTAAACAGCAAACTGGAATGGCCTCAAGTGCCTCATACTGAGCCATGCACTAGCTCTTACAACTCCTTTTATAGAGGCCTTTCCTTTAATTTTTTTTTTTTTGTCAGAGACATTAAAAAACTGTATACAAAGAACTCAGCACATTGCTTAGAAACATCTGCCAACATTAACAGAAGAAAACTGAGAATATTTTTAGGAACAGCCTCTACTACACCCGTTTACATATCAGCAATTTCAAAACAGCATACATCAGCCACAAATCAACTCTACCAACTAGTCTTCCAGACAGGGCAATCAAAATATGTATATTAAAAATACCTGAGTCACACTGGTGGAGCTGATCTCTAACACGATTTGAATGTCTTAGATTTAATTAGAAGGTGTTGACAAGTACACACACATTTATTTCATAAGAAAAAGATAGTCACCTTTGAGACCTTCAGCAGCAGCTCCCACCAGACTACCTTGGACCTCAGTGGCCAAATATAACATCTCTAGGTCCAAACTCTGGCCCCTTCTCACTCTCATCCAAAACCACTGCAATATTGAAACCCTTGAGGCTGGAAACACTTCCCTTCAGTCTTGCCACATCCAAATTTACTCAAATGAGTGGTCAGGGTCAAGGCGCATAAGACTAAAGGTGGTGGCATTGTCTGGAGTAGGTATTGATCTGCATTCAGTGCAGTTGCCCCATCTACCAAAGCTTCTACCAAATAATACACATCACACTCCTTGGAGAAGAGTATCTTTTGTGACTTCATCTGCTTGCTAACAATAACCTAGGTTTTATCTTGCATAACTCATTTAAGCAAATACTAAGTATGAGCTGATACACAACCCCCTCATCTTCCCACTGAAACTATTTCACTCAAGCTGCCACCAAACACCAGAAAGCTTGTGAGCTTTTCAAACAACTTAAAACTGGAACAAAAATTCTAAAGGTTTTCAGCTCTCACTCTCTCCCCATGCTGCACCAAGTGACCCTAGTTTCTGATTAAAATAAAAGCATGCACTTTCCTGAGATGGTCAACCTCACCAGAGCCATGGCAAGAGCTGCTCACCAGCACTGCCAATAGTAGCTGGGGAAGGTCTGTGTCCCCAGGGGGCTCAAGTGGTGCATTAATTACTGTCAACTGGCAAAACTCCCCATTTCTAGATATAATACAGTGATCAGATTAGTAGTGTGCATCTACTTTGATATATCTCTTGCACACCGTCCTTCTGCTATGCAACAATGTCTGGGGATCCTGAAGGAGCTGTGTAACCTAGGGGTTGCTTCCATACCAGGAGGGACTTCTTGTTTACCTGAACTGCAATCAACTTAACCTACAGTGATAGCTGCACCAAGTGAAAAAATACAACTAATTTTCTGGGGCAGGGCAAAAAAAATGATCCATCTTTTTAGTTTTTAATTGCCGTGAATATAAGCAGTTCTGCAGCATTATGATCAGAGCATTGTGAGCACCCATTAGCTCAAGGATAAAAAGCTTGTTTTGATGGGAGGACTTGCAGGCAAGGCAAGGAATGTGGGCAATGGAGAAGACCCAGGTAAACAAGCATGAAGACAGGATTGCTGTAAGCACGGTTATGGAAACAAAATAGATGAAAGAGGGACCACTAAAAGAGCCTCTGGCAGCCACAGCCAATGTCACAGACTGAGAACAAACACCCAAAGAAATATCACAGGAGGAAAACAGTGGTGGTAACAGCCAGAGTAGGAAGGGAGATGTTGAACAAGTTCCCTGGTGGGTATAAATACTGAAGGGGGGGAAAAAACCATTAAAAAAAGAAAAAAGCAAAAAAAGCAGTCTGACTTTTCCCTTGTCCACCTTCCTGTTGCACACGGGGCTGTTAAGGCTTCCATTTTCTTTGACAGAACAGATACCCAGGACATCCTCCATGCACAGCAACCACTGAGCCCTGGCCACCTCCCTGACCACCAGCCAGTCAAGCAGCTGACAGCATCCACTCAACACCCCAGACACTTACCTTGCCACAGCTTTTTGTGAGCCAGAATTTCCTAAGCTAAATACTAATATTTTACACATTAAAGCAGGCATATGCATGTAGAAGATTTACATGTTTAGCTGCTCTGCCACAGCGGGGCGCGAGGATGCCAGAGCCAAGCGCTGTGAGCCACACACTCCTAGAGGCAGCAACAACTGCAGGGTAAGCCCCATGTGCACAGGTTTGCTGATGGTTGTGGGTTTATCTTGTATTCCAATTATTCAGTGGGGTTTTTTCAGGCAAATATTAACTTAAGTACCTAAACCACTAATCATGAAATTTACATTTTGTGTTTGTTTGAAAAAAAAATAAATCAAATAGTGTAGGATGATTAAACCTTTAAAAAGCACAGACTATAGCTAGTCACATGTACTCCATCCACCTATAAAAGCCCAACTCACAATGACAGAGTCTTGGAAATCTAGTGGAGAAGAAACACCTTCTGGCTATAGAATTTTAAGCACAAGTTTTTGTCCCACAGCTCCTGTGAGGCTCACCTGGATGACACACCTCTTATTTCAATCTTCATATTTGCTACCAAACATTAAAGTGGGTAACTAAGCTAATAGCTAAAGTACTGCCAGGAAAACAAACAGAATACACACAATGCCTCTCTTTGCATATGCTGTTTACTATGCATTTTCTTCACTGTTTTACCAAAACTTGAAAAAATCTTAGTGCTTCAGGTTATATTACTGTATGAAGTGTGAAAGTCTGGTGCAAAAATTCACTAGAAGGAAATGGTTTCCACCAGCTCCAGTTTGAGGGAAAATAAGACAACTGACAGCAACTGAAGCTCTGGCACGAAATAAGCAATTTAATTAGCTGACAGGTGGATGGAAGTAATTATTCCTCTCTATGCAGCATTTGTGAGACCACATCTGGTGTACTCGGTTTGGTCTGGGGAGTCCTGGGAAAAGAAAGATTGACATCCTGGAGTGAGTCCAGTGGATGGCCACCAAGATACTGCAACATTTGATGTATGAAGGGGAGACCGAGAACTGGGTTTGTTCAGTATGTCCTGGGAGATACTCAGAACCTGTAGGGATGAGGCCCTGGCTTTGAAGTTATCCCTGTTCTATTTTCTTCAAACTAGAGCTCACTTCAGAAAAGTTAAAAAGACTATTAAAAAGTAGTTTAATGGAAGAACTATTGAAAAGTACTTTTAAAAAGAAATCTTTTACCTCTAGAGAAAGATCAATTACAGAAAACACATTTTTACAATATGATTGGAGGGAAAAAAAGTAGGTCATCATTCCTTCGAACAACATTATGAGTTTCTCCCCTCCCAACATTCTTATTTAAAGCACGATGTGGAAGAGTTCAAAGCTACATAATTGTCACAATTTACAAAGGTTTAGCAAGTTCCCATACCAACAATCATAAAGTAAATCTACATGACGTGGTTTGACTGCCATTTTCAAGATATTTTCTCAGAAATTATTACTCACAGTGGCAACATATTGCTGATTATGGAACAAATTCTTATCACAGTCTGGGGTGACTATATTATTGACAAACACACACTTTATTTCCCTTGCAGAGTTGCTCACACCTGCATTTTCTTAAGATCTGTGATACTTCGCTTTTGGAAGAGACTATCAGCAGTGGTCCAGTGACATTAAGAAATCTAAAGAAATTTATTACAACTTCAAAATTAAACTTGAGACAGCAGTCCCCTGAGCCAGTTAACTTTGGTAAAATCTCACTCATCAAGAAGTACTCTCCAGTTCTCATGGTGATATAATTTGAATGCATCATGCTTTAAAAAAGGAAGATGGAAAATAAAGATTGCATACTATTGTAGCACTATGTCACTTTAAACCTTGTGGGTAGCTGTTATAGATGAAGCTCCTAAGAAACAAAACCACTCTTCTTTAGTGGGGCAGATAATGTTAAAAAAAAAAAAAGAATAAAAAAGGATTTCTTTTAAGTTTAGTAACAACTTTTTAAAAAGCTAGTTTGAGTACTCTTTGGTGCTATGAAAATAAACATTCATCTAGTTAATCCACTCTTTCTGGTCATTGCTCTCATGTCTTTTCTCCTTTGTGTCAAAGAGTAAAGTACAGCCTCTACAGCACCACATATTGCCACACAGATGCACTCACAGCAACCATGAACACATCATGGTGGTCCTGGAAGCAGTGCAGGCACATTAGCACAATGCTCCTCCTGGGATGCTGGGGCTGTCCTGGCTGTCACACATGAGCTCCTCTGCCCACCTTGGCATAGTGTCGTGCAGACGCGTCCCAAGTCTAAGACTTGTTCTAGCCAAGGAAGTAAAACCAAAGCAATGCTGTCATTGCTTTCAGACCTAGATTATTCTCAGCACAGTCCTGCTGTGCCACATTAGCTCTAAAAGATGACAGCTATCTTCTGCAAGACACAAACTTACGTGGCAAATCATGCAGAAGTTGGCCACAAAAGCAAGATTTGGCTGACTCATTTAACACCTACATCTATACAGTCAGCTTTATAAGGACCTAACCCTATTTTGCATAGGGAAGAAACAACACAAAAAACTGCCCCAAACAATGTAATTTCACAAGTTTGAATTAAGACTTGCTGAAAATGTCTTGCAAGAGCAGAGACAATGTCATCTTACCCTTAGAGAAGTCACTGAATCACAGTGAAGGCCAGAGGAAGCTCACGATTTTAGACAAGTCTATAAACAAAATAAGCTTTTTAATCTTTTACAGGACCAGCAGCAAATTGTCTTGAATGTCGAATCATCAAGTAGTGCAAACCGATGCTCTTCCTATCCTGCCTGTGATGACTGAGGAGGAAGAGGGACACAGTCTTCCCTGAGTACTTTATCCGCAGCCCTATTTGTTCCTTTTTGGCAGCTCCACTTGAACATTAGGACAAGCAGTTCTGCAGTTTTTAAGCATGTCAGTAATGCTGCCCTAAGCAAGAAAGACAGTCAATGCTTGTCTTTTACCTCCCCTGATGCACAAAAGTTCACTTTTGACCTTCGGATGTAAGGGATGTTTCTTCCACAAGGTCACAACATTTAGTGGCTCTCTTCTCAGCCAGATTTTTGGGTTCATTACTTCTACAAAAGGGAAACTCCTAGCAAAGTGGTCAAAAAAACCCCTGAAGCTAGGATTATGTTTGGGGTTTTTGAGAACATACAGCCTGCTATACTGAATGTTAAATCTGGTTCTTCAGCTTGTCAGCACCTGTACACTGGCCTTACCCCAGTTGTAGGCTGATGGACTTAGAAAGTTTTTCAACAGTGACTACAGATGAAAAGATGGTTGCATTAAACACCTTTTTTTTCATTAAAAGATGGTTTGTCTCAAGTACTTTTGAGTAAAATAGAAAAGAGATTAAAAATAAAAATAAAAATCCAGTTGCTATTCCTCCTCCCCTGTCCCAAGTATGAGGTCTTATGAATACGAAAATCACTGACCATTCAAAGATACGTGGAGAACCTAGTATTTAGAACAAAAGGCCTGCATATTCAGCTAAAGACTGTAAATTAAAATTATGAATGACCTCAAATACTGTGCTATTCAATGCATTAGCTTTAAATAGTTTTATTCCCTCTTGAAGAGAGAAACCATCAAAACATTATTAAATAATTTGGAAATGGGACTGAGAGTGTCTCTTGCAGAAATCACCAATTCAAATGCTGCCCACAGTGATAACAACCAAAAATTTCATAATCTATTTGCTATATCACAATAGACAAAAGACAAATCCCAGAAGGAAATTTCGGAGTTTTCAGTTACTTCCCAGGGAGGCAGACAGGCAACAGAACTGACATTTTTTCTGGTCTTTAAACAAAAATCTTACTGAATGTGGGCTCCCACTCTGTAATCTTATTCAGAACTGCTGTTTTTAAACTTTATTAGTATACAGAGACAGCATGCAAGAGGACCTGTTCACAGAGAGGTCTAAAAACATGCAGAAGGTCATTAACTTCACCATAATAAAACCCCTCCACCGTTAACTTCACCACTGAGAATAAACACTGAGCATTTACATGTAGTTTAATACAAAAAATAGTCTAATTGCCTAGGCAGACAATAGAGGTTTTCATTCTGAGCCTTAGATATGCTTTTTTTTTTTCTCCTGGAAAAAGTATATCATAGCTTCCTGGTGAGGGGCTGTCCACAAATAAAAATACAGTCCCCAGGAACACACAAATATCCTTTCTTTTAAGGGTTTGAGAGCTGCTTTCGCTTATATCTGCTCTCCTCCCCCATCCCCGGGGTGAAAGCCACTGGCTGTAGAACACAATCATTGCCATCTTCCAAACAGGGGTATCAGCTGGTCTTATAGTAAGTCCTAAAAAATGACCAGGCATGGGATTAAGTTGTGCCAGAAGAAGGAAGAGTGCTTCTGTAGAGAAGCGACATAAATCCAGAAATTAAAAAGTAACAGACAACCTTCTGCTGTATTTTTTTCGCACAATTAACACAGCCAACAAAATCCCAGGATGCTGGTTGATACAGAGATAGCTAGAGCCCTCATTAACATAGTCGTGAAGTTTTTACAGGCTAGAAAGAGAGGGAAAGAGTCTGTGGGCACTCCTATTGTCACTTCACTGTCAGCCCACAACCGACACAAGGTCATTCACCAATGCCACTGTTAATCTCAGCTCCAGCTACATGCCCAGCACTTTTATCTTCCAGCACGATGCTGTGACACAGCATGCTGTGGTGGCTTCTGGCTAGGAAAACTACTGAACTAACCAGCAACAAGTCTTTCCAATTATTTTGGGCAATAGCATCAACTTCAACTATAAGCCCCAGAGAAATTCTCTGGTATAAAGGTCAGGCACAAAAGGGAAAAAAAACCCAACATATTTGTTAAAAAAAAAAAAAAACAAAAAAAGAAAGAAAGAAAGAAAGAAAATTCCACAACTATCTGTACATTGTTAGCAGGAGCCAAGATAGGAAATACACGATATTCCAAAGTAATGCCAGGAAAACCTTCATAGCTGTATTTTTTGTAAGTGGTGCAGCTGCAAGTCAAAGATCAATGTTACGCAAAGTGCTCTTTCACACACAGGTTGTTAAAAAACAGGAGAGGTTGAAAGGTCTTTATTTATACAATAAAAAGCCTTCAAATAAGTGTTAAAGTTTATTTGTTTGAAAAAACCCACCAAACCACCCAACAAGCAGAATAATAGAAATTGTAAGAAAAAGGATGCTAGGAACCACCAGATAGGTCATTAGAGTACTCTCATAAAACAGAAAAGTTTTTTTTAAAAGAAAAACAAACCCTGAAGGAGTATTTAATCTTCATTTTCACAGCCTGTTTAACTTCTCTGTATAGCTTCATATAGAGGAACTGAGACCTGACATGAATATCTGGCAATAGTATTTTCATCTTGGACTATACTAAAAAGGGTTGAGAACTATTTTGGTCAAATCTGTTAACATGGGAAAACTAAAGCCAAGAGGAAAAGGACAATTTCAAACAGAGAAGACATTTCATCAAAGCAAAGCAAATCGTTTGAGGTTTCCTCCTTACTCCTCCCAAAATTACAAAAACAAGAGTTATTTTCATGCTCAAGTGGTGCCAAACACTTCTTTTCTGTTAAAGCAAGTGTCCACACATGCACACAGGCAGCTTCCTCTGCCTGCTTCAGCCAGCTCTTCCCTTTGTCTGTTCAATGTCACTCCACCCCAGGAACTTCTCCACTTCTTCATAGGTTGTGCTGGTGCCATTACCATAATTTTCAGCCTCAAAACACTGTCCAAATTCACCACTGCAAGCAACATAACTCTAGTGGATAAAACAACATTTTCCAAGCATTTCTGGAAGCTTCAGTACTGATGGTACATTTTGTCTGAAAGGTAAGGTCTCGATTTCATGTTAAAAATCACCCTTACAGCCAAACCTTTAGATGTTTGTCTTTTAGAGCTCCCAGAGCCGTTGCCAGGCAGCATGGAGGATGTGCAGAAGCTTCTCCATAGGCCACCCCAAGAGCTGTGAAGCCAAGTGTGCTCTGTGAGGTAAAGTCTTTGTTCGGGGCTGGTTGACGATGGTACCTTTGTTTGGGGGGACAGCCCAGTAACTAGTTTCCCAGCACAGCATTCGATACTATGAAAAGTATCTCTGGCTCCTCTGAGGAGCTCTTTGTATTTTAAAGCACTGAACACATCACTCGCAGCTGCTTCTCAACATCCCTCCTTTCTGGTTGTAGCCACAGGGGAACTAAAGCAGGAAGGAACACAGAATTTTCCTAGGCTAGAAAAGGCACCCAATCATTGCTGCCTCCTAAAACCCCACCAAAATACAGTAAAATAAATAAGCACAGAGGGGTGACCTTCTCCATTCTCACCAGAACATTCTCACATTGCAGCTGCCCTGTATAGCTTAAAATATAGATTAAACCATATCTCAATGTGATGGACACCAACTAACTTGCTGTAAGAACTTAGGTTTCTAGCTTAATCAAGAAGAACTTATTGCTCATAGATACTCTAGAAAATTATAGTGTGGAACAAGCAACTTTCAGAAGTGCAAGACTTCCCTGAATCAGGAGAAGTTGAGCTGGAAAATGTGGGGTAACCTGTCCCCATAGCACCTTGTCACAAACAACATCAATAGATCCATCCAAACTGGGAGGTCTTTGATACAAAAAAGGAGCTTCATTTTAGGAAGGGTGGAAAGTTTAAAATGAACGTGCTGTCCTCTCCCATCTTGAAAAAACAATTTAACTCAGGCCATCTAATTCACATCAGTTGATACTGTCAGGCTATCTTTTTTTGATAGCTTTTTCAGATGAAAAACATTAATTCAAATTCCTGGTATATATACAAAGAGTAGAGCTGGTCAGAAAAAAATCTGACAGTCATTTTCTGCAAGTTCTATCCATACCTGAAAGCTCCACTAAACCGTTCCTGATTTTATACTTCAGTAAAAAGGCAAGATGTCAAAGGTTCTATTTTACTCCAAACAGGTGACAGTATTTTGAGCTAAAGCCTTGCTTTCATAGCAAGTTACCATTTATAACAGTCAGAAGCAAGATGAGATGACATGTTTTGATTGACTTTAAGTAGTTTAATTTTTCATCTACACCAGTAAAGTGTTGATAGTGTTCAGTCTGGTTGCTGTTCCAAGTGAAGGAAAGTTCTGAAAAAGCTTTACAAAATGTTATTGTTTTCCAGCAGCCAGTGGTAAGGACAGCAACAGCATACTTCTCCTTGGCTGCAAGCTCCTCTAAGGTCAAGACTCTTTCTAGTTTTAGGGCTCAAGGACACCTCCCAACAGACAGGTTTAACTTGACCACTCTCAAACTGAGAGGCAGATTACCTGACTGAAACCAAACCAGTGTTTGAGTTAATAATTGAGACTGCCCTATGACAAGTGTTAACGGGGCTCACATGCTCATTCTTTAAGGAATGTTGTACGTTTCTCGGATGTACCAAAACAACTTCAACCTTTTATGTGTCATCTGCACCTGTCACTTCTCAGTCTGAAAGTCAGGCATTAAGAGCAAAACCCATGACAGGATGCAAATTCTAGAAATCCCAGTTTTACACCTGCACCTTTGTCATCTATTGAAATACAAAACACAAAGTATTGCACTTTCTTTTGTTTTTTTGTTTGCTTGTGTGTGTGTTTTGTTTTCTATATAGAAATTGTTACTACATTATCAAAAGCAGGTCAGGGTTTTTGAACTACTCACTAACCGTAAGCCACTGTGATACCAAGTAAGACACTGAGCAAGCAGCCTTAGAATTTCACCTCCTTCTGAGACACTTTGCACTGGGTGGCCCTGGCAGCATTTCCCCTGCCACTGTGGCTACTGGGAACGCAGCTCTAAGGTGCCACAATGCATCCAGCATGGCACAGCAATCAGCTACATCGCTTGCTCAGGGGAGCAAGATCCATAGGGGTTGCAAGTGCCCTGGTAGCAAGGTCTTGGGGTGCTCCACATTGAATCATGCAAACCCTTGTGTGGGTTTTGCCTCAAGTAAATGGCTGACTTGCACAATACAGATCTGTAGGCCTTTTGTCACCAAAGGAATCCTTAATTGCTGGATTTCAATGAGACTGCTCATGTGAACTAGATTTGTAGGTTCAAGTTTTTGGAGTAATGGGTCAAAATTACTTGTGAAGACACTTCTGTGGGAGCTGCAGGGGTGGGAAAGGGACAGAAGTTATTGGTTTTATCCCTCTGAAAGGAAGGTCACTTTGACAATACACACTGCCAGCAGTAGACCTGCCCATAAAGCAAATTACAAAGCGCTGTCCATGACACAAACACCATTATTACACATTCAAAATTGTGCCCAAACTGAATTAAGCAGAACTGTACAGAACAAGTTTGAATCAAATATTAATGTGCACCCCAGAGAGAAGGATGAAGGAAAAACACATGCCTCCAATTCTTTCTCTCCCTGAAGTAAAAGCACTATAATGCAGCAAGATAGCAAAGTGAAGACACTGGTTAAATAAACTAATCAGGCATAAGGCAGCCAAGAGCTCTAAGTTTTCCTTAACACAACGAAATACATGATACTGTAGATGTACCATATGAAAGTGTTAAATCATCACAAAGGTGCTGGACAGTTTTTACTCATTTTAGCTACAATTTTATTACACTGTAAATCCAGTGCAGCCCATACCATGTCCAGATTAGTATATTCTACTTCATTTAGATAAGCTACAAGGCCAATGGCCACAGGGACCCTCTCCATATCAGACTCCACTCATGCACTTCAAATAACATCAGTTAGGCATTTCATGTAAAAGTATTGTGGAATCCAGTGTAGTAAGTCAAAACTAACTAGCTCTTCAGCAATGCTTTTTCATACTCAAATAGAACAGAACTTCATGAATGGGTCATAATTTTAAAGAGATTTACTAAAATTACTAATAAGCAACTTCTCTGTACCACCTTCTTCGTTTCTGGCTTACACTGACTGCCATGCCCATATGCCAAAGTTGTTCATCCCTCACGAAAGACATGTACTTAACATCAAAATAATTTCCAGAGAAGCCTGTTCAGGGTTTTATATTTAACTGGTATTTCATGCCACTACATCTTTCACCAGCAGGCAACACAGAATTTCTGAAACAACATGCCTGAAGCATAAACCACAAAACACCACAGCCAGTGGCCTACCATTAGACAACTTCATATTGGAAATTGTTACTTTTGCCAAAGACAAGCCACACAGATGAGGCAGCAATTTGTTAGAGGTGGAGAGGAAGGATGCTTACAGGCACCCTCTAAAAAGCATCCAAACATTTCAACAAACTAAGACAAATCTGCAGCCTACTATCAAGGAAATACTAATTTCTAAAGCATTAATTAGGAACTCTTTCTCTCTCTGTCATCAAAATCACAGCTCTGTGGGGTAAAAAGGGCTTAAGAAGGAACCCACTGTCTTTCTCCAAAAGAGATATCCTTCTTAAAATTGTTCTTATACTGTGAAAAGACACTGACCTACTGACATCCATCAAGTGTTACCAGTTTCCTGAGCATATACATCAAGGTGCTGAAAACTCTTGTGTTACTGGGACAAAGGTAACAACATCTCCACTTTACTGATACTAAGTAAATGTGCGACCGAAAAAGAGAACTATCATCCAGTTCCCCACTGGGTCAAGCAGTAGCTACAATCGATGTAACTGAGAAGCCGGAGATGCTGCCTTTCCTCCCTTCCCACTCTGCTATTTTTCTTCTGCACTCCTTTGTTCACTTAACAGAACTTTGTTTGAAGTGTGTTTTTACTCTTTCACTGCATGACAAACCCACACAGTCAGAAGACAGGCTTATAAAGACCACAGATCTCCAGCAGGGAGCTTGACGGTGGGTGTAATATTGGACACAGCTCTCCATTCATCATGCACATTCTCTGGATTTCAAGTTGACAGTGTCCCTTTAGCTTACTGTTCCTCCTCATGGGAGACCAGTCGAGTCAACCCTAATGAAAACACTTCCTCCACCAGCGTATAAACAAACAGATCTTCACCTGCAATTGTTCTCTGCTTCCAGACCCTAGTTAAAAACACATCAAGACAAAAAAAAAAAAAAAGGGGGGGATTGTGGGAATGAGATCCTGGAAAGTGTTACAGCTGCAGGGATGGTGGAAGGAAGGATGTGGGAGTTAAGGAGGTTGTATACAAGGAGGAAAATGACAAGGTCTCAAAGGCGTTCCCAGTCCTGTACATGCATTTCAAAAGCCTGGTCTGTTCTCACTTGTTATTTAGCATTTTAAGAATCGGAGCATATTAAAGTGATTGATGAGGAACTGCAGAGGGTTGCTTTCCACTCAGACTAAACCTTCTTCTCCAGCATCTATTCAGCCCTGCCCTCCCCGTCACCGCCGAAACGGACCAAGGTATCATGGTCCTGTTTCCACAAAGTGACCCCCTTCCCTGCCCAGCCCTCTCCCGGAGCGCACGCACACGCAGAATCCACACCGAGCAGAAATCAGGCGAGTTCCCGAGGAAACAGAGACCAAACTGAGCGTTATTTAGGAGGTCGGGAGACACGTACACCGTAGCTCTGCAGACGCAGCAAAACGCTGGCACCCATGGTGTGGCGTTTGGTATCTCTCCCTAATCTAAAATGTGGCTGAAAAGGAACTGGCACCAGATCAGCGGCCTCATCTGGGGAGGAACAGAGAGGCTCCAGGGGAGAGACAAGAAACAAGCCTCTTTTCACATCCTACCACCCTTGGGCATTTTGTGCGTCCCTTCTTTCTTCCCTGAAAGAGGCCTTTGTCACAGACGCGCAAATCCTATACGATTTATTTCAGCGGGAGAGAAGGTCTTTTTATTTATCTTCCCCCTCCCCTTTTTCGCAGTTCGGCGACAACAAACACGTCCCTGTGCTGCGCCCCCTGCCCTCTCCGGGCGGGCGGCCGCGGGGGCGGGGGGCACGGCCAGGGGCGACCCCCGGGCACGGCGGGGCCCCGCACAGCCGGCTCTGCCCG